>CM046887.1:15248338-15536773 GCA_025688845.1 Cucumis hystrix
TCATATATAATTTATATATATATATATATATTTTTTTAAAAAAAAACTATAGCAACTAAATCTTATCCTATTATTGTTTATTAATTTTTGTTCATTGTTTCTTACTTACCTCTTGAGTTTATTGATACATGATTCTAATGAGTCTTAAAATAGTAATAATAATAATTGGGAGAAGTTGAAGTTTACTCCAAAAATAATAATAATAATAATAACAATTGAAGTCATAAATGCACATTGCTCATGTGGGTAATTGAATAAATTTTTTTAATGTTTATGACAAAAAAAAAAAAAACAAAAAAAAAAAATCGTTGAAATAATTTAAAGGAAAATTATGGTTCGATTTCAAATTAAATTCAGAAAACCTAATCTAACCAAATTAGAAAACTGTTTTATATTATTAGTACGAGAATTTATCGTTGTATCTTGTTAATTTAATCTTAATACTGAGATCAATATTTTTTTGTGTGGATAGTTTGATATATATAGCAAAATGATTAAAATTTGTTTATATATATATATTTTAAAGAAAATTAGTTTTATTTCAAAATGAGAAAATTATTATTTTTAGATAATATAAATAAATATATTTACATATATTAAGTAAATTACTCATAAATTATGGTCTTTTGATTTTTTAAAGTTGACTCAAAATAACAAAAGTGAATTTAATAAAAACAGTCGACCCATTGGAAAGTAGATATTAATTTTAACAAGGAGAAGATATTTTTAGATTGGAATATTTAATATATATATATATATATAATTAAGAAAGGAAGAAGGTGTGGATCCATGCATATATATAAAAGTAATAAAAAAGAGAAGAAGGTGTGGAACTATGATTAATATATATAAATAATAAAAAATAAAAAAAGTGTGAGACCCAAAGCTATCCTATTTTAGTCGATAGTTTTATCCAACCTTATTTTTGTATTAGTTTCTACCTTCACATTGTTTTAGAAATTTATCCTATATAGATGTTTAAATAATTAATATTCAATGAGTTAATCTAACTCAAATCCAGCCCAAAAACCCATTCCAAAGATTAGGCTATGAGCTTGGAAAGTAAAGGTTGGACCAAAACCCATTCCACGCTTAACACACAACGTGAATTCATGTCAATTTCCATCTAACCAAACTTACTTTTCTTTTTCTTCTGTGATAACATTAATTTTACAAAAACAACAACAATTTATAGCTTTAAATTTGAAGATTTGTTTTAATAAGTGTACCAATTGGTACTTGAATTTTTTATGAGAAAATCAAACTTCTTACTTCCCAAGCATTCAACTAAGTTTCAGTTGGCAATAAATTACTTTATTTAATTTGCATTGTATTACTACAATATTATGAAATCCCTGGAATGAACAAACTCAAACACTAGATTCCATATACATATATTTAGTGTTTAGGCATTTTCACTTCTTTTTCATTTTTAATTGTTTTATGTCATTAACAATGTCTCCTTCAATTAATATTCTCATTTAACACAAATATGGTTGGATTGCCTAGACTCAAAAGTGCGTAGGTTATGAACTTCTTGAATTCCCTAGATTCAAACTTTAGGCTTTATTTATTGAAACATTGAACTTTATCAAAAAAATTGAGTGATGGCTAGTTATTTCAATTTTACCTTATTCTACATTTACGAAATGTCAAATTGTACTCGACTTGATGTTTTTTAAAACGACGTCAAGATCAATATATTGACTAAACCACGATTGAAGTAAACTGATACTTAAAAGGTCAAATTTATCTAAAATGTCAAAAAATAAACCAAAGGATCAAGAAGTGCCATGCATTGCTCATAAGGTATTTGATTACGTACAATTTATTGTGTCAAGTTTGATTTTGAATCATAGAATTTAAATAATCAAATAACCATAATAATAATATATTCCTTAATAAAATTCGAACAACTATTTATAAAATGATAAAAGCTTTCACTTTTTCTCATTACACAAACTGTCATTTTCTCAAGCAATTCTCATAAAAGTTTTCAAGACCATATTAAAGAAAGTCTCCACTACCCTTATAATTCTAACACCTTCATCTAATAATCTTTCATTGAATAATATAAATGCAAAAGTAGTCAATACAAGACTCATCCCGTACTTCAAAAATGCATCTTCGTTGAAATAAGGACTCGCCACTGGAAGCTCGAGTGAATCTACAAATCGAAATCACCGAAAAACCAATTTTGAGTGGTTAATTACCAAACACTCTAATTTTTTTAAAAAATTAAAAATTTGAAAATATATTCCAAAAATACTTAGGATGCCATATAAACGGTTAGAAATAACGTTTACCAAAGTCATCGTCATCAATCGGGAATTGATCAAGGGAATCGTTGAAGGAAGTTTTGTCGTTGGGATCTTCGTAAGTGAGATGTTCAACGTCGGAGATTGAATCGTGGTTGTCATCGAATTGGTAAATAGAGTCGTCGACGGCTAATGAATTATGAGCTTTGAATGAACAAAAAACCAAAAGAAGAAGAAAAAGAGTGAATGAAGATTTGATGGTTATTGAAGCCGTCATTAATGATGGAATAAGAGATTAATCTTCAAGTGTTGAGAATTTGGATATGAGAGGGAATAACAATAATAATGGCAACAAAGTTATTTATAAGTTTAATTTTCTTTTTCCAAATACGTTTCGGAAAATAGTTTTGAATTTTTAAATCCTTTTAGGTTTTGGAAAAAATATATAATTTTATCTAACTAATATACACACATAAATTTAAACATTCATCATTTTGATAATTTATATTTTAGAAGAAATATTATCTAAGAATACATTTTAAATTATATTTATTAAAAAAACATATTTTTAACTTTTTAAAGTAATGGAAGAATTCTGAAATTCCCACTCCATGAAGGATTAGGAAATTAATTCAACCGAAAATACAAATCCGAAAAGGATGGGGAAGAAGTAATCGAAGCTATAAATAAACCACTCTTCATTCCCTTCCTTCATCACTTCTCTCTACCTTCAAACACACCATATCCATAATAAGCATTCATCAATGGCGGCTTCTACCAAACCTTCTTTCTCTCTTTTTCTTCTTCCTCTCCTTCTTGTTTTGGGTTCATCCAGAGCTCATCCACTTAAGACTTGTATGTTCGACGCTATATACCAACTCGGCGACTCAATCTCCGACACCGGAAATCTCATTCGTGAAAACCCCAACACTCCTTTTTCTCATCTTCCTTACGGCCAATCTTTCTTCAACAATCCCACCGGTCGATGCTCCAACGGTCTACTTATGCTTGATTTCTTTGGTAAGCATGACCTTCCCCATATATATTCTACACATGTTTTTAGATACTGTTTTTATATCTCCAATTACTAATAATAACGATGACTCGATCGATGTATTTGTAGCTTTAGATGCCGGACTTCCTTTGGTGAGTCCTTACTTGAATAAAGATGGTTCGATGGATCATGGAGTCAACTTCGCAGTGGCTGGTTCTACAGCTTTACGTTCTCAACATCTTTCTACAAATTACAAAATTTTATCTCCAGTTACCAACTCTTCTCTCGACCATCAACTTGAATGGATGTTCTCTCATTTCAACTCTATTTGTCACAATCAAAGAGGTGACTAATTATTAATTAGCATATATACTAGCTACCTACATTTTATACATACTAAGATTAATTTATGTTTCGATGGATGTAATTTTTTGAAGTTTTCATATATATTTATAATTATGCATTTTACTGTGTAGATTGCAACGAGAAATTAAGGAGTGCTTTGTTCTTGGTGGGTGAGATTGGTGGCAATGACTATAACTATGCATTATTCCAAGGCAAAACTATACAAGAGGCCAAAGACATGGTACCAGATGTTGTTCGAACCATTAAGAGTGCCGTTGAGGTAATGTTAATTTTGTGTAACACAGTAATATAGATCATATATATCGCATATATGAATGAGATGATTATTTACTTAAATTAACCTTCCTTTTGCCTGTAATCTTTGTAGAAAGTAATAAGCTACGGTGCTACTCGAGTTGTTGTTCCTGGAAACTTTCCCATTGGATGCTTCCCCATCTATCTCACTGGATTCCATACTAACGACACATCCGCTTACGACGAGCTTCACTGTTTAAAGGATTTGAATGGTTTGGCAACCTATCATAACGATCAAATCAAGCAAACCATTGAAGTACTCAAAAAGGAGAATCCACATACCGTTATCGTATATGGTGATTATTACAATGCATTTCTATGGGTTATTCGTCATGCTTTCGTTCTAGGTACGTAATTGTTTCTCTCTACTAGTCTGAATTACGACATAATTTCTGAATCTAATTTTAGTTTAGTTTCTCAACTTAGTTACTTATATATATGTATCTATAAAAACAGGATATGATGAAGAATCATTGCAAAAATCATGTTGTGGGATTGGAGGAGATTACAAGTTTAACCTGATGAAAATGTGTGGAGCAGCTGGAGTTGAAGCTTGCCCAAATCCTAATGAACATATCAGTTGGGATGGAGTCCATTTGACACAAAACACTTACAAGTTCATGACTCATTGGCTCATCCGTGACATTTTCCCTAAATTGCATTGCATTCTTTAATTTTTTAATTTTCTGTTATTTAGTTAGGAAATTATATAAACTTCTCAATTTTATTAATAAAGATTCAGTTTGACTTTTAGATTTTCATATATATATATACATATTTTCGCGATTCAAAAATTTATGAACTGATCCTTACAAATAACTTTTTTTCTTTTGTTAACTCTTGGTCGAATATGAAATTAATGTATAATTTTGGTTATACAAAGAGAAATAAGAAAAATTAATTATGAAAATTGTTACAAAATGAAACAATTATTAAGGAATAGAAAAACGTAAAAATTGTTACACATAAATATGGTGGTTCACTAATGTGTTAATGTTTTAATGTTTTGAGAATAATATAATACCCCATCACTAAATTAGAGAGTTGAGAATAATATAATATCCCATCACTAAATTAGTATATATGTACTTATCTGAATCTTAGGGTCAAAATCATAAATAATTAACATACGTACAATTTTTTAAAAAAAAAACAGAAAGCTCGAGAGTGTTGTCCTCGAACTCTCACCAAAGGCATGTCGCATAACAAATTCTCAATCCATTTCAACAGAAATTAAATGGAATAAAGTTTCAAAAGGCTTTTGGTTGGAAGCAGTTTAAATCTTCTTTCTAGGTCAATATTCTTTGAACCTCCCATCCTTCTTCAATTAAGGCCTGAGTTATCATCTCCGCGAATGGCTGGCCTATTTCTTTTTATCCTTGTAATAAATCACCTTCTCTTTCTACCTTTTTTTTCTCGTATCAAGAATTTCCGATTTCAGAAGAAGTCGAGCCACTTCTGCAACTTTAGATACATCGACTTCCGGCGGGAACATCGACTGATGACTTAGAAAGAGAGACCTCTGACCCTGCACCAGCACCTACTTCTAATCCTGAATGAATGAGGAGGATCCTTACGGACCTTCTTTTTCATCTGGAAGAGAGGCCTCCTCCCTTCGTCTTTGTCCCACTACGCGGTCTAGAGCATAGGAAGAAGGAGAGCTACTTCAGAAAGCGCTTACCGAGCTTCTCCGGTCATCTGAAAGCGAGGGTCAATGAAATATGAGTCCGTGGGGTAGAGAAATTTTCATGGATTCCATTATAAGGAAAGAGATCATCTTCATCTACTTCATCTACTTCATCTTTCATTATCTTTTCTTTCATTCAAAATGAAAAGGACGGAAAAAACGGAGACTGACTCTGATTCTGGATGAAAGAGGAGGAACCCCACCAATCCCCAAAAAGTGGAAGAAATCCGAGACGAACCGGCTCGATCTTGCCCGAGGCCTTATCAGCTTTCTGATAGAGTGGATAGGGATATGGAGTTATCTGCTTAATAGGGAATGAATAGTAATGTCCACTTGGAATCAGACTACTGAACTTCCACAGCAAGGACGGATTCTTCTGGGACTGACTCCCCAGGAGAGCTTCTAACCGATTCCCGACCTAACCTGATTAAGAAGGACCTATTAATGGAAAGAAGGACCTGGAATCAAGGACTTCTTCACGTGAGAGGATCCCACCTTTGAAAAATCAACAAACCTCTCTTACCCTCTTTCTTCTTCTAAATGTTCTTTTTATAAAAATTATAAAAAAGAAATTAGAACCCTACGAAAGGTAGTAAATTCTTCATTCTTCTCTTCTTTATATCACTATATCTAAATCATGGTTCAATTTTATATTGAGAATAATCTTGATAAAAAAAATAATTTAAAATTAAAAAAAAAAAAAAGAACATTACAATGGGTAGCTTTTTAAGGTTAATAAATGTATGTATATCGACATTTTCTAAAATATATATAATATAGCAAAATTTTCTAGTGATAGACTTTATCGTTGATAGGCTACGATCAATAATATAGTTTATCACTTATCTAAGTTTGATCTAAATTTTATTATATCTAGCATTATATCTGCCCATAAGCCTTACTACTATATTTGTACATGCTACTAAAATTAAAAAGAAAATGTACAAAATTATATAGAATCAATTTGTGATCCTAATACTAACAAAAATTATCTATCCTAAAAAATTGATTGAAATAAAATCAATAATTTATTTGTTTTCATTGATAGATTAATAGATGATTCGATTTAACCCAACCAAACTTTGTATTCTTTAAAAAAAATCATGTGTAGGCATAAAAAAAACTAAAATTTTGTAGACCATAAATAAATTATTCGAACGATATATCTTAACTATCTAACGTCTAAAAAGAAACATTTATTTTTCTCATTTTCTTAGTTTAGTGTTTGTCGTTATAGGGTTATTCTATTTCACATTAAAAATAAAGCTAACTTATAGAAAATGCCCTTAAACTTTGTTGGTTGTGTTAAAAGCATGTAACTCATATTAACTTTTGAATTTTAACTTTATTCCTTCATAGGTTCACTCTCTAACAAATTTTAAAGTGAGGAATGTAGGTCGAACATATGTAACTTTTTTGAATACAAAATACTTTCGTCAGACAACCAATTTGTCACTATAAGAATATGTCAACTGACATGTAAAGCCAAATTTATTTCAGGGTATATATAGTTATTGTAGGTGAATAATTTTTTTGAATGAAGAATCGTTTTTCCCAAATTAAGGGAATCGAAATTTTTCTTGGTAATACAATTTCTAGACTCTTCAAATGATGTAAATAATATCTCTGTTTATAAGTCGTTTTGAAGAAAAAAGATGTTCTTTGGATTCTCATTGGATTTTCAACCGATCGAACGTAACATCACTACTGTTGTCTCATTATATTGTGGATATTAAACTATCAATATTAGTATATAACTAAACGCAAGGAGGATGAGTAGTATATTCAAATAGAGGGGTTGAATCATGCCTTAAGAGGTGTAGAGACAAACATGAGATTGTTATAAATAGACATTGTCATATCCTATCGAAATTCGTTTGTGAGCCATTCCTTGAAAAAATTGGACAACGAAGAATAATGGTGAGATGATAGGTTAACAAATGTTTCTAGGAGATGGTAAATTTTGTTATTTAAATGAACAAGTAATGGGGATGTGATATATCAAAGATTTTGATGAATGTTCAAAATGGAGAAATTAGAAAAATCAGGAAAATCTAAAAATGTGCAAATCAGTTTTAAGACTTATTTTGTTGATGATAGGTGTCTTAATCAATTGAACTATAGGTTTAAATTTTGATATTGTTGATGCATGAGTGGTGCTATTGCAAAACAATCAATAGTTTTGTGGTTGCCTTTCATTTTTCGGTTTTTTGGACTCATTTTCTCTCTTATTATTCAATATGGAAAGTTTGCAAAAATAGCAAAAAAAATTATAATAATAGAGATCATGTCATCTACATTTTTTAAATTACAAAAATTACAAATTTAAAAATAAATTATCGTTCCATTACTACCTGATTACCATCAATTACTAATCATATTTGTCAAATTTGCAATATGCAAAAAAGAGATGTTATGAGCTGTTTTTTTTTTTTGTCATCTAATCTAATGCAATTTTTCATTCAATATTTTATTAAAAAAATAGTAAAAGTAATGGTTTTTTAATATATTACCTAAAAAGATCAAATTAGTCCTGGGTAATGATTTCTTGAATGATTGATTAGATGCAATATATAGGATATGGCTTTTCTTTACCCACCAAAATAGAAATAAATAAATAAATGTTTGGCATGTCATAACAATTTTTTATTAGATGGTTGTCTAGACTACAACTTCAGATCCAACCTAATAAACAGTGATATTTTGTTACATTCGAAAATATTTTCAACAATTTTATCATTTAAAACAATTATTCAAGTGATTTAATTAAAAAAAATGCTTTAATTTTATTGTGTTGGAGATTTAGAGGGAAAATACTCTTTGAAATAAGTGTTCGAAAAATTAGAATTATTTAAGATAAAAGGAATAATATTATTTTTAAATTAGCAAAATGTATGATTAAGAAAATATCAAACTTCAATTTTCGTATATATACCAATTATCGTTAAAACTATTTTCACTTTACCGTAGAATAAACTATTCAAACAACACATTCAAGAAAATATCCATATAATCAGACAATGCTAGATTGATAATTAGAGCTATATATATATATAGACACAATTGAGTTAAGTTATTTAATAACTTAGGCTTAGTCACATTATAAAGACATAAACTTTATATTATATTGGGGCAATACTTTCATATAGATGGTTTTGTTTCTTATGAAACCAAATATCTTTATATATATGATGTGCAGTTTATATTTAATAGAAAAAGTAAGTATAATTTGTTTAAGGTTAGATACTTTTCAATTTTGTTATGATGTATACCTAACAAAATAAATTTTGATATTAAATTTTTGTTAGAAGAATTTTAATATTAAATTAATACCACTAACAATATTGTATACATCATTTAAAATAATTTGAAATTCAAGTGACTTTTGAGATATTAATTATTAAGTTTACAAAGTTGAAGTAAGTAAGTGGTTGTGTGACCTGATTGAACTTCTCTTGTGATTCTTTTTCTTTTTTTAAAAAAATATATTAAACAAATAATTTTATAAGTGAATAATTGTAACCTTTCCAAGTACTATTTGCTTGTCTTAAAGGTTTATCATAATAAATAATGTTCGTACGAACGAAAACTTTTTAGGAGGTCACCTAACATAAAATTTATCCAAATTAATTAAGCATGTTTGATTTTGGAGTTTCTATGATTGAGTTACTAAAAATGAATGTATGTCTTGTTGGTGTAGATAATGACTTTCAATTCTTTAATTCTTTTTTAATCTTACTTTTATGTTTTCAAAGTCCCTCTCATTTAGATGTGATATTGATTCATTCATGGCTCATGATTAAATGGCATCATAATGATTTTTCTTTTAGATTTTTTGTATATTGTTTAGATTTGAACGATTTAATGATTTGAATTTGCATAGCAAAATCTAAACTATTTTTTTCAAGATTTTTTGGTACAGATCGTTTAGATTTAATCGTTAAATCTGAACGTTTTTTTTATTAAAAAAATTGGTACATGTTTAGATTTGATCGTTATTTGAGTAGTGAAATAAGAAAGATTATTTTTCAAGATTTTTGTAAATGCACTTAGATTTGATCTTTTAAATTTGACTACCTACCTCTAAACGATTTTTTTCTAAAATTATTTGGTTTAGATTTCACTATTTTTAGGCTATCTAATATGCCAAACTTTTTTTATGATCTTTATTTATATTTGATCAATGAGGTTAAACAAACCAAATAACAGTTTGAAAAAAAAATAAAAAATTGTAGAAGAATAGAAAAAGACGATGGAAAGAAAAAAAAATCGCATAAGAGGAGAAGAACGATAAAAAGGAAGAACAAACTTGAAATATTTAAAAAAAATAGTCAATTCAATGGGCTTTTTCATTTTGTTACCGAGTCATAAATATTTTATCAATTTATTATATTTATTAAAACTAACCTTTATTAAAATTAAAAGAAAAATGATAGTATTGATATATTAACATATTAATTCATGTAGAATAAAAAAAGATATATAGTTTAATACGTCTTGTGGTTTGAACTTTGTATGAAATACTTGCAATTATGTATGCGTTATTATTTTATTTCATGTAAACAAAAGTTAGTATAAATTTAAATATTTAATAAATTCATTCTTTTAAAGTATAGTGAAAGGTATAAATATGTTGAGAATACTAACTTTTTTTTTATGAATGCACCAAGAAATCATTTTTTTTATTGAATACACTAAACATGAAGAATCATTTTTTATACAACATGGAACATGAACACATACATACATGAATAGATGTAAGAGTTCAATGTGTAAATTATTGTGCATGAACTAAGAAGTCGTGTCACATGTTAGAAAAACGTGTATCTCTGTTTATCTTAATATCTCCTTATCACATTTAGGATGAATTTAAAATAAAATTTCAAGTGTTTAATTTAAAAAATAAATAATTTTGAATCAAATTAGAGTGTTCAAAAATTACTCCAAAGAACCTCGGAAGTATATTTAATCCGTTTTTATAATAAATATTTAAATAAAAATAAGTTTTTAAAAAAACATTTTCTTTATTGAGTTAAAAAATATGTAAGAGCAAAAGAAGGAATAGAAGTTTTCATCCATAATAACATTATAAAACTATAGAGCAATATGTAATTATGAAGTAAAGTTAAATTGACAAATAAATTAGATAATATATGTGTAATTTTTATTGAAAATTGTAACTTTTAGTCAACTTTGAAGCACTTTTCTTTTTTGTCCTACCATCATTAATATAATCAAATGGTCTATTATTAATTTTGATATAATGCAATTGATAATGAAAATTTGGACAAAAGTATTAGTTCATATGACAATGATGGATTTTGCACCATGAAAATCACCTAAATGATCGTAGCAGCCTCTTTGAGGTTGACAATCATCACTACAATTCTTTTCTTTTTCTTTGTTAGGGGACGCGTTTTTATCGGCTCCCGACAGCTTGTTAACGATAATTGACATGTAGTATTATTATAAGTATAAAAGTAATAAACAATGGTAAATTCATGTTTCACCGTTTACGTATTGTATTATCATGAACAACAAACAACATGAACGGTTAAGCATGTGCTTATCATCAATACTTCTAATTCCAATAAATAAGAAAATTATTTGTTTTGCTCGATTTCTAATTTATCAATGTTAAGTGTGTATCAATTAATATATCAACATCAATGGTTAAGCATGTTTCAATTAAAATCTTGAACTAATGATTATATCGATGTTAACTAACTTAATTTAATTCGAAAACTTATGTGAATCTTCTGTATTTCAATTTAACTTCTGAATTGTCATCATTAATGAAACAATTTAGACTCTGTTTATTAAAGTTACCTTTGAAAATTGATAATAAAACACATTACTTTTTACACCCAATTAATTGTGCGTACGTTTTTCACAATTAATTCATGGTCTTGGACATGTTTAGATTGGCTTTCTAAATGCTTGAACAAGCTAGTATTGATATTGATACCAAACACTCAAAATTAAGAATATAAATTAATATCTTCCAAAAGAATTATCGATATAAAATTGAAAAAGCCCTAACTTTTTTATGGTGGTAAAAATTGCTTGCTTGTTTTAAGGTTATTTGTACGGATGGCCTTCATTTAGAGGCCAAATGAAAATTGACTTAGTTTTTAAGAATAAATGAAAAGTGGTCTTCTACTTGCTTTCGCATTGTGAATTTACTAATTCGTGCTTGCAACTGAAAAACGCTACTCAATACACGATACTTGATGATCTATGCTCCATGTTATCTATGCTTTATATTATATTCTCTACGTTATATACTAGATACATAAAAATCCAAAAAAGGAAATAAAAGAAGACACAAAATAAAAAAAAAAAAAGTAAAAATGGAAGAACAAATGAAAAGAAATGCAAAAAAAACAATAAACAATAAACAAAAATAAATAAATAAATAAGTTGTAAAATGAAGAAAAGAGAAGAAGAAAACACATTTAAGATTAAAGTGATAATTTTATACCGTGATGCCATAAACAAAATGTCATTTTTTTCGTTTAAAAAAAGTACCCATTTTTCATTTGGCCTTTTGTTTCAGGTCATGTATATAAATTTCCCCTTATTTTACCGTCGTAAGTTATATAGGTTCGATCTATCCTACTTTATAGTGTGTGAGTTAAAATATTTAATATTCTAACATCACCGGTGCATGTAATTATTTTTCTACCATCATTTTGAAACCAATTTGAAATAATTTATAAGTACCACACGTCATATTACTAATGTTGACTTTCTATGTATATTGTCAAAACGAATTTAGTTTAATGGTAATTGACATGATCTTTCACTCTAGAGGTGAAATGTTCGAATTCTCGTAGTATTATTCTTTGCTCAAGACTAAATAAAGTAATTTTGCATTCCACCACTTTTAGTTAGAAATTAGTGGAAACAAAGAGACCTTAATCTTTGACATTGACATCTCATATTCATTGAATTATAACGTGATTTGTTTAATAAAACCATTTATCCATAAGATATATTATTAATTTGATTTAATCTTTATAGATACCTTTCATGTTTAATTAGAGAAATTACGTATTATTTAAGGGCTTAGTAAAATAATAGGTCTAACATACTAAAGAGAAAATATTGGTCACGAACCATATTGATAAGCATATTAAATTTAAATTCAATCTAACAAAATAAAGAAACCTATGAATGAGATTCGTGTTTATATGGTTAATTTAAAAAAAAAATTCAAATGATTTAGGATTATCGAAAGTTCCTATGGTTGGAAAAAATTCCAAGGAGCCAATAAACTTAAAATTTTGTGTAGATCTTCAAACTTTCTATTTTACTAACATGTCTTTAGTCCATTTAATATTTTTTAGAAAAAATATATACATTTATAAGAGAGATTTTTTTAAAAATATAACAAAGTGACAAAATATTTACACTCGACAATTTCAAAAAAGTAAAAAACTCACAGACTTACAAGGAAAAATATCAAAAATATCTGTGATTAATTGGCATCCAAGGCTCCTAATATAATTGGTAGTGTTTAGATTTGACTATTTTTTTATCGTTTTCAAATCAAATAATTTTTTTTCAAGATTCTTTGTACACAATTATTTAGATTTAGCTATTTTTTTGTACGATCATTTACATTTGATAGTGGAACGTTTATATTTGGAACACAATAATTTAGATTTGATCTTTAGTTCAAATTTGGCTACTCAAATTTAAACAATTATTTAAGATTCTTCAGTACACGATATTAGATTTGGCTATTTAATATCCCAATGATTTTTTTCACGATCTTTTATAGTTGGCATACGATCTTAAACAATCAAATTATAGTTTGAAAAAAAATAAAAGAAAAATTACAAAAAAAATAAGAGAAAAATATGATAGAAGGAAAATAAAAATTGCAGAAGAAAGAAGATGAAAAATAATGACAAACAAAAATATTTAAAAAAATTACAAAGAGAAAAAAACGATGGAAAAAAAATAGCAAAAGAGAAAGATAAAGACAGACGATGAAAAGAAATGTCAAATGTGGAATATTTAAAAAAATCGCGAGATTCATAAGTTTTTTCATTTTATTTCACTAACCGTGAATATTTTTTCGATTTGTTATATTTATAAAAATTAACATTTATTAAATATAAAATTGAAAGTTTAAATCTAATCAGAAACCATTTTTAATTTTATGTTTGACACAATATTCTTTAATTCTATATATTTTTTTAATATAAATAAGACCCCTATGAGAAACAATTTCTAATTTTATGTTTGAAACATTGTTGTTTAATTTTTATTTTTTTTTATATATATCAAGGACATGTTAAAAGGAGTATTTTTTTTCACTTCGAAGGTAGATAACCATAATCTTTGAATGTCGAAAATTATAAATACCTCTCGTCATAACCATTTGTCATCGGTAGATAACCACATTTGTTTTGCATGAATATTTTTTAAGAAATTGTGTTTTGTTTTTTCTTATGGTATTTACCTAAAAATGTATTAAATTTTCATTATGTTTCAAGAATGCTCTTACGGTAATAATTGATCAATTTATTAATTTAATGTAGTTTGAATAACAAAGATGTACAAAAAGTTGATCAACATAAAAATCTCGAAAAACTCATACTATAGAAAAGCATCTAAAACTCTTGAGATGTGTTCTATAAGGACATTGATGTTCACACATCTTGTATTACCATAAAACAAACATGTTAATCTAGATGCACATTTTATAGAAAAGTATTGGATTACCCATGAAACAAATGATCTCTAAGGATGTGATATACCCTTTTTTTTGTTCTTAGGTTGACTTACATTTAGTACTTGTACACTCTCCATGAATGAGAATAAATTTTGTTAGACCCAATTTATTCCTATCAACGATGTTTACCAAGATCTTGAATGAAAATAAAATGCAGGACTCAACCCAAACTTAAGATCGAACCCCATTCCAAATCCTGGGTTTCACCCAAAGAAACGATTAATCTCATTCTTATCCCTTACTCCAGTGAACCTATGCTATCTTTTTTGTTACAATATACCAATTAATTTCTCTCATCTTTCTCTTTGAGTTTTTCATAAATGTCCTTAAGTTGAATCATCAACAACTATGCGCTGAAAAAAGAAGTTCAAGAAAAGCCGAACAAGTGAGACATTAATAAACCTTTTTAACTATTTTTATGTTAAAACAACCTAACTTAACTATCGCATGTTTTTTTTCGTAGTCATAAAAACTTACACTCTATTTTAAAATGTATTCTTAAAATTAAAATATCATTTAATTTTGTTCATGAGATCAATTAGCGACATTAAGCATAAGATGTAAGAATAAATACATTTGAACAATAAAACGAAAACATCTCTAAAAAAGAAAAGTCCAGCCACGAATATTATAATACAAGCAGAAACTAATCTAGCTCAATTGAAATTATTATATACTTGAGAACTACGAGGTCCATGGTTCAAATTTTTTATTCTCTTTTATATCGTCGCATTAGTATAAACATGATGTCAAATGACTTTATTTTAAGGAGAATTCTTAAAAATAGTAGATTTTACAAAATATCTACAACCTAGAACAAATTCTATGGCTGATAGTCATTGATATACTAGAGTGATAGAACTATCAGAAATAAAATCTAAAAATTTTCTATAGCTTGTAGATATTTTATTTTATTTCACCATTTTTAATAATGTTCTTTACTTTAACTCGATATCTTGACTTTGATGTTTTGGTAGGTTAATAAGTGACTAAAATTTGACATTTTTTTTAAAAAAATTACTTCCCCCTGTAAGTATCTTCACTTAAGGGTATTCTGGTACTTTACCATCTGAGAAAATTGGTCCCACTCTCTCCTTCTCAAAGTCCACGTGTCACTTAATTTTCTTAAGAACACCCGAGTTGTAGGGTCCACTTGTCAAAACGTTCTTATCTCCAAAAGATCAATCCAACGGTGTACACTTCATCTCTACCCTTGGACGACTTGTTCGATGCTTAACCCCTCAAATTTCTCTTTAAATATCGTTCCCACTGCCCCTTCAAAGCTCTTCCATACTCACTTCCGCAACTTTCTTCGCCGTGTCGGAACTTCATCCTCCGCCCATTTCTTCTTTCTCTCTCATTCGCTGTCCCCTATGGGCTTACTCGACCAGCTCTGGGACGATACCCTCGCCGGACCGCGGCCGGAAAGTGGCCTCGGCAAGCTTCGGAAACACTCAACGTTTTCTGGTCGACCTACCTCCGGCAACAAGGGTATGCTACGCCCTTTTTATTCCACTGCTTGCCATGGCGGACACTTAATCGAACTCGATAAAATCCGACTCAAAACCCTAATCATAAGACAATCATGGAATATTGAGTATTCGATTTGATTTTTCTTGAGTAAAATATTTGAACTGTTGGCCGTCGATCCAATTGAGATTCTAATTTCTTGTTATAATTATAAATCGCTTAATGAGAAACATACTGTTGATTTTGCTTAAGAAATAGCCAGCAGCTCGGATTTATCTTGCAATTAGACGGATCTACACTTTTGAACTGAAAATATGCTCAATCGATACCTCAAACTTCTTAATTTCCTCGTTGACTTTTTCTTATTTTTCTTCTATTTTTTTTAATGAACTCTTTTCGGATCAGAGCTCGATGGTGGCAGCGCTAGATCAAACGGAGAAGATTCTTCGGAATCGCCGGTGAGGATCACAAGAAGTATTATGATAGTGAGGCCTCCAGGATATCAGAACGGTTCGCCTCCTATTTCACCGGCCGGATCCAGTTCTCCGGCGTCTCCTTTTTCTGGTAAGAAACAGAGTCGCCCCTTTTACCTTTTCGCTTTATCTGAAATGACCAATATGTCCTTCGTATAGAATCCAAAAAAAATACCCAAATGGTTAAGATTTATCTTGCCAGTACCAGCTGGAATGAATTACACGAGGGAGTGACTTTTGTTCTTTAGTGATAGCGTCTTCATGATTTGACAAGCACATGAATGGTTGTTCTAAGTAAGCCGGAATTTCAGATCATGGTTCCATTGAAAAGCACTTCTGTTCGTTTAAATTTGATCTCGATACTCCATAGAATAGTGAATGCAATGGTTTGTCATATTTATGGGGAATACTTAGCATCTTTCAATTCAATCGTTTTCAATTCATTGCATGCTTATCTTCTTGTGGACATAGTCATAAATCTCTAATGTGGAAAATTGGATCATTTTGCACCACTGTTCTTCTGTTCTTTGGAGTGGAAAGTGGGTTCCCTTGTTGGTTGGTTGGAAGGTCTTGTCAAGTAAAAAGATCGTGTGGATCTGCTTCCTTGTTACAAAAAGTTTGATGGGAGTAGGTGGAGAGCAGTGGTTGTTAACGTAGAGCTTACTTCATAAACATGCATGTTAGTCAAACAAAAAATCTGGATCTTGTTGAAACATTATTGCAGACTGGTGATCATTATTACTCTGTTGACTGATAAGCTTTTGCTCTTATGGCTTGAATATTCTGTGAATGATATCATCTGGGAATTCATCTAATTTTGAAAACTTCCCTTTGTAATTTTGTTTGATGTTTCACAGCTTAGTGTCTAGTCTCTGATTTTTCCAAAGAAGTATTTAGAAATGATGCTTGTTTGTTGGGTTATCTCTTTGATTGGGTTGGATGATATTATATCAAATTTGCATACTTAAGTTTTTGGGTTAATTGGTGAGACATTAGAGCAGCTGTTGATATGCTATTTCTTTCCCAATTAACTTTGATTCTCACTTGTTGGTCTTCTATTTGCCTTCACTCGTTATCTTTAACTTTTAGTCAATGGGTGATGTAAGAGATTGTCATATTGGGAAGTTGCCCATTCATTAAAATTTGATGCAAACACAGATCGAGAATTTGAGTTCATGTGTAGCCTATTTCAATTTGTGTTTGTTTATAAGTAGTTTCTCTCTTTTGGAGGTAGAGAATCCTTCCGGTTTCGAAGAAGGTCGATCTCCGAGGTATACACGAAGACAACCGATGGTGGATCCGGGAGCCCTTCTTCTCCTCACAACATGTGAGATCTAAAGCTTTTCTCGATCTCCCTTACATTCTCCCTTCATGAATATTTCTTCACTATATGTAATTTTTGTGTACTGTAATATCTAGTGTATGGCCATATGAAATTCAGAATGGAAGTTGTTAGGAACAAAAAAAAGTCTTGTAGGAAGGAGGAAGATGATCTTGGAAAATGTGTAGAGATGAGGGGTATTATAGTCAATTGAGCCCTAATATGTAAATATTCATATTTCAACTTTTTAGGTAGTCACTGTTGTTGGTTTTGTTAGTGGAATGAAAAAGGGCAGTTCTTTCTTTTTTGTATGTGGGCCTTCTTCTTTTTTTTTTTTTTATTTATTTGTGGATTGTCTTTCAATTTCAATTGGACAGTGTTTGATAAATGCAAAACAGCACTCTTGTCTTTTGGGTGGTGGCCACAAATCCCCAAATCAATTCTTTGGACAGATGCTCTTTAATTGCAATTCCATTGAGTGTTGTTTTGTGCTGATTTTGCTTTTTTATTCTGTTAATGCTTTAGGGGAATTGTCAAGTACTGATGATAATAATAACACCCAACAAGAAAAAAGTTTTCATCTTATTATTTATTGGGTGTGTATTGGTCAAGTTAGACTATTAATTCTATCAATTTTGATATGGACAATGGACTGATATGAATGGCCTATCTTGATCTATTATGTGTTCATGTGTTTAAACTAAAAAAGGTTTATTATGTGTTCAAGTTTAAACTAAAAAAAAGTTTAGCATATCAAATATTCAGGAATGTGGAATGTTTGTATATTTTATTTTATTCTTCATATTTTCTTGGTTATGGAACTTTCCACTCACACGATCATCATATAAATGAACCTTTTTGAAATTATCATATTTCTAAATTTTGAGAATTAATGTGTTATTTATCCTTTTAGATTTTCCAATTAGTCCATACTGGCAACTAAGGTCAAATAATAATAATTTAGAGTTTAATCAAAGAAGAAATAAATCTAATTATATATATATATAAAAATTTGGGGTGAAAAATTGCATTGGAATGTCAAAAAGACATTTAGAAAAAAATAACTTATGCTAGTGTGTGTGTTTTTTTTTTTGGCATATTATGAATATGGCAACATGAAAAGTAATTAGTGATATCAGATGGTATCAAAGGGTTATCGCAGGTATGAGACCTGGGAAGTAAGATTTTGGCTAAAACTACTATAGAAATTGAAGTTTGAATATATACGCGGAAAATATTGTTAAAATAAGTTTTGCGATTAAAAAGTTAATTCACAAGGAAGCTTTGAGAAAAAAAAGGTTTGCAGTAGAATCTATAAGTTCAAACGCTCTCCGAAGAAAGTCTGCGTAAGTTTTTAACTAAAATGATTAGGCGTTTGGGTAGTTTTCGTAATAAGAACTACGAGTTTCTCGATAAAGTAGTCTGCGAGGAAGCCTTAAAGTTTAAATTCGTGATAAGTGTCCTAAGCAAGTAAAAGTTTGGTTCACGAGAAAGGTTTCTTGTAAAAATATAACTACGTGATAAGGTTATTCGCGAAAAGTGTTGTGGTTAAAGTTATTTGTGATATGGAGTTAGGCGAGAAGTAAGATCTGGCTAAGAAAATGTCAAATTTGATTTGACAAGGGGTAACTTGTAAGATTAAGAAAAATGTTTATTTTCTCTCCACGAGAAGAGAAGGAAGAGGAGAATTTTTGTTAAAGTGTAGTGAGTGATTTTCTTCTTAAATGTTTTGTGGTTCCGCTTTACTATTTTGAAAGATTATTTCAAATGAGAAAGTGTTTCAAAAAGAAGCTGTGAAAGTGTTTCAAATGAGAAAGTGTTCAAACTTGATTTGATGATTACAATTTTCATGCTATGAAATGGTTTTCAAACCATTAGTTGATTCCTTGAGATGATGCTAACTTTTATGCACACATAAAGAGTCAAAGCCATCATGTGGTGTACGGACCACATTGTGATAAGAAGTTGGCTTATGCGTTGAAAGGGGCGTATAAAGCTTAGTGGCCTAAGCAACAAGGACGAATTTGTATGTTCTTGGAACTTTTGATACAGTAGTCAAAACGCGAGGTAATGAGGCCAGACGTAGAGAACGATTCGGGATCCTTGGCGAAAGGAATGAATGTTAACTAATGTGTGTTTATGTGAAATCGTTATGTTATGAATATGTTAAACATAAAGAAAGGTTTATTTGAGATGAAATTATTCGATGCTATTTATGCAAAATGATGTTTATGAAAAGGTATTGCGAAAATGATTTTATAAAACATTAGTCTTTTAGACATTCTTTCAAAAATTCATCTTCCATGATTAGATGTTTAGGCCAAGTAGAGAAGAAAGTTAAATGATTTGCGGCAAGATGACTCCAGACGTTTTGAAAATAGTTAAGCATTGGTTTTTTGGTCAGAGTGTTGTAATTATGTATCAAACGTCTGTTATTAATAAACGTTTTGGTAGGTATTTATTATACTTGGCGTTTAGGTTGACCACCGTTGCGTTTTGAGTTTTGTTGATAATATAAAAGGAGTTGAGAATAATATTTTGCGATAAGAATTTTAAAGTTATAACAAACTCACATCTTATTCCTACTATTTCACCATTTTGATCGCAGTACGGTTTGGAGTGTGACAACAAGATTATCGGCTTTTAAATTTGTTACTTATCTAATTTAGAAAATGTAGTAATATTTTATTATTATTATTATTATTATTATTATTATTTTGCAAGGGCTCCTATAAATTTTTTGGGGTGAATGTTCAAATTTTCTCTTGTTTTTTGACGGACTTATAAGACATATGAGTTTAGTTATTTATATATTCGTTCTTTTTTAACTCAAAAGAAGAAATAGATTTGAAATCTATTGATTGTTAAATATAATTGTTTATATCACATTATGATCAAAAATCTTAAAAATTAGAAAAGTAAAATAAATCATATAGCAAAATTCAAATTTTAACAATGATAGATTATTACTGTAAGTGTACCTTGTCTATCATTCGTAAATATTTTAAAAATGGTATAATAATTTTGAAAACAGAAGAAGCCAACATAATGAATAATACCAAAAACACTCTTGTGATTAATAGGCACCTAGTGCGTAATCTTCGTTACTACATGATCATTTAGATTTGATCATATATATTTGACAATCTAAATCTAAACGATTTTTTTCAAGATTTTTTGTACACAATTTTTAGATTTTGATACTTTTGGTAGACGATTGCTTAGCGTTTAGATTTGATTTTTTTTAAGATTTTTTTTTTGTATATGATCGTTTAATGGCTACCAATATCTCAACGATTTTTTTTTTACTATATTTTATATTTGGCCCACAATCTTAACAATTTGAAAAAATAGATAAAAAAAAACATTTATATTTGATACGAACTAAATAACAGTTTGAAAAAGAAAAAAAATGAAAATTTAAGAAGAAAAAGAGGAAAGGAAAAGAAAAATGATAGAAGAAAGAACTTGAAAATGAAGGGTAAACTTGAAATATTTTTTAAAAAAATAGTCAGCTTCATGAATTTTTTTTTATTTTGTTACGGGTGTCGTAAATATTTTTGGATTTTGTTAATAAAAAAAAACCTAAAAAAAGGTTAATAAAAAATATCTATAAAAATTTGACATTTTATTGATAATTTTATAATTAGCATATATATGTGAAAATTCTGAAACATTTAGAATAATTTAAAAAGAAAGGTAGAATTTGAAAGGATAAATGGAGCAAAAAGACAATAAATTTAGTGAAGGTCCTTATCAATATAGTTTTGAATTGTTTTGATGTTTATGGTATAGCCAATTCTTGTACTTTTCTTTGGCATTTGAAACACTTTTTGGAGTATTGTATTAAAATGGGTCACCACATTTTCTTTTCTATTGCCATTACGGATTTACTTATTTCAACTCCATAAACTATTTGTGGATTCCAATCAATTATTGATTTCATCCAACTTTGTCATTTTCTCATATTTGATGTATCACTAAACCACTTCATTTAAAACTACTTCTAACTATTCATTCTCTTTAAAATGTTTCTTTATATACCCCTTACCAAATTATTGAGCTCTTATGTGCAAAGCATTTTACTTTTTGGCTTTATGACCTTTTATTTATTTATTTATTTATTTGGAAATTAACCCTTAAATATGGTAACCAATGTCAATTCATGAATAAGATTAAGGCCCATTAATACTGAAAACCCAAATCTAATGGGCTTCAAACAATTAACCCCAAAATATATTTAGTTGGGCCTTGGCCCAATGAGCCCAATGGATAGGAAAGAACTTTTGGTTGTGGAGTATCCATTGATACCAAAAAGTCTGTCCCTCTACAAATCCAAAGCATCGTCTTCTTTCTCCGTTTTAGCGAAACTGAAAATTTTCACGGAAGGTCTTCAAAAATGGCGGAAAGGACCAAGAATATAAATATTTGGCACTTGTTCATGCTGCTTAATTTTAATCTCCTGCTTCCCTTTTCATCTGGTAAACTGATTCTATTATTTGCTTCATTTCCTCCCTCGCCTCTTCTGCAACATGATCTCTATATCAGTCTTGTGTTCATGTTAGATTCATTACTAAATGGTTTCTTATTGTGTCGAATTGTAATGTATTTGGTGATATTTTTACTGATTGTGGCTGATTTCTGGAGATTACACCTGGGTTTTGCATCTAAAGAATTACTTCATGTGTGTAATTTTCTGAAATTTAGATGATGGTCTTTCCAATTTGTTGACTCTTTTGTTTCATATATGGTGAAATAATTTTTATTTTAAATCTCTGGAATCAGCCTTCTATCAATGAGTATTACTCGATGAGTAGAGAACTTTCTTTTGTTCTATGACAAAAAAAACTTGTGGCAGTTTCTTCTTTCTTGTGAATCTATTGGTTGGCCTGGTTGTGTCAGTATGGATGAACTTTGGCGTTATATCTATCTGATTTCTTAGTTGAATAAATAGATTCTTTCATCATATTGAACTAAGAATCTATTGTTCAAGGTTGTACTTCCATGCGTATTTGTGATTTGGTTTACATGGAAGGTCATAGCTATGTAGTATTTTTCATTGTTTTTTCTATTTTATTTACTGAATGACTTGTATCACGTTTCACATTTATAGTATTCGACCTCTTTGTTCTTTCTGTTGCAAGTAGGATTTGTTTTTACAGAATTGTATTTTTTTCTTGTAGGTGAATCAAACGATGTCTGTATTTCGAAAGGTGGTCGTTTCGTTCCCTTCTCATTGGAAGGAAAACTTCCTAGCAAGGTTAGCAAAGCACAAGATTTGACACTTTGCCGAGTTTTCCGAAAGAGAACTTGCTGTGGTGTAGCACAAACACACCCGGCTTTGCTTTCTGTTAGGAGGCTAGCTTCAACAGGGGAAGCCAACCATGAATGCTTGCAATTATGGGAACTTCTGGAGTGCTCAATATGTGATCCACAAGTTGGTGTTCAACCCGGACCTCCTCTAATATGTGCCTCTTTCTGCGACAGAGTCTTCAAAGCTTGTTCTGATGCTTACTTTTCTGTTGATGCTAAAACGCAGGTGAGCAGATGATACTGACCTGGTGATTCTTTTATTTTATTTATTTATTTATTTGGCTGATTTTGTGTCCTAAACAGGTTTCGAGTGTGACCAAACCATAAAAAATTAAACTGTATAAGTTTTCTAAAGCCGGTTCGCTTCTTGGCACATAGATCTTGACACTCATCTTAGGAGGAAAAAGAAATAGTGTCTCATTACTAGTAAAACTTTGGTTTAGTTATAAATTTAGTCTCTAAGCACAAAGAAGGTGTATTTAATTCTTGAATGTAAGATTATGCTTCTATTTAGTATTTGGTATGAAGGTCGTCAACAAAACATTAATATGACATACGACAGCCTATTTAGTTATATAGTACATCGTAAGAAGCATGAATAAAGATATGATACATGGATATGACATGATATGAACACAGTAACACGTCATTTCTTCCCAATCTAGAACAATGAAATGACTAGGACACATTTTTAAAAATACATATTATTTGTATACTGTATGGAATTTATTATATGTATAAAAAGTCAGTTTGATGTATTTTTCACATTCAATATTTATTATTTTGTTCTATATTATTATGTGCCAATTTAGTGTATGTGTTCTATATATGCCTACAAATGTTGCATTAAAATTTAAATTGACTTTGTACAACTAGTTTCAAACGTGTATCTATTGTGCTACTAAGTGTCCAATAAGCATGAAACAAGTGCTGAAGTGTCCAAGTCCAACATGTGTTGTACGTGGACATGTAACTCAAACTTAAGCTTTCGTGTTTCTTAGAGCACATCATTCCAACTCAAGGAAAAGTTTATATGATGAGCATGCGGTATTAAAACTTCACTAACATTATTAACTTAAGGACATTATTAACACAATGTTCAAAGTTAAGAAATACTTTAGCCTTACTTGTAAATTTTAAATTTGTGATGCCGGGTTATTTTTGCTGTAATTTATGATACGATTGGAACTTCATTAAAATTCTATTAGTTTGTTTCTTCCATTTTTCTACATGCATGATGTTCTTTCAACCAACACAATGAGAAGTAAAAGCATAATCTTGAACCTTGGCCACAACGTGAGATTAAATATATTTCCTGATTAGACTTTATGATTCAGGTTCTAGCACCCTGCGGAGTGAATGACTTTGTGTGTGGCAGGGCTTCCGAGTGGGTCTCAAATGGTACAGACCTTTGCAACGCTGCAGGTTTTACAGTTAAGATCTCTGATGAAGAGTCCTCTTGCTATGGTAGTAAAGCCAGACTAGACTCCATTGCTAATTCATGGAAGACTTCACCATCAGTAGTGTCATCCCAAAGAACAGGTTACTTGGGCATCTTGGAGGATTTCCAGCAATGGGTAAAAGAAATGAGTTTTCATGAACAGGTTTCGTGGCTGATCGGGTCGATGGTGCTTTCAGCAGGGCTTCTGTTTGCAAGGTTGGGGAAGCTAAACATTTTCATTACATGGTCTTTTATTTTACAACACTTGAGAAAAAAAAAATTTGTCCTCCATTCTTATAAGTTTCTCGATGGCATGCTTTAGGTTTTACCTTCTATAAGATGGGAACCGGTAATTTAATGTGTAAAACTCGAAGTGTAGTTAGAAATATAAAAATAACTTGCTTATGTTCATACTCGATCAAGTTAAATGTTAAAACCATGTAGTGCTTGATGTTGAAGACTCAAAATGTTCTAATATTTTTTTTCCTTGTTTTCATCTGTTATATTTTTATGCTGTTTTTAATGCAGCAAAAGGCAAAGCCATAGCCAGCGCCAGAAATATGCTGCCATTCAACGAGCAACAAAGAAAATTGAAACGACCATGAATCATAATTCTCTTGGTACCCAAGGAATCAGGAAAGGAAGTAGAAGATGACCTGATACCTTACATCTAAAGACATTTTGTTTGGCCTATTTCTGAGGTAAAGCTATACCTCTTTTCTATTAACTATCTGACCTCTTAATGCTTTTTTCGATCTGCCTCTTCATCGTACTCTTTTCCTCTCACTTTTATATTCATTGAAGTTCACTTTGCAGAAAAATTGACTCTGTTCTCCAACAGTTCTGATGCTTGAAAAGTGGCAGCCATGGTTCTTCCATTTCAATGAAAGAGCGAAGACTAAAAAAAATGAGTTATGATGTAGCTGTACAATTGTAGGAAGGACTGGATATTGTGATAATTACTATTGAATTGTGTATTTAAGATAAATCTCTTGTCAAAATCAGCCATATTCAGTTTTATCCTTTTGTAGAGAAGGATTTTGCTCATAGATGAATTTTTTGTGAGAATAACAGTTTGTTGATGTGTACTGAACTGATGAAGCAGCTTTCATTAACTTGATAAATTTTTTAACTTTCACTGATTTGAAAATTGATGTAATCATAATAATTTCTATTAACGGATAAATAATAATTAACTTAAATCGTAAACGTAATTGGATTGTTTTCTTAATCACGTATGCATAAAATTATGAATTTTATAAAATTTACCATTATTGTTACCACTACCTCTATTGGTAATGGTAACAATAAAGATAATGATACTTGTAAAACACAATTCTCAAACAAAAACGGATTGAGCATCCTTAAGTTATCAATCGGATTTTTATTACATATTTGGATTTGAATCTCATGTACAATGATATAACACAAATAGTTTTAGTACAATTGTATAACACAAATAACTTCGATATTTATTGCTTCGGCTTTGAGCTTATTAGAGAATGGGATGAGCTTTGGGTGGTGGGATGTTGCTTAAGTGATGAAGTGAAAATGACCCTCCACCCAACATAAAGTTTGTTTGTTAAAGTTTAGATGAGAATTCTTCACTACTTTAAAGTTATTTAATAGTTTTTTTTCTTTTTTTAGGCAACAATTGATAACACCGTAAATCTACCATGAATGAATGAGAATGTCATTTGAGATACCATTTTTCCAAATAAAAAAATTACCGCTAGAAAAAACTGCTCAAAAACGGATAAATCTTAATTTACTTTTTTTGTAATTTAGTACACTCCTTATATTTTAAATAAACTAAAGATTTAAGAAGAATGTTGGATTTCTCAAAATTTAGATCGAAACTTCGTAGAAACAAGATTGATCATAACTTCTGCGTAAATAAACCTCAAACAAACTACGAAGTTTTTATTATCTATTCAAGGACTAAATTATGGCCAAAATTGTTACAAATTGTTGTAAATGAATCAATAATTAACACTATTCAAATATGCGTATTTATCAAATAACTTTCATCTTTCCTTCTTTTCCACTAATCACATTGATTGAAAGTTGCATCTTTCCCTTTTATCTTTACTTTCCACGATTGTCGACAAATTACATCTCAGAACACTACACCTAAACACAAACTTATTGTAAAGATATTTTTCAATTCTTCAAAATTATGATTTTGGTCCTAAATTTTAGGGGGAAAGGGTCATAAGTGGAAGTAATCAAATTAAAAGAAGAAAAGGAAAAAGGAGAGGTTTCAAGAGGTTATTTATAAAATTAGAAATTCACTCAATCACTTATAGTCACCATGGAAGAAGCAAATCTCTTTCAAGTCATTTCAAAATAACTCTGAACCATTGCCTTTCATCTTTACACACACAACTTCTGCACTCCAATTAGCCAAGCCATTGGAGACCACTGAAATCTACCACCTATTCGGCTACCGGGACAAGGACATACTCGAATTTTTACAGCTTCAATCGACATACCTCTGGCAAGGTCATTACAAGCTTGAAAACTATGAAGTACAGGGCACAAACAACTCTGCCATCTCCAAACCAACTCGAGCTTGATTTTCATCTTCCAAAGATCGAAAAGGAACACTCCTCAAAGTAATCAAGATCTTCCAATTTTGGGAGGCTGCTCAAGAAAAGATAGAGAACCATCTTAAGAAAACAGTCTTAATAAGCTCAATTTGGCAATGCTAGACCGACTTGAAAGTAAAATGTCAGATGAAGATGTTCGCCTGTTTGTTATCGTACCTTTTTAAGAATTACTCCCGAACTACTTCCTGATGCTTTTTGCTCGGGTTTCAATATCTCGAAAGAACAAACTAATGATTCATCAACACTCAATAAAGCACCTGCATTGTCAAACTCTCCACCATAGTTCGGAGCAGAAAATATGGTGACCAACCGTCTTTTGGCGAAGAATTCATATCCATCTTCCACCACCTGAGTAATAAAATGAAACAAGCTCAAAAATCTAAATGACTGGATCAGAACAAAGAAGTAGAAAACACATCTGAGAACCGAAATGTTTGAAACCATTCGACTTTTCTCATCGATGCCACAAAATCCAAAAGCATTATACAAGACTATCAAAATCCAAATTTTCATATCCTTATTGTTTCAATCTAATAAAAATTTTCATAACGGCTTCCCATAATGGTGATTACAAAATGAAAGATAAAAATATTTGCAATTTATACTCCTAGTCGACATATGCAGATTGACAGTCTATAAACTTCAACAAACAGTATGCAATCAACAGCTTGAGAAGAAATGGCAACATTCCATACAGAGTTGGTAAGTGGTATTAAACTTCAGGAAAAAGCATGTTTACCTGATGACCACGACAAATGAGATCAAGGTCATTCTTATCTAAGAAGTCAGCCACTCGATCTGGTCCAAATGTACAAGAAACACCTCGATCACTGTCTGCCCATCCCTGAATACTAGGATCAGGATCGGACCAAAGCAGATCACAGAGAAGACCATTGTCAGGAATCTCAGTAGGTCTCGGCAGTTGCGTAATCTGATCCAAGCTTTTCAAATCTGGAGATAGTCCTCCATGCATACAAAGGATTTTATCATCAATAAGTCCAGCCACAGGCATGCAGTTGAAACAATCAGTAAATATTTTCCAAAGCCTAACGTTAAACCTCCTTTTACATTCATCATAGAAACCATAGATTCGGTTGATCTTTGCATCTTCGTGGTTCCCTCTCAAGAGAAATACTTTATTTGGGTGTTTTATTTTATACGCCAAAAGTAAACATATCGTTTCCAAACTTTGCTTCCCCCGGTCAACATAATCACCAAGAAAGAGATAATTTGCAGAAGGAGGGTACCCGCCATACTCAAATAGTCTAAGAAGATCTTTGTATTGACCGTGTATATCACCTGGACAAGCCAGCAGAGACAAGATTAAACAATTATGAAACAAAGTTATAATTCAACAGAATTGGATGCCTTTTATTTAGCATTTCAACCTCATTTCCTGATTTATGAAAGAAAGCTCAAATATCAAACCAAAAGAAGAAAAATGTATCAAAACTTCAGCATTCAGGGACACACAAGAGCTCGATTCATTTAGATTTACACTGGCAAATACCCTGAGGGAATGTTTGATGTTTATCTTGCAGGTTGAGTTCATATAGCTTGGTAACAATATCGTCCCTATATACACCAAAACCCTTAAAATCCACCAACTCCATTGACTCTTCTAAAATCAAGCCAACATAATACATAGGTTTTTTCATCCAATTACAAACTACAAATTTGTCTATTCTACCAACTCCATACACCAAAACCCTTAAAACCCACCAAACTACACACTATCCTTTGCAAATCATAGTACCATAAACCAAACATAAACTATATAAAACTCGAGTCTAATGTACTATCTTCAAGCTACACAATTCCAAATATCCCAGCTCCCAGCTCCACAAACGCAAGCTTATAAGAACTCCAAGCCAAACAATCAAACAACAATTAACCGTAGACTTTGCTAAGATTATTCAAAACAGAATTAGAAAACATTATAATCCACAAATGAAAAAGAAGCAGAAAGAGAGAGAGTCAATACTGACCACAGATGCGAATAGGAGCACTAAGGCGGAGTAGATTTGGCTGAGAGAGGAAAATGTGCTTGGCGTTAACACAGAGATGGCGGATTTCAGCCTCTGAAAGCTGAACCTGTTTCCCTCCTCTCCCTTCCAGCAGCCTTCTAATTATATCATCCAAAACCCCTTTTTCAATCCCTTCCATTGTCATCATCCTCCTCTAATACTTCTTCTTCTAAACAGTTTCCTCAAGATTCACACCAGAATATCAACTACTCTGGCGTAGAACTTGCCCTAATGACTCTTCAAAAAGGGAAAATCCGCTTGGCTGCTTCAAAATGAAGAAAGATCAAAAGGGTATCTTCCAAATTGGAGAAAAGTAAACACCCAAGTCTTCAAAAGAGGCAGAGAACCAAATCAAAGTAGATACAGTGAATTCACACAACGAAACAACAAGGACAAGAAGAACAAAAAAAAACCCTCCAAAAAGTTTTCAGATGAAAGAACAGGAAAGAGTTTTCAGAAACAGGTCAACACAAAGAAGCCAAGCAACAATTACACATAATGATTCCGATTCACAAAATCTCGGGGAGGAAAAAGGAAGAAAACCCACATGAGAGAAAGATATTTACAAACAAATTTGAGAGAATCAAGCTCTGAAGATGAGTCGATAATGAGAGAGAAGGGAATTTCTTGTTATCTTACATTTGGTTTTTCTGGTTGAAATCTTCAAATGAGAGCTGACCCGCGTATGATAGCAAAATGGCGCATGTAAGAAGATTTCATTTGAGAATTTGGACAATCATGAATGGATGTCTTCTGTTTTGAATTGGTTTCCATTATTATTATTGTTGCAATTTACAAGAATTTCCCACAAGGAACAGATGTTCAATTGTTCACAGTTCATATACAAATCCATTGATTAAGCTTCTTTTTTGGAAAGATTCCAACATATGAAGAATCTTCGTTGAAAAGGAATACTTGAGAGGAAAATGGTCATGATTCGGCCTCTTCCTCTTGTACAAATCTTGACGCTAAAGTTTAGTTGATTAAAAATTTATAATTGGAAGTTTTAAAAAATGTTTACTTTTCCTTTTACTTTATAATTGACGGAAGTATGATTATTTATTTTTAGAGTAAATTGTAAAAATTATTCATACTGTGTTCATTACAATTATACCTTAAATTTTCAATAGTAAAAATTAGATCAATAAGTTAAAGAATCTCAATTCTTAGATAGTATTCAACTTTTGAAAATATAGAACTAATTTTGAAATTCAACATCAAGTTTAGAACTAGTTTTTATAATTTAATTTAAAAGTCATCATTTTTTATCATAATGCATTTTAAAATATAACTAAGATGGAAAGAAAGTCATTGAGTCCATAACCAATAATTTACTATAAGTAATCTAACGTGTTTGTGTACTTTTCAAGCCTAAATTAAACTACTTTTAGATGCTTGTTTGAAAGCCTTACTTCATAATTTGTAACATAACATATGATATTAAGAAAAGTATTAATGAATGTATGTACGTGTGTCTATTATATATATAATGATAATTAAATTTTATTTGCAATGTACTTAATTGATAAAATTTCATTCAATTCAAAACTAAATAATAATGAATTATATTCTTATACTTTAAAAATGATAGTACTTAAAGTTGTTTCCTATATATATACATATTTTTCCCACTAACTTCAATCATTTTTACAATATAAAACCATGAAGGGAATGAAGGGTTTAGGGCTTTTAATATTCATACTTTAATATAAGTAGTTAAAGGGAACATTCTAACTTTTCTTTTGATTCTATCTAAAATAATACAAAAAAGACTATCTTCACAAAAATGGGAATAGGACAAGAAATATGAATAAATAAAATTATCACACTAATTTATTACTTTTATAAAGAGCCAAAAAATATATATATATATAAAAAGGTAAGCATTTATCTCAATTTGAATTTAATCAAGTCCTTTGTTCTCATCCTAAACATTATACTTCATTGGTTTGTTTATTTATCTTTCTATGTTTCAATCTAATTTTGTTTAGTTTTTTTGGGTTTTAAATTAGTTGGTAAGGTTTGAGTTTGATTTCAATTTGGTATCTATATTTTAATATGTTACAAATTTTATTATTGACGTTTGGATTTTATTTCAATTTAATCTTTTAAGTTTCAAGATTTAATTATACGTTAAACCTTGATTTTTTACTAAATACTCATACTTCACTATTTGGTATATGTATATGTTGATTAGTTTAAAATAATTATGAACTGGAATTTTAAATTTGATTTTAATAACGATGAAATATAGTAAAAATTAATTAATCATAATTTTGATTAATTAATCGGCATCAATACTAAAAACTAAAAATAAAGATAAAATGAAATCTTGAAACATGTTGACTAAATTTAAATCAAACTTAGGATTGAGAACTAAAAGTACTATATTATTTTGAATAATTTTTGAATAATTTAAAAGGTAGATGAAAAATAAAAGAAAATTGCATTAGATAACAAAAAGAAATTTAGAAAAAATACCGCTCATAACACCTTTTTTTTTTCATGTTGTAAATTTGGCAAATATAAAGGTAATTTGATGGTAATCTATTTTAAATTTGCTATTTGTACAAGTTTGAAAATATAGACGACGACAAAGACTTTATCATTATAATTTATTTATTTTTTACTATTTTTCAAATTTCCAAAAATAAACTTAGAAATTAAGGAGTAATTATATATGGTACATAAACATTTACATCAATGTTGATTCATTTATTGCATAAAAAATGTAAAGTATTTATAAGTTGTAAGGGACCATTATGACAATGAAAAAGTTGAATAGAAAGTAAAAGTGAGGTAATGGTTATTTGAGAGTAGTTGAGAGTTTGGACCATTATCAAATTAGAATATATATCCCTAATAATGATTTACAATAGGAGAATTAAAACATGACAAAACAATCCAATAATATTAATTATATATGCATGGCAACATCTCACTTTGGAATACGTTTTATTTGTAGAGTAGTTCGAGATGCACAACCACAATATCGATGAAAAAAAAATATTTTAACTTTTACTTTTATTTTAAAAAGTTCAGTAATATTGACTTGCATGTTCATAGAGGTCGGAGGTTTAATTCCTCACTTCGCAAGTTGTTGTACTAAAAAATACTTTTATTTTCGTCGTTTAAGGAACTCATTACTTTGTGGCTATATAGTATTGACAAGAGTTTTATAGGATCGATTATTTCGACGGTCAATAGTCGTGCTAATTTTTCTTTTTCTATTGATGTTATTATGATGATGTTTTAAGTATTTGAGATTTGTGTTGACAAATAGACATGTCTAAGTCCATGTCAAATTAATTAAGCTAAAACATGTCTAAACATATAAAATTATAAATAAAGAATATAAAGAATAGGTTGTTTGTGTAGTGGTTTAATTTATTAATTGGAAGATTTAAAAATTAAATCTTTATTGATACTCAATTCTTATTGGAAGATTCTTTCTAATCATCTTATATTGATTCTTCAAATAAAAAATAAAAGATATGTGTGATTATGATCACCTTTGGTCAAAAGATTAGAAGAAAATGAGGAAAAAAAACCATATATATTCAATTAAAATGTAGAGATTATTTTATCAATAATTTTTTAAAATATTTTTAAAACTAAAATAAATAAATAACAAAAATTGTTAAAAAAAAAAAAAAAACATTTAACCAAATATTTACATCTCATAAAAAAATTAATTTTAATAAATTTTATCTTTTCAGTGGTTTTGTTCGGTATAGTGTAAATAGTTTATCATATTTTTATATTTTTAAAAAAAATCTTAAATAAATATTTTTTTAAAAAAATAAATTAATGTTACAATATAAAATATCGTTTCCTTACTGGCTTATTTTCTGATGATTTATAAATAGACATTTTCTAATACAGTATTATGAATCAAAATATTTACAAAATTAAAAAAAAAAATTGTTAATAAAAAATGCCTAAAATTTTGTTACATTTTATAATTATTTTTTAACTAAATTCTCTTTTGTAATTCATTTTTATTTTTTTCTTTAGAAAGGGTATCTTTTCTATATATATATATATAAAGAAAAGATTCTTTTTCTTTGTTTTTGGCAAATTGGGAAAAGCGCGTACTTTGAAGCGTTCGTCAATGGCGATGGCGTGGCCATGGCTGTTTGTATCAAATAACAAATCAACACATTCCACGTCCACTTTTATTGATGCTGCCTTTTTCCTTCCCTCATGGATGTCTACTTTTTGTTTTTTTAATTCAAAGGAAAAACTAACTTTAATGTTTCAACCCTAACATTAACTCCGCAAATATCAATATATACTATATACTACGAAGGTGGTATTAATTTAGACTCTAAATTAATAAATTTATCAACGTAAATTTTGAACTTTGTGATTGAACTTGAATATATCAGTTTAAATTCTCAACTTTCATAACTGTATCCAAATAAAACATAATTCAAGGTTTAAATTGATACAATTTCTATAGCTTTTGTTGTAAATTGATATTTGTACATATTTGATCTTCAATTCTACTAATGGTACCATTTTAGTATTTAAAGGAATCTTTAAACTATTTTTTTTATTATTAATATACAAAATAATAGGACATTTTGAATTACAAAAATAATTTTAGAGAGGAATTTATATTTTACACAAATACAAGTTCTTAACTGAATTTCTTTTTCAAACTCCTCTTCAAAAATAATATTGGAGTTAAAGTATAAATGGTTTGGAGTGCACTCATTTAAATAAGGGATCATATCAAGAAAGTTTGTTATTCTTTTATTAGTTTTGTTAATATAATTTAGTTTGTTGGTATATATATAAAACTTATATAATTATTGACTTCGAGAGTTTAGAGAGATCAATTTCATTCCCCCCCATATATAGTTGATAAGAACTTTTACAAATAGCGAAATTCAACATGAAAGAACATTTTGATTCGATTGAGAACTGTTCGCTCATGGTAAACAAAAATTATCGATATATGCAATCAATTAGAAAATTATCATTTGATTATACAAAGTACATAAAACTCAAAACTTGATATAAGCTTGATCTGTATAAATATGTTATACCTCATATTGTATGGCCAAAAGAGATTAAAGTTGCTCTCGGTTTGAATTTATAATGTATTGTGATCAACTGATACCTTGGTTCGTTTAAATTTAAAAATTTGATTCAGGTAAGAGGTTAGGGTTGGTCAGTTTTTGAAGACGACGTGGTTTCGGAAGGTGGTGGAAGAAGATGCTCATGTAACAAAGAAGTGTTCTCTTTGTTGTATGAGATGGGGATGTGGGAAGGTTGAGGTCCATTCATGTAAATGACATAGATTACCAATTGCATCAATCCTAGAAGGAATCCAATAAAATTTGGTACCTACAAAAGAAAGTCATTATATGGCATTATTAATTACATATGCAATTCAACACAAATATATTATCAAAAGGGAAAAGGATATCAATTTTTAATGTAATTGAGACTTAAGTTTAAATTAATATATTTATTTCAAAACAAAGCTAGAAAGCAACCAATCAAACAACTAATTAATATAATCCAATCTCAATTACAATACAATATCCCAAGAAAAAAAAACACAACCAATAAAAGATAGTTTTGTTTGAAGTCGGGATTAAGTTACTTATCAGTGTATTGATATATATATATATATTTGTAAACTTGAGGGTTCAACATCTCTTAGCGTTGATTAGACATCAACGAACTTATTGATTTTGTTAGTATTATACAGTTCATTATTAGTCTAAGTGCTACTAATTACAATACCCTATAAAAACTTATAAGAAACAACTTTCGTTGTTATATCGTCGTCATTAAACTTCAGATTTAGCTAGCATATACACAAAGATTAATGAAACGTACTATGAAGAATAATAGGTTATCATCAAACATTAAATACAAGGATCATTTTAACGCATACTAGATTAACAATTAACAATATACTAAATATCGATACGAACACCGCAACAAAACTAATGTAGCTAGGGTTATCAGACACAAACACAAACACGTATGTATATATATATATATATATATATATATATATATATTACACATGTATATAATTATGAGAGAAAAAGAAAACTTACTCCAATGAAGGGATCTTTGACGAGAAGAGCATAGAAAGTCCAAACTGAGTTTAAAAATATGCACAAAGTCAGAAGGAATGGCATATACTCCACACTTTTACTTCTCACCACTTTCCTCTGCATTATATTTTCATTTTCATTATTAATAATATTTGGATTTTCAATTAAAAAAAAAAAAAAAAACTTTGAGATCGAAATAATGCAAATAGTTATCAAATGAGACATTAATTAACTTTGGTAGAGTTTAATTTGGAAAGAATTATATACTAACCACTATTCCTAGAGGTGAACTGCAATTTATAATGTTAAGAGCAGCACAAATGAGTCCAATCACATTGATTCGAGAGTTTCCATGTAACATGAAATACGATATCAATATTGTTCCTCTCACGAATCCAACGTCAAAAATTGCCACTAAAGTTGTTGTTCTAACCTACAAAAAATATATACAAAAACATATTACGAGACAACAACGTTAACAAAAAATCAATATACACCTTTGTAATTCAAGAAAAAAAATGAATACCTTTTGAAAACTCAAAGATCAAATGTTTTCATATTCTTAAAATCTCAAAAACGAAAAAGAGGTCGAACATTGGATACACACATGTTGTTCTAAATTCGTATGTTATATGTTTGGTTCATGAGTTCTTAAAATGTATATTTAGTTTTGACGTTTACCTAGTAGTTGGGTTATACTATTGTATCCATTTTTTTGCAGTCCAGCCGCCACACGTGGCAATCAAACGTGTCTTTCTTTTTTGAAAAATATGTTTTTTATTTGATTGTATCGTAAAAAATATTAGATGCAATTCAGCTAGCAGTCAAGTGTTGTGAGTTCGAGATGGAAATGGTTAAAAGTCATGTTCAAGGATGTCGAAAACCAAATCGGAAGTTATGAAAGTAGGGCAACGATGAGAAACGGGTATGGTGTCAACGAGTTACAACATACTTTCATGTGTGGAGGTGAAAAGAGAAGGAAGATGCTGAGGTAACAGATTTGTAGGGAAAGTCCAAAGATGTTGACAGTAACAATGAGAAAGCCATCAGGCTTAATGAGACCATAATAAGCCCATAAAGAAGCTGTGAGGAATGTCGAAACATATGGAAGACTATCAAACTCTTCTGTTGATCTTTTCTTCAACACTCTCCAAAATGTTTTTCTCCACAAAATTCATCACATTAATATCCATTAACTTATTGATCAAACTTTAAATCTAGGGAGTAACAGTACATCAAACTCGAAATTCGAAAACTAAAATGGAAAATTGGAAAACTTCAATACTTTTTTTTTCTCACTTGTAAAAAACTGTTTGAGATATTTGTAGTCTATTGCTTTTTTCAAATTTCAAAGAACAAATAGGAATCTAAGTTTATTAAAACTATGCTTTTAGAGGTAAACTTTCTTTAGGGTGAGTGAGTTCCTCAAAATTGATTCTTATCTAAATTGGGTTAAATAACTACAACATTTTTTCATGCATTTGAATATAATATAAGAATATAGTTTCAAATTTTATAATGAAAACACTAATTAAGAAAAATAAACAAAACAAAAAAAGAAAAGCCAAATAGAGACTAGAAAGTATCATATAACTAAAATTAGATTTGAAAGTATAGAGATTTTAATTAAACAAACATTCAACTATAAAAATTTAACCAAAGATTGAAGGAAAAAAACAATCTCACCAAGACGGGCTAAGTGAAATGAACAAAATCGTTACAAAACGAAAAGAGAATTTATCGAGTGAACTTACATTGGAGAAATGACGAACAATACTGAAATCATATTTCTTGAAAAGTAAAAAAAAAAATAGTATTAGCCCTTTTAAAACGCATAAAATGAAGAGAGAAAATTTGAACTAAAAACAAAATTAGATTATATCAATACAAACTAAAATTAGGTTTTTTTTTTGTTTGTTTTTTCATTTTTCTTTCTGTTTTACCTATGACTCCAACAAAGATAGGAAGAGGCTCCATGTTTAGAGAAAAAAAGAGAGTGATGATTTCGAAATAAGCTATGATGAGTTGAGTCTTTATATATTATCCAATTTGGCTTTCAATGTAAATGAAAGAAATATTATATATTAATATAATTCAAATAGTTTATTTGAATTAAATTTAACACAAATGAGAGATATTTTACTCCATATATAATTTTATATTTTCTCATTGCCAACTCAATCCTTGCAAAGTCTATTTAAATAAAAGAGAGATAGATTTGAATTGGGATCTTTAGTTATAATAACATTTTTATAAAATTATACTCTAAGATTTCCTTTCTTACCCATATAAACATGTCTTTTATTTTATTTTATTTTATTTTATTTTTCCTTTTCTTTAAATAGAAGCAAAAAAAAAAAAAAGGAGCAGAGATTAATCTTCGGTCGAAACATTTAATAGTTTGGTTTGTTTTACATTTTCGTAAGGTCGTAGCAATAAAATTACAGTTGCCTTAATGAAACAAAGAATCTAGAACAAGATAGAACGTTTGGAACGTCATGGACAAAAACTTAGACTTTGTTATTATAGTTGAGGAATCAAGAGTTTTTCCTTTCTAGATTGAAATTGACTCGTTTAAATGTTCTAAACTTTTAAAATGAATGAAAGTTATGTGTGTGAAGTTTGGTTACTAGAAGAACTAATCTTTTTAAAAAAAAAAAATTGTTGACAAATTAACAAAAGACATAGTTTTCTAAACATTGTAAAACTTTAATATTTTAAAATTAAAAAATAAAATTTAGAAGTCAATAACTAATAAAAAAATTATTTAGAAGTTTTGAGGGTGAAACACGCTAACTTGTAATGCCCAAATTGAATATCTAATAACATCGAGTTTTTTAACAAGCAACGTTCAATTGACCCAAAAATTCATTATACTACAAAAGAAAAACATTTTATGTTAGTTAAACTAGTGTTTATTTTGACGTAATCCCAAGCAGTAATTTAGCGATTTTTAAAAAAAAGTTTTACATCTAGCACTATATGATTTTATTATATTAAGTATATAGTAGAAGATTCATAAGATTCGCATTTAATACCTTAATCAAGCTTGTAATAAATTAATTAAAAGATTTTCCTCCTCTTTTTGGTAAACTAAAAGTTTTCAAACTAAATGCCAAAATCTAGATCTTCAAGTACATTTGTATATTGCATACATACATTATTGAGCTCTGACTTTCAAGAAAATGATAAAAGGATAACTTTTTTTTTATTTTTTAAGAAATGAATTCCATCCGAGTTCTCTATCAATTTGACTGAAGTATCAAATAATTGGTTTTAATATTTTAAACTTCCTTTTTTTCTTTTCTATAGGAAACGTCAAACAACTAACACATTACAAAACAATATCAATAGATACAAGTAAAAACAAACGAGATATCAATAGATACAAGTGAAACAAACGAGGTAGAGTAAGAAAAAGAAAACGAAGAGAAATACTCCTATGCTATCTAATGTGCTGAGGAAATTGTCTCATCAATGAAAAAAGATATTTAAATAATTTCTACACGATCAGCATTAAGCATATTAATAACCTCACAAGACTGTCCAAATTATGGATGTTTTGGATGAGTCAAAGTTAACCATAATAAAGTGATGTTTGTTGCATATTCTCTTTTTGACGTGTTGTGGTTGAGTTCGTATTATTTGATTCAAACTTTACTTTATAATATGATGTATTGATTACTCTTCCGTTGTTAATTGGTTTTACAAATGTTATCTAATACGTTCAATTTTAGATAAACAAATTCATAATATTTCAATATGTTACAAGGACGTATTTGAGAGTGATTTTAAAACGGCTTTGACATTTTTTAACATACTACCAAACAAGAAGTAAATCTCTTCAGGGAAGAGATGTTTAAGGATGATTCTAATAATGATCAAAATTACTTTTTGTCACTTCCAACATCCTTTCTTGAAAAGTGCTTTTATTTTCCCAAAATCAATTTTATTGAAAGATGTGTTTTTAAATGATTTTAAATATGATTCGGACAATTTAAAAATCATTTCCAAATATGCATATTTGGGAGTGATTTTGATAAAGTCAAAAATGATTTTTACAATTTCAAAATTACTCATAAACAAACATCATACCTATATTCTTAGAATACTATATGACTTTTTCCACGATCATTCGATTAACCTACAGCAGTTAGAGAGAAAAAAACATGTAAAAGAAGTGAGCATTCATTTGTGATCTAATCTAAGATTTTTATTTAAGGAAGGAAAGTTTGTAAATGTTACACAAACCCCAGATGTACGTTTGATGAGTAAGGTATGAGAAGGGTGGAGATTAAATTTGCAGCAGAATAATAATGGATCCCTTGATGTTGACTCTGTTGTGCAATCCAACGTGGGAATATTGAAGTAAATTCAAAGCATTCCCCTTCCTCTGCTGCAAACTACAAATATATTTCAAAGCTACACAAGAAAAAAAGAGAGATAATTTCAATATTATTTTTTTCAAACACTCTAAGCACGAAACCATGTTGGTGAGAACTACTTGGATCCAACAATGCATGAGACGAGTTGGGACCAATTAACTGGCAAACCCAATAAATAAATATAATCAACTTGCACAAACCTTCCAAGTTTAGCATTTGGCCTTAAATTGTCGAATAAATAAGTTCTAAGAAAATAAAAACAACAAACCAAAGGGTTACTACCAAATAAGCCTTAAGATTTGTTAGGTTACCAAACATTTTATATCAGTAAGTGTTTGGGTGAGCTTACAATCTCAAAAAACAATCTAATTCTGTTACATTTAAGTATAAGAGAACTTGTAAGATATTCAATCTTAGGTAGGTGGTCACACTAAATTGAATTCATAATCCCTGTCTTTTATTTGGTATTTGGTTATTGAAAACGATAATTATAAACACTACTTCAACCTATATTTTTCTCCTTTTTTTCCTTTGTATTATTATGCAATTTACACTAATATTTTCATAAACAAAGCCAAAGATTTGAAAACTAAAAAGCGTAATTTTCAAAAATTATTTTTGTTTTTAAAATTTGAACACGAATTCAAATATTTCTTCAAGGAACATGAAAACCATAAAATGGAATTTAGGGATACAAGCCTAAATTTCAAAATTTTAAAATAAAATTATTACCAAATGTGTGTCTATTACATATTGAGAACCTATTAATAAAAAAATTAAATTGTCAAAAATAAAACATTTGACAAAATATTTACACTCCATAGTATGGAGCGTAAATATTTTGTCAATTTTTTCTATTTTTTAAAAAACCCCTAGAAAAAACTATTGAGGCACAATATTGAAAATTCTAGGGTCTATTGCTTTTAAAGTTCAAAGATTTCAAGAACAAACAAACTTGAACTAAGTTCTTAGTAACCTATTAAACACTTGAACACTTATAGAGTTCAAAGACCAAAAAAGCTCGAACTAAGTTGACTGAACCAAATACAATACATACACACACATTTATATAGTATTTGGAAAGCATGTGTGCTGGAGGCGTCGTACTAAACACCATTGGGATGGTTTTATTTTTTTCCTCAATTCAACAACTAAATGGACTCAAAGGAATTACAAATCTATGAACCTAGAGAGATGGAGACACTTTGGAACAACAAAATTATGAGAAAAACCCCTGCGGGGATAAAAAAAAAAAAGTGGAGTTCTATTAGCTCTCTTGGATATCTACATGTTGAATATTGAAGAAAGAATAAAGTGTTTTGAGTTTGCAAAAAAGGTGAAATAATTGGCTTACTTGCTATGAATGGAGAGTAGATTTGAGAGGAGGAGATTTAGAATTCATCTTGAACTTTGATGCCAGCTCCTTTGTCCCAATCCTCCGGGGAAGCCATATCAGCCATAATCTTCTCCTGCCCGCGCCAAAGAATCTGGAGCCAACTTGCCAAATTAGAAATTATAATTAACTGGCATAATTAAGCAACATGACATGTGCATCATGTTATAAACATGGACTAGAATATTTGTCGATAGAGTTCATTGAGATTAAAGATTAATCGACATCTTTTTTTATATACACACATAAAAATAATATTAATAAATCAATAAATATATTTGTTCTAATATGGAATATGGGTTACTAATAAGAGGAATTTGGTTTGGTTTTTGGTTTTTGAAAAACCTACTTTTTTTTAGAATTTCTTGCAAGGATTGTCAATAGGCTTAATCCAAACACATGATATTATAACCCAAACTAAAATAATCTAAGTCTCAAACATAAACTATAATAATTCATTCCTTAAAGATAGAAACAAAACTAAATTTAAATCATTTTTATAAATATTTTGATTTTCATAAATATCCATCGAAAACAATACTCTATCAATATATCGGTGAAAATGAAATACCATTATCAATATTGTCATATATTTTAAACCTTGATTATACTTATTGCCCGAAAAATCTGTGCATTAATTTACCTTGTCAATAACTCCAAATCCTTTGGCCTTTACCGAGTCCATGTAGTACGGTCCTCCCTTCATCACATTTGCTACTGTCTCTACTGACTGAAAATATTAAAGTTGTATGATGAATTATATGGTATGTCCTACGTCGTGAGTTAATAGAAAAAGCGTAAAAAATAAACGTTGTCTAGGCTTACATTTTCAGTGTGCTTTGCTAGGAGTTTCACTAATGTGTCCCTGTTTGTTAGCACCTGAAAAACGAGATGAAATATATAAAGCTCAACTTATCCTTGTAGAGCGGGAGGGGGGGAGAACTGAAGGGCTGAGAAAAACATAATTTCCTGGAAAAATTTTGGGAACAAAGATACAAATCTACCACTCTAAGGACGTTCATGGTTCGGGTTAGTTTGACTCTTGGATATATATTCCAAACAGATCCTAACAGCAAATATGGGATTCGGTTTTATTTTTTATTTTTTGTGTGTGTATAAACGGTTAAATTTGTTTGATTTTTCGGTTTTATATATACAATAAGAGTTCCATTCGGTTTTATAATATCTAATGTATGTATAAACTATAAACATTTTGGTTTGGTTTTGGATATGGTTTACAAAACTAAACCCAACCGAAAATTTCAATCTCCTTATAATTTTAAACCGAACCAAACCAACGGCTTCAATAACATCTAAATTTTTGTTTTGGTTTGATTTGTTTTAGTGTTCACCCCTACCATCGATGTATGAAGGTGCAAAAAGATTTTCTAATTACGATTACTTGAGTGAGATTTTGACCAGAATTTCCCCTTTTCACTTCTTGCATCAAAGTGGTAAGAGTTCCGGCGAAAATCAGTGTCATAGAAACTGAGTTCTCTTCAAAATAAATTATCAAGCTATGGAAGGATCTTGACCTCTTTTGCACGAATTATAACGTCACTAGCAGGCATCAAACCATATGAAGGGACACTGGGCTGCTGTATCATCGCTGGAAATGAATTCAAGGGGAATTTGATCATTCTATATGAGCAAATAAACAAGTAAACAGATATTAACGTGTCAAACGGATCAAACCTTTGGCATGTGGCATCGAATAACGTCTGCCTTTAGTTCCTGCAGCAAGTAATAAACAAGCATGACCTACGGCAGCTCCAACATTTACTGTGTGTATCTGTATGAGACATTTAAATAACAGAGCATAATTATTTCCCACACTGCTTACATTAAAGAAAATATTTTCTTTAATCTTATTTTACAAAATTATAATTATTATTCCATTCAGATTACAGGAGCAAAAGAGGTCAATCCGCACGTCATTTCTCAGGTCAGTTGTTGCATCTACAACCCTAGAAATTTCAAGTGCTTACCAGTTCATGAAAACAGTGTACTTACCAGAGTTCACGCCGTTGGTGCAGTGTTAAACTTACACCAAGGTACCAATCAATGTCATTAACTAGTAATTCCAAACTCCAAAATGCATCTAGTTATCATCTTGCCACTAAAAGAATAGTAGGAATGTACCAAATGGTTTGGAGAAGAAAACACACCTCATTTTTTGACTGCATCAGAGCATCATAGATAGCAAAACCCTCTGACTCCATCGCTACCTGAATGTCAAATAATTTAAGCATGTTGAAAGAAGAGTGACAAATGAATGCATGCAATTATAAACCGAAGAAGATATAATGGTACTTTTTCTAATTAATCGATAAACCTACGAAGAGTATTGTAAATTTATCAAGTGATTGATTACAAAGGCAAGCAAATATAAAATATTGGGGGGCCTGTTCAGCATAAGATTCATTCTCGTTTTTTATGCTTTTGAAAATAAGGGGATTAGTAAATACAAGAAAAAGGTTTCTGGAAGCCAAAATTTGAAAATCATTTTGTAATTGAGTTAAGGGGCATAACACATAACACATAACCCATTTTTCGAGGAAAAACGAAAAGATCATTTTAACATCTTTGCCTTTTCCATTTTCAAAATCAACAGAAACCTAAAGCACATTTTTCAGAAAAGATAAGTCCAATATGATTCAAACCCATTTTCATCTTCAAATTAATAAGCTAGCTCGTGAATAGAAAGACCACTCTCAGTCTCACTCAGTTACCATACTTCGCAATATTCATTTAAACCATCCATATTGTTTCAAACCCACTTTCCTATATTGAAATAGTGAGCTAGCTAGAGGAAGACCCAACCCCTCTCCTACTTGATAATCTTGTGAAAGATTTATATCTTCTCACGATCAGATCTCACAACATTCTGAAAGACTTGTCAACTCGTGTAACCCCACTGGCAGAGATTGTAAAAGTTCCGTCTCCATGACATTATTGGAGTTTGAATACAAAACCTCCTCCTCTAACACTATGTTAAATCACCCTTGAGATAGAAAAAAGGTTATGAAAGGAATCATATCAAATACGTAGTATTTACAGACAAAAGTATTTACTTATTAGGGGAAAAAATCATATACTTCTATTGTTGAATCATAACTAAGGCACAAGATCGAACTCTTCAACGGTGTAAATATAATAATTGTGGTAAGTTCAATTTTTTATCAAACTTAACAATATTCAAATCAACACTTCGATTTAAAGCAAGACTTATAGTCTGAAAACAAGCCCTGAAAACCCCCATGGTAGGCAGAAGATTTCAGAAAGCAAGGAGAAGATGTGCATGCTCCTAACAGCTTAATTTCACTCCCTTCATGTACCTGAATAAATTCAAAGTCTAGACTTACCACTTCGCCATCATCACGAGTTGTCCCTGTGGAGTTTATGTAAAGATACATTGGTTCTTTTGGATCCATCCATTGCAAGTACATTATTTGAGCAATAACTAGCTCCGTAACAGCTGGAACCAACTGAGAGTAGAAATAATTGAACGAAGAGCGATCAGTGATCAGATACACAGGAAGCTGAAAACCTCTTTAATTAAAAAAAAAATGGAGTCAAAAACTACTCATAACGTTGACATAAAAGTTTCTCAATCATTCCGAATCAATTATGCCTTGAGATGAAAAGACCACGTTACACTTATATTGTGAATGGCTATTTCAGTCAGGTTAATGCAACTTGAGAGGAAAGAAATGAAAATCAGCATACAAGAAAAGACAACTTGGAAAAAGAACTTGCTAAACTTCAAAATCAGTAGCTGAATATAATCACAAATTCTGTCCTAATATGATTTTGGTACCGAAGCACCACAAGATAACTTAACTAACACTTTCAGTTCAACCAACAAGGCTCCTGAGACACCTCGACATCACTCATTAATCAACTAGAATCAGTGATGTCAAAGATATGCGATAATCATGAGAAGCACCTTTCCGGCGTGCACTAGTTAGTTAAAAACGCTCTAATTTTGCATAATTCCAAATAACATAGTTCGTTTTTTTTTTTTTTTTTCCTTTAATGAAACTACTCGACGAAACGAAATTGAAAAAATCGTTGTAAATTCTCCCATGCTATTAGTTGAACAGTTCCTCGAGTATCAAGTTAAATCGTACAGCACTAGAAAAACTCTAATTCAAACACTTACAGGCATTCCGATATAAACAATTCTTCCATGAAGTAACAGAGACGGCAAGTCCGGCGGCGGCCTCCTCGACCTATGTTCATTATAGGAAACTGACCTTTCGACCTTATCCAATAAGAAAATCACCAAACTCACAACATTAGCAATCTAACAAAACTCCGTTCTTTTAAAGAAATTCATACAAACACGAGCGGGAACAAAAGAAAGTAACACGAAATTAAGCGAGGCGAGAGACAGCTAACTTACTTGGGCAGGTGCAGCCATAAGGCGAGGAGCATCAAAAATATCCAAATAAGGAGGAGAATCGGAATTTGCAGGGCGGTTTAGCAACGTTTCAGGTGAGGTTGAAGCCACTGAAGCGAGCTTCGAAAGAAAAGGATCCTTGGGGTTAATTGGAGGCAAAGGAATTTTAGCATTGCTCGTAGCGTTTAAGCAGGAAACAGTCCTGAAATTGATGGCTCTATGGAGAGAAGACGAGGAAGATGGAGCCGCCATAGCCATGGGCTTCTGCAAGGTAACGGTCATGGGGAGCTTCATCCCAGTGGCCATTTTTCTTGGATTTCTTCAGCTTCTTCTCAAAGTTTCTCAGAGAAATGAGAAATGTAAGGAGAAGAATTACAGTTTGATTTCGTAGAAGAGAAATGTTTGAAAGGGCCGACTCTTGGGCCGAACTATAGGAGAGAGGCCCAGTTTGATCAAAGGATTCTTTTTTTCTCTCAATGTAAGGATTAGATTTAAAATATTAATATATATTAGCAATATTTTTTAAAAATTATAAATATAACAAAATCGGTTAAATTTTATTAACTATAGACGTGGTAGACCATGTTGGAAATATTGGTCTATCACTAGTAAACCATAAGAGTCTATCATGCATAGAAGTATAGACTTTACTATATATTTACAATTTTTTAAAATGTTGATACATACTTAATTATTATTCTTAAAATTTCTATTCAATATAATTACTCAAATTTTTTTATCTTGCAATCATATTCAAAATATTAACATATATTACAATATTTGAATCTTATTTTTAGTGTTCTATTTTCGATAAACTATGAACATCTATTAATAGATTTTTCATTAATAGATCATACACATCTATCAGCAATAGCAATCTATCATGAATAGACTTCGCTTATTTACAACTCTGTTTTAAGATATTGATGGACAATTGGTTATTACCTCTAAATTTATAGTATTACAATTACTATTTTAAATTTGTGATATATATATATAATACAAATAATAATTATCAACAATGAAGATGAATAAGAAGATTTGGAGAGAAAAGAGTGAAAAGTTTGTTAAATTATAAAGGGGAAAATTGGATGGAAAGCATTGTGAAATAAAAAATATATGGATAGAAGATATTTACAATTACATTCAAATTTGATAATTTATCAATGATAAATATTCACAAACTTTGATATATTTTTATCGGTGTCTATCAATATCATTAATAAATACTGATAGAAATATGTCAATGTCTATCATTGATAAAATATAAAATTTTGATATAGTTTTGTAGATAGTTTGGTTGATTTTTGCTATACTTGAAAATAGTCCTTCTCAAAGTATGGTAAATAAAATTTACTCAAATTTCAAAGTGATTATGTTTTAAGAAAAACTCTAGTTCTAACTTTTGTTGTATTCGTCCTGTTAAACAAAAAACTAATCTAATAAGGTTTGATGATCATGTCTATTTACCAACCTAAACAGTTCAATTGATTGATGGATTACAACTTTGATCAAAATGTTTGATCTACAAATTTAGCATCGTATTATTGAGAGAGAGAAAGTAAGAGCATATATCAATTTATATCCCTGAACTTTGGGGTTGTATCAAATTAAACTCTAAACTAATAGTTGTATCAATTTAAGTATTAAACATAAATCCATCATTTTAAACTCTAATATTTCATACATATATTAAACACTTAACTTTCATAAATGTGTCCAAGTAAAACATAATGTAGGATTTAAATTGATACATTTATATAAATTGTTTAGCTAAATTGATAAATTTGTAAAAATTTAAAGTTAAAATCGATACAACTCACAAAGTTTAGGAATTAAATTGATACAATTATTAGTTTAGGTATAAATTGAAACCTTAACAAAAAAAAAAAAGAGTTTCACGATGATTCAATCAAAGAAAATGTTTTTAAATTGAGATTTGTTTAGCTCCTTTTAAAAGAGAGCCTATTGAATGTTGTATCTAATAATATATATATATATACACACACAAAGCATACACTTTTTTGTTATAATTGTGTAAACTATTTTAGTTACTATTTAGAGTTTTTTTTTTTTAGTTAACATCGTTTACACCAATACATTTTAACCAAAAACTATCACTTTTGTTTTTTTTTTTTTAATTTAAAAAAAAAAACATTCTTATAAAATAATTTATCAAAAAAATATGTTACATGTGCAACCTACTCTCTCTATATACACACACATAGGGTAATTGCAACGAGTAATATATATTTTAGAGAAAAAGTGTTACGTAGCATTTTTAAATAATAGTAAATATAGCAAAAGTTATCAATATAGGCTATATAACTAATATATTTATAGCAACGATATAGTTTCTCACCAATAGACTAAATTTGCACTTTTGTATAATAAAAAATTAACACACAACTATTTAGGCATCGTTTGATAAACATTTTATTTTTATATTATTTTTAAAAAAATTAAGTCGGTTTTCCCTCAATTCCTTACCATGATTGAATTGTTAGCAAACTCTAAAAATAAAAACAAGGTTAATCTTTTTCAAATTTTGACTTGATTTTTAAAATATTGGTAAAAAGTGGATTATCAAATAAATATAAAAGTGAAACGAGTTGTGTGTATAAACTTAAATTTCCAAATAAAAAATCAAATGATTATCAAATAACCAAACCCAAGAGAAAGTCGCTAGCATACGATGATTTGACATATCTAAATAATGAAGGAATGAGTAGGATAGAAGAGTAGATGTTGATGAAGAAACCAATAAATTTGATCAACCATATGTACATAATACATTACAAACCAACCATATTATAGGGTCCCAACCACATTATTTTATTACATAACACTATGATCAACTTCAACCAACATAATTCACTTATCCATTATAAGTCTATGTCTATTTGAATAAATATTTTAGACCATAAGTAATAGACACCTTTAAGTATTTTTACGTTATATATATTATATATATACACATATAAGAGTTCAATTGAATTGGCTAGAAATTAGAATGTGAAACAAAATGACTTCCATCTCTGTAGCAATCTAAATTGTCTTTGATATTGTATAGTAAGTATTTGCAATAATTTAACCCGAGAATACTGATTTTGAGTTCTTATTAGCACTAAGAAATGGACTCTTCCAAAAAATATAATAAAATGACAAAATATTTACAATGTATATAGAACAATTTTGAAAACAAAAAAAAAAAGTTTGCATGCCCACGATGAGAAATACAAAAAAAGGACTTTCATTAATTGACACTTAGAATCATTTAAATTTGATCGATTAAATTTGGCTATCAATTTTTTTTTCAAAATTCTTTTTTATACAAGATCGTTTAAATACCAGATCAATTTTTTTTCAAGATTTAGTATGGGATCGTTTAAATTTTGATTACCTAAATCTAAACGATTTTTTAAAGATTTTTGGGTTTTGTACATTTAGATTTGGCTATCAAATTTCTCAATTTTTTTATATTTAACACACAACCTTAAACAACCACATATCAGTTCTTAAAAAAAAAAATTATTGTAGAAGAAAAAAAAAACAAAGAAGAAAAAATCACAGGTAAGAAAGAGTAAAGACGATGGAAGTAAGAAAGAGATGAAAAGAAGGCAAACGTGGAATATTTTTTAAAAAATGGTCAACTTCATAAACTTTACTTTTTCATTTTGTTACACGGGTTGTAAATATTTTGTCGATTTTACTTTGTTATTTTTAGACTAAGACACATAAAAGAAAATTTCAAGAGCCTTCGTCGTATATGAAAGTCATGTCAAACTCACTTTGACTACTTGTAAAAACGACCCTAAACAAGACGACCGAGAAAAGAGGACCTTCAATGCCTTTTTGTTATAGACAAGAAACATAGAGAAAAAAAGAGATGCTTATAAGTGACGAATCGTACAACTTCTAGTTGTAAAAGAAATCACGATGTGCAACAGTTTGGTGGACTGCTAGGCTGTCATGGCCCCCCCAACCATTAATTAACTTAGTCATGAACCAACCAAACAAAACATTACATGAAAAAAAAAGGGAGAAATAGATTCTCCCTTGAGCATACAACAACGAACAGATCCCAGCAGATAAGTTAGATGTGTTGTGTAATCCATTTGAATCAAAATCAAAAAGATTATGCAGCAGATTCAAATCCTACAGGATGTAATGTCTAAGATCTGAAAAGGGCTATATAGAATTAGGGTTGCTTCCTCCTTACTTCCCTTGTTTTCGAGATCGAGTTAGCCTTCTCAAAACGTCTATGTTTTAGATCTGAACTGAACTTAAAGGAGGGGGAAAGGGAAAGGATAAGGAGATATTGTTTTGTAAGCTATCATACGATCAGTTGGGAGAGTTTGGTTGGTAAAGTAGGAAATAGTAGCTGTCAAATATGGTGGCGCTTTCATCTCTACAATCTATCATGTTCAAGTAAGGTCGTGTGAGGTTTTCTAATTTTGGATTTTCTTTCTTCAGAAATATTCCTAACCCATGGTTTATATATATATACATAACTGACATCTAAACTATGAAAAAGGGGAAATAGGAAATTGGCATGTCAAAATCATACCAAACTCAAAAAAGATATAATATCCATCCAACATCTAGCTTTCTTCCTCAACATGTCAAATCAAACAACAAACAGGACATCACAACCACTTCTCAAATCTCAGCCAAATTCAACTCCCTTCACCAAGAAGCCTAATCATGCCCTCAATTATTTGGGACTCCCATTTGTATTCAAGAGGGCACTTTTAACTTTAAAATCTCCACCTTTCAAGTCTCAACAATTCAGACAAACATATCTTTACTTTTACTCAAATAGATAGATCATAGATGTCTATAGTGTCCAATCCACATAATGTACAACTCCACTGATCTCATAAAACAACCAACCAAAAAATAGCGTAGTAGAAGAACATTCAACATCCTAGATAGATGGCCACCACGACACTACTGAGTTTGAAACCGTTGCTCGAAAACATTCAAGACCCAGAAGAAGTTATACATATAGAATGCATAATCATCATCAGTAACGTACTAAAACTAAGTAGACCACAATCAATTGACAGATATATACATATCCTAATAATGCAGGATGGGTTTAAAGTAAAATACACAACCTAAACAGTATAGCTCATTCAAGAGCACTAAAAATCAAAATGGTAGTATGCTTTCTCCTATAATTTTTTTTCTCTAAATACTTTCCCTAAAGAGTTCAAGATTCTTTGCCATAAATATAAGATAAAAGAGAAACAGAAAACAAGAAAATGGAAAGAAATGGCCTTGTGAAAATGGAAAGAAATGACCATGTGAAGTTCATCTAAACCCAAAAACAAGACCCGAAACACAATCATTGAGATTTTCTAGGAGAGAACTATCCTCAAAATAACAATCAATTCATCCTCATGATTCTCCCTAATTTCAACTAATTACATTCTTTCTTCTTCCTCATTTTCTTTGCCGATTCCTCTTTTCCCTTCCGTGGAAAAAGGAAAAGAAAGAAGGATGAACAATCAAGGCACTAAAAGACTACCAAATTATTGAGCAGAGATATATAATTAATTAACACACAACAATTTTCAACACTTACAACAACAAGAACGACACTATATGATCAATATCCCCTTTTTCAATTTGTATAACAATCAAAGCCAATAGCCATATCAAAGAAAAGATAAAGAAAGGGGGGGAAAAAGATCAATGAACATTGAAAAGGAGAGAGGGATTATTAAACAAAGAGTACAAACAAATTACTCAACTCCTGCACCTCGTAATGGCGTTGCATCCACGGCTATAGGGATTGGCCTGAGCTCCGGGCTGACAATTGTAATAAGATGCACCACGTCTCGAGCACGGCACGTTATTCCTTCGGAGAGCGCCGTAGCTGATGTACTGGGTAGTTGCCAAGATACGGCGGTTGATTTCTGAATCAAATTCGAACTCCTCTCCCCCGAAACACTCCGCTATGGAGCCCTTACAGGTAGATTGATTAGGAATCCATGCAAGACTGTGTTGGATCCCAAGACCGGCGTGGACGGCGGTTGAGGAACAGCTGAAGATAAGAAACAAGGCGGCGCAGATCAGGAAGAAGGTCGGAGAATTGAATCCGGCCATTGCCATGCAAGAAAAAGGTCGTAGTTTGTATGACTTTGTTTGTCAGTGTATTGTAGTCAGAATTGAGAGTTTATTCAGCTCCGGCGGTGGCTCCGGCGAATCGTCGGTGGGTTGTGCTTCGTCTCTTTGCTTTCGAAGTTCACAGTGTGAAGAAGGAGAATTGAAAGACTTATTTAGAACGTGGTCTATAAATATGCCCTTTATTTTGTTACTTAATTACGAATATGCCATTCTATGAGATTCCTTCTTTTGGAAACGTCACGGAGAAATAACAAAACAACCACTCCCACTAAATAATACCAATTTCTCGAAAATTAAATCTCTTCCAAAACGCCGACGTTTTTCGGGTGAATCCCCATTTTTTTTGTTGGAATTTTTCACACTAATTTGTCACAACTTTATATCAAGGACGCTCGAAAAAATAACAAAAAAAGATTATGACAATAGGACCTATTTACTATATTTTTTAAATTGTAAAAGTAGCAAATTTAAAAGTCGATAATTCTCTGATAGCCGTATGATATCACTAATTTTGTCATATTCACGATATTAAAAAATTAGGTGTTATGAGTTTTTTTTTAAAATATTTTTGTTATCTAATGCAATTTTTCTTTATAAATATTACTTATTATCATTTCTTTTTTAAATATAATAACGACTCAGAAGAGTAACTTTTTGTTACTAAAATATCATTATGGTTCTTGTAGTTTCAATTGTTTAATAAACTCAAACGATTGTCCTACACAACAAAGAACCTTGCATTGGGGTACTTGACTGACAGTCAATATTTTTGATGATCAAGTTTGTAATCGTCTAAAGAAAGTGCTAAAAAGCAAGTTATTCAACTTATTGTTTTCTACTTACTTCACTATCCTTTCAAATAATTAACTTAACCATCAATGAACTAAAGCATGTTATTGACTAGATAGACAAATACTAGGTCATAATTCGTCTACTACAACAAACCCTAGGAATGGACCTTGATAAAGTTCAGAAACTAACCTATACGACTATTTTAACAATTCTTATACTGTTAATCTCAAAGAAAGAGAAATTAAACCTCCGAGTTCAAGATTAAGAATTAAACGACTGTCCTACACAACAAAGAACCTTGCACAAAGAACGCTTAACCGACCATCAACATTTTGACGATCAAATTTGTACCCATCTAAAGAGAGCTAAAAAGCAAAATATTCAAGTTGTTTTCTACTAACCTAACTATCCTTTCAAATAATTAATTCAACTGTTACTAACTTAGTACGATTGTTACAAATGACCCAAAACACACTCTTGATCATTAGATAGACAAATACTAAATCACAATCCGTCAACGACAACAAACCCTAGTTCCTGATTTTCATGAAGTTCAGAAACTAATCTATACGACCTTCTTAGTCATTCTTAAACTCTTAATCAAAATTACAAACAACATTGAGATTAGTAATTAGGATAATAGATAACCACCTTCCAATGGCAATTTAGCAACTAAAACATGATTAGGAGGGTACTAGAGACATTTAAAGTTCCACCGAATACATCATGTAGTTGACCTGCTGTCTTCCTTCCATGGTTGGTGAGAACAAATTATTTTTTTAAAATATAAATAAATAAATAAATACAAGCTTATTAATTATTAATTATTTGATAAGAAAGAAAAAAAGGGAAAACAAAGGGAATTGTTTTTTAAAAGTCCGTCAAAGAATCTGTTACCCGAAACGCGTTTATTCCATTCTTTTCTTTTCTTTTTTCCTTTCAGACTTTCTCTTTTTTCACCAAACTTCCCACCAATTACTCCGTTGTCGCCGTCATCGTCAAATCCCAACTATTGTGTATATATATTTTTTATTTATACATATTTATGAAAGTTGGTTTCTTTATTGTTCTTCACATAATTGTGAATGTAATACAAATTATACAAATTACATTTAATGGAAGATATTATTTATGAGGCTAACACAATAGCTTAATTGAGATTGAAAAGAAATTGAACCAACCAATTTAACTCAAGTGTGGTAGTTATAAACATATATTGTAATGAGTTTTTAGTTCATTATATTTTGAATTTTGTTTTTAAGAATAAAGCAATTTTGTAAAAGTGAAAGATTTTAAGAATTTAAATTGCAACTTATATAAAAAGTGTGAGGTTGTGTAGATTTATTAAAGTTGATTGCATATCGTTAAATAGACCATAAGTTCAAACTTCTAACTTTATCATATTTCAATTTTGTCTTTCATTTGGTAATTGTTTAATAAAAGAGATCGTTTCAAGAATGACATTTAAAAGAATATATAGTATAAGAATAAAATAATTACATATATGATAAAAAAAAAAAGTAAAATACTAAAAACACACGTCTGACACAAAAACTGATAACTATTATCAGGTACTATTACTGATAGTTGATATCATCAATATATGCTATTACTAGTGGTATTGCTATAAATTATAACTTTCATTCTAAGAAATGTGTTATCAACTGCTATCAATAAATTTCACCAACAGTTGCTATTATTGATAGCGTTCAATTTGAGAAATGTGTTATTAATTAATATCACCGATAGCTCCTATCATAGATGAAATGAGTACATTGAAAAATAAACTTGAAATTCTAAAAAAAATCACAAGTTAATTAATCGATATTTGCTATATTTGCAAACGTTTTGAAATTGTGCTACATTTTCTTTCTTTTTTTTCAAGTTATAAGCACTACTTTCGTGCATAAGTTTTTTAGCCAAATTTAGAAAAATTAAAAAGGTAATTTTTAACTTGTTTTATTTTAAAATTTTGATTAGGAATTCAAAGCAAAAACATAAGTTTTAAAAAAAAATGAGAGGAAAAAAACATAAATTTCAAAAATAAAAAATAAAATAGTTACCCAATAAAGGAAAAGAGAGTTTCAAAACTAGGAATATGAAGTATAAAAATAAAAGACTTTTCCAATATAAACCTATACAAACAAATGACAAAAATGAAACGAAAATGCAAGGAGCAAACACAAAAATGGTGTGCCAACTCAACCACAAATAAATGAATATGAATACGAATAAGTTTGAAAATAACATTTGTAAATGAATTCAAATGCTTGGCTAACTAAAAAGTGGAGAAAAATGAGTCATTTGGAATTGAAATTGGTCATCAATTTAGTTCGAAAGACCTTCCAAAGCTTATTCTTTGGCTCTCATCTTTCTATTGCAAGTTATACTTTTCTTTTTTCTTCATTCTCTAGTTTATTATCAAATTCAAAAGTTTGTGTTTTATTCCAAGGGAAATGGACATTGACAAGCCAAGAATATATTCACTTTTTCTTAAAGGATGTATATAACATGAATTTAATTATGTGGAGTAATAGAAGAAAGTCACAAAAAAAAAATCAATTTCACAATTAGGGAATTTTGAACCAACATTTATCATAACTTAGCACCCTTCTAAACACTTATACTTTTTAGACGAGAGGAGCATTTTATCTCTTATGACTTAAAAAACCTATAGCAATTATTTTTTATGGTCTTATCCTTAGAGGGTTAAAAGGTTAAATACGTCAAAAAGTTGACTTGATTTGTGTTTTTAGTCTTTGAAGTCTATACTTCAGCTTATTTACTCTCAATTTCTTACTAGAGTTTTCATTAAAAAAAAATAATAATAAAAAATTCAAAACCAAACTATCTTTTTGAACAAGAAGAGAGGTGGGAAAGATGTTTATAGACTCAATTTCAAAAACTAATTGAACCTTTGGTGAATCGTAATAGGAATGTAATTGTATTGTAATCAAAATCTCATTTTTTGATTGAACAAGAGTTCGAATATAAAACACATTTAGTTATGGTAATTTTCAATTCAACATTCTTTTTTAATTTTTTCACCATTTATAATCTTATTTTTGTTAAGTTTTCAATTACTCACATTTTCCAACACATATCTAGTTTCTAGTAATTTTAATTACATTCTAACTCTCCAAACAACTCTTAAATGACTACCAAATAAGATATTAATCTTTACCCTTAGATTTTGAAATTATTCCAAGCAAATGTCTTTTCTAGTATGAAAAAGAATAGAATTGATGTGACAAATGATGAGTAGCAATTAGTTGTATGTTTTATTTTATTATTTACAACTATATATACATAAAGTAAAGATAGTTGTTACTATTTATTTCCTCTCATAAATAAATTCTCATAAATCCATGTGAACGATGTAAATAATATCATAAATGACCATTAATTTTTACACTAGCTGCCACATCATTTTTTTTGCATAGAAAAAAAATTCACATCTATTTTTTTAAAATACAAAATCCAAAGTTCAATAATAAAAAGAAAAAAAAACTTTCAAAGTTTATAGCATAATTCAAATGGTAGGTATCTTTTATAGTTTGAACCTTCAAAATCAAACTTAACAAAACTATTTGCTTACACATAAGAATTGAAAAAATAATAAATTTAACAAAATATTTATAAAATATAATAAAATTTTAAATTCTATCCATAATAAACATTTATAATAGTGATCTATAAGTAACATTAATAAACAAAAATAGAAATTTATTAATATTTATCGGTGATAGAATTTAAAATTTTATTATATATGATAAATATTTTAGTTTAATTTACTATTTTAAAAAATGCACCATACATATATATATATATACATTTTCAAATTTTAGAACTACCAATTTTTCTTTCATTTTTCCTTTTTTTTAAATTGTGGCAAAATTTTGATACATAAAATAAATTTTAGAAACAAAAAAACAAAATCATTATCATTGTCATCATGGAGGTTGCAATCTCCCATGCATACACAAGCATGAGTACTATGGATAACTTTTTTCCATTACCATAAATGCATATAAACATTAAATTATTGAGGATGAATTGTGGCATGTTCCTGTACAAGCTTTTTTTTCTTTTGGAGTATTATTTCCTCTGGAAGCTAAATATATTCTTTTTAAATATTCTTTCTTCCCCCACATCGTCTGTAGCACTCCAATTTTCTTAAAATCTAACAACCCACTATTCTGCCTTTGGATTATTTTCTTTTCTTACAGGGTTTATTTTCAAATATTTATTTCCTAAGATCATTTAACCATTGATTTCTAATTTGAATTTTCTAGAAAAAAAAAAAGTTTAAGTTACCAAAGTAATATTTTTTAACCATATTCAAAAGTGTAATAAGTGTGACTGAAGAAACTAACCTGAGTATTGTTCAATTAATGACAGCTTACTTTCAAGTTTTCAAAAGTTAAATGTTCAAACTAATTCAAGGAATAGAAATCAAATATGCAATCAAGTTAACATGAGAAATTGAGTAATTTATCGGTGAGAATTAAAGGAGAGTTCATTATGCATTTTTGAGAGGATAATATTTCTAGCATTATTGTAATACCTACTACCTTCATTTATAATTTGACACGTCATCAAATGATATATTAAATTTATTCATTTATTCATGGACCCACACAATTTTTAAATCTTACTTTTGAGCAATCAATGGAAAACTTTTCAAAAAGTTTTGAGAGAAGGGCTTACTAGGCTTTGCCCCTCAGTAAAAAGCTTTTGCTCTTTCACCTCACATGAGATTTGAAAACTCCAGCTTTCGGGGACTCATCATCATATCTATAAACAACATAGACATTAGAAAATACCTGAAATTAATGTACAAAGCAAAGGACCCCAAACCAACAGCTGATTCTGTTCACAATATACTAGAACAGTAAAGTGGACTGGATGCTAAAACATTAACAATTTATGACCAAAATGACCCTATGATCAAGCCAAGGATACAAATACCACCAGCTAATTGAGAAAGTTGGCATCTTCTAACTCCCCCAGGTTGACATTACATCACACTGCGCTAGTATCTTCGAGATGTTGGTTCTGCTGTTTAACGTCGTACAAGTTTGATATGCTGAAGTTTGAAGAGTAAATCAAGTAGGTTTGTGTTTACGCTGCCATCTGCAGCCAAGCACGCATGAGTAGAGTGTAGAAAGCAGACAACTGGTAATGTGTCAAAACAGTATAAAAACGTGATTCAATAATGCAGGGGAAACGGAAAAATTGCTCAGCCCGCCTACATATTTCAAAAATATTTATATGCTTTTTCTTCTCAGTATGATCCAATTTCCATTTAAAAAGAATACTTTTATGATTTAACCTATAGGTTAAATTACAAGAAATGTCCCTAGACTTTGTACTTTATCAAAAATACCCTTAAACTAACAAAGTTTCAATAATACCATTAAAACTTTGTACAACGGCTCAAAATATCCTTGGTGTTAGATTTGAATGAAACCATTAATGTTTTATTTAAAACGATTCAAAACACAATGGGATTTTTGTTCAAGAGTATTTTTAAAACAAAAATTAATATTTCCATCCAAAACAACATTGAGGGTATTTTTTAACTCTCTTTGAAAGTTTATATTTTTGGAAATTTTAAAATTGAAGAGCATTTTTAACACAAAGTATAAAGTTCTGGGCTATTTCGTATAATGTAGCTTAATCTATATAATTAGAAATACAAACAATTGATTAATACAATCTAGACTAGAGTTTATTACTGTTGTTAGAGTATATTACACTTTTGGTCCATCAGGGCTTGTACTACAAATTAATTAGCTAACAAAGATGCTCACAAAGTTGTGATGAAGTAAGATTTTCATAATAAAAAAATGGTGATGTGTTATTTTTGTTATTAAAAATAAAACAAATAAATAAAAACTCTTCACTTTCCACTCCCTCCTTCCATCCTTCCTCTACCTATCCCTCAATCTCTCCTCGCACGACATCGCCGCTATTGCTACATCACTACAAGCCTTGTCCAGAAATGCAAATGCTCCATTCATAATCATTCCACATCACCATTTGGCGGCAGTGGCAAGAGAAGGCAGCAAAAACGGGTTGAAGGAGGGAGGAAAAATAGAAAATGAGGGGTTGAATGATTTCCTAAACCTATGGGTAAGATTGCAAGATTTTGAGAGACCTAAGAACGAAATCACCCAGTTGTGAGTTGCCTAAACCTCCGGAACTAGAGTGTACCTTGTTATCGCAACATCACCAGTTTTGATAAACTACTCGTGCAATACATTGTAATGATATTTTATTTTATTTTAAGAAAATTATTATTTTTCTTTTCAACAACAAAAAAGGAGGGAATATGCCAGATTGAAAAGAAAAACACTCTACAAGATATAGCATGATGTTTCAACTCAACACATGAACTTCCCACAAGATGCAATAACCAATTTCCGATTTGTTTCACTGGTTTGCAATTTTCAAAGTTGTTTCTTTTATAAGAAAGCTTCATTAAAGTCTATAATAATAAAAATTGTAAACAAGGAAAATCATCAAGCCACTGAAGGAGATTATTATTATAAAAAAAAAAAAACTCTCCAATTAGATAAATAAAAGGACCGGGAAAACAAAAAATAGTCCATATGGAAAAAGCACCGTTATAGGAGCTCATAATCTACCTTGAGCACTAAGTGGCAGATAAAGTTTATTATGCCGTTGCTAGGAAAGGTACATATCACACCTCAGACAATAACATGGTTCAGAATCTCAGATAATTTCAAAACAGACAGGGACCACACATTGCTAAATTTACAATCAATGAGCAGTAAAAAAGATATACTAGATGGAAAGAAAAAACAAGAAGGCGCAATATTCAAATTAGATTAATGAGTCAACGAGAAAGAAAGTAGATACAACATGCAATGTAGACAAAAAATAAAATAAAATACCTTTCTATTGTTCTTCATAGTATGGTGGAGTTGACTGAACACACAATTCGCTGTCGTCCGCGTCGTCGTCGTCGTCGTCTTCTTCATCCACCCAGTTACTGGGGTGATGTTGGGACACAGGAGGACCATTAATATCAGACTTCTCTGAGAGCATCAAGCAGCCGAACAGGAAAATGTTACTACTAGCAGCAGGTGTAACAAGATATGCTAGGCAAATGACTAATGAGGTATCTACTACTGACCTTGACGTTCTCTTCCCGGATCCCTTCCCATAGAATAGTCACTACATTAAACAGTAAAGTAAACTTGGTCACGTATTTCAATCCAAGAATTGGAAAAGGACTCTAAGGTGACCGCAGTTACAAAGTGTAGGTTACAACATAGTATGGTTATTGCACAGTGATGTCTCCACTTTCTAGTCACTTAATATGCACCAAGTGAAAACCCTGTGGTTCATTAATATTTTGCAAACTTTACTCGACTGTTGTCCACTTCTTTGGCTATTGTCTATTAGAATTTCAGTTTAAACTATGCATATACAAGTACTTGTTTTTCTCAGTGTTCACTTCTTCCAATCACTAAAGATGTGAAGTTTTTTATTAAACATGAATCACTTTATTTTTTAATACGAATTGCTTTATTTTTTTAATATAGCTAGTGAAAGGACGGATATCATTACTCCCATTTACAAAACCTTTGTCCAGAGCAAAAAAACAAAAAAGGAAGAAATTTAGTCAGATAGCTAGGCTGAAGCTTCTAAATTAGAGTTAGCTCCAAATCAACCTCCCATACTATGAATATTCTTGAAGGGAAGTAGATGTTCAATCCTAACCGCAAAGAGTGTCACTGTACCCAATTTTACTCCGTAAACTAATTTTTACTTATTGGTGCAAAATTCATCGGAACAGTAATAGACATCTTCATATAAGAATCATAACCAAAAGATCACTTCAAAACTATGGAAACAAGTTGCATTGTAAAGGATACCTAGCACGACCAACTTGGTCATTTTCTTGAGCACACCCAGCTTTTGAAATCTGTATTGTACTAATCCTTTGAATTTCCATCTGCTGGGAATAACTCAAATTTCTCTCACATTGTACCTGTCCTTCAGCACCATTACCACTTCTTGGTGCACTTCCTGAAAATGAGTTGAAGAATGATTCAAAATACAAAACAGTTTATTTCTAAGAAATCCTATCTTGGATGAGAAAGCCAATGAAAATGTGATGGGGATACAAAAAAACTAGATTTGGGCCTGAATAAAAACAATGACCTGAGAGGTCAGACCACATTCTGGTATGATCAGATGGATGCCCAGAGACATTAGGTCTAGATGTATCTTGCTGTGCTTGTGCTTGTGCTTGGGAGCCAGCTCTGCGATCAGATTCACCATGCACACTAGCAGCTTCTTGTGGAGGCTGTGATCGGTTTCCCGCATGGAGCTGTGATATAAGCATGGTAGCAAGTACAAGTGTAGCATCAAAGTTTGAACTGGAACCATCATCCAGACCAAATTTCGGTGCCATTAGAATTGGCCTGCATCCAAATATGAAATCCTATCACACTAGATAACAAGAGTTAACTTTGTATTTCATTCAGAACCATAGTTACTAAGTTCTAACCAGAAAATTGAACAAAGTATTATGAAGCTAAGTCAAGCAGTTAGAAGATCATCCGTGGTAGTTTAGCACCATTATGATAATTAGAAGTCGGAGGTCCTCAACTATTAAGGATTGAGAAAATGCTAAGAAGAAGGTAAAAGAGGAAGCAAAAAGAATAAATAATAAAAAAAAGAGTTGGAGTTCTTACTCCCCAGCTTTCTCAAAATACAGGTGGATGTCAACTTCACAGCCCTCACAAAAAGAAAGAAATGCCTGAAATTTAATGATGAAAGTAGCTTAAAGGAAATGCCTTGACCACAAGTATCCAAGAAAGAGCTATGAATTAATAGTTCTTCCTATATGTAGCTCCATGTTGTCAAAAATAACAACAATAACATCAACTAACCACAGACTACAGAGCATATAGAAGAAATGGCTAGTAGCACCATCAGAGGAGCAGCATTCTCAACTCTATAATGAAAATTGAATGCACAAGGGAGATTCCAAAGGTTAAATCAAAGTACCTTCAATTCTTTTACTCCAAATGTTATGTCCACTGGATCTCCACTGTGAGAATAATGGACAAACTCTTCCATAGGATCTATCCAGAGTTGAGTATGGAGCAGCGCATCATTGTCTGCAGTTAAACAATGAAACATAACCTAAATTTTGGTATATCCATGAAAAGTATCGAGTTTTCAGGCATCAACATTTAAATTAAGTTAATTGAGAAGGAATTTATAGTAGTAAATATTAATTGATCTACGCTTGCACGTATCATTTTTCACCTTTGGTTGGGTCTATGTAGCTTCTAAGTTCAACAGCCTTTCCTTCAATCTCAATTGCAGCTTCAGAAGGTAACGAAGTTGGTTCTGTTGCAATAACAGTGATCTCCTGCAAGGATGACTGAAAGTTAGAGAGTAATCTGTTCAGATCTCGAGGTCTCACAACTAAGTCGCTTGGGAACTGCCTCCTGTCAAGAGACAAGTGTTGTATGTCTGGCTCAATGTTGCAAGAAATAAAGTATGTTTTCTTCATCCCTGCATAACAGATAACATTGGTGTATTTAAAGTTTATTCATCATAAAACCATATGATCTAGTGGTATTAAAAACACAAAAGCATTTCGTAAGACCAATGATCCTTGTAGCTTTAGTTGCACTCTACATTTTTAGTTATCAGATGATGTATAATCAATGAAAGTCACATTGGACCAACGTAAGTTAGACATCATTGAGTGACATTTTAAGTAGTCAGCATCTGCATTTATCAATGATCTTAGATCATTTGAACATGGCTTTACACAAATGTGTGTGTATTCATAAAAACGCAACTGACCATTGAAACATTCCAAACTCCATCGCACTTTCAATGCATCAGGATCTGGTAACTGCACTTTCAGATGGTCTATACTGGCAATTGGTGTTCTGAGAACAGAGCAGACAGCCTGGCATGCCATAATATGTAAGGATTGGAGCACAGTAAAGTACTGATGGTGAGTGCAGTACAACATAATATCGTGAGTGCAATATAACATGATATCATGCATACCTTCAAAAGAACACTGCACTGCACTTGATTACCAGAAATGGCATAGTGATAAAAAAACCCAGTCTCAAATGTTATAGCTTGATAGGCAGACCGTGATGCATTGAGGGTGTAAAAAGCAAGCTGCACTTGATAGAAAATTAATTGGCTATAAGATTGCTTTTTCAATATATTTGAGCGATGCATGCCCGTGCCAAAACAATTCAACAAGCAAAGCAGGCTTCAAGATTTTAGCTATTTTACAATTTCACATCGCACAGTTCGCTCAATTTTCAGTCACAATAAAAAGTCCTTGTATAGGATGAAGGTTTGGGATATACCGGCTCAGTGCTAACTAAACTTGCAACTCCTGGCATATCGATGATAAGTTTTTCTGTTTCAAAAGAAAGTTGATATCGAAAATAAAAGCCATGGTTATGTGTAAGTTGTTAGGGTTCACGGAGATGACAAAGGAAAAAGAAAGACTGGATGTGTTCATTACTAAAATTCACTGGGTTCTCAGGGGGAGGAGATACCGATTGCATGAAAAATGGCAAGAAAACAATTGTGCAGGGACATTTTAAGGATAAGATGAGATCATTTCAAATGGTCAACGTCAAATTGTTGAAAGAAGAGGATGAGTTGTTTTTTCCACAGGTTTAGGCAGCTGGAAAAGGGAATAGTTTTTTGGCTAAAACTATCTCAGATGAAGTAGTAGGTCTTTTTCAAGAACATATGATTGAGGAGGTTTTTGAATTTCTCAAAGCCTTATTCAGAAGAAGTAGGACAAAGGTTTTTTGTGAGGAGGTGAGATGAGTCTTATAAGCCAAGATAGTAGCCTTTGCATCAATCCTACAGTTTCAATGCGATACCTGTTACCTCCCTTTCACAGATTCCGGCTCGCTTTTCCAACCAACGACATTTTACATGTTCAAAAGTTATTTTCACTCGAACTCACTAACCAGTAACCACATTCTGCAAACATATGTGACCTATAAATTGGAAACAGAATCACTGGCTAAATTACAATTTCCAGAATCCGTTTAAACAGATACTGATATTTCCACCTAATCTTGGACTCATCAAAACATAGCACTACAATTAACCTTACAAACAACTCAACTGATCGATCAAACTAAATACGTCAGATGCAAACGATGTGAGAATCGGTGATGAAATTAACTTAGGGAGACGGATTCGGAGGGGAAATGGAAAGAACAATGGAGAGCAAATGGAAAAATATGGAATACCTGCGATGGAGAAGCTTGGATGACGAGCTCGTTTCCGATTCGAGCAAGGCATGTGACTGAGCGAGCGAAGGTCTTGAGAGCATTTCCGCTTAAACTAAACTCCATCGTTGTCACACACTCGCCGTTCGGTGACCGAACGAGAGAGAGAGGGAATCGCAATGATTTTGTGTTGGCGGGAAGAAGTAAAGAAGACCCCGCGAAGTTTCGAGGTTAGTGAATAATTAATTATGTGTTACTAATAGAATGAATTGCATGTAATGACAATAGATATCAAATATTGTAATAACTATATAACAATATTTTGTAAATTTTGTAAATTATAAATATTTTCAATATGGTTTGTGGTTTATAGACTTTGAAATTTTTTTGTTATATTTGTAATTTTTATAAGATTTTGCTATGCTGGTTAATATTTTGAATCTATAACCAATATTTTGTTAAATAGTATTGAATAACTTTTTATACGGATGGCCCAAATTTGAACGTGAGAATGTAGTTTGACTTTAATGTTAAAAATATAGATATCTTATATTTTGCTAATTTTACCCTTTCTCATACTAGTGCTCGTGTTTCATTGTTCCAATACATATTATACAGTGTGCTTGTTATTACACGCTATGGCACTTCCTTGTTCACTCTTCTCGTTTCTCTCTTACACTTGTGCTCGTCGCACTAAAAAAATAAGTTGACAAATGGTATGTGATGTCATCAATATGTTTTTTTTTTTCATATTTCAAAATATGGACTAAACAACGTATTGAGCAATTATGCTTTTTGAAGTTTAAGAACTTAGTTGACATTGAAGTAAATCGCGAATCTTTTAGATATTTTATACGAGATGTTGAAGATGTCTATTAAACCATGATATTAATGTTGAATCATTTGATATACAAATATACTGACGAACGCTTTTATTGTTTATCATAATATATATATATATATATAGTGTTTTTACTGCAATTTGTGTGTAATTGAAGTTGTATATACGGGTAAAAACAATGTGTGTGCATGTATTTACACAATATTCAAGCATATGAACCACTAAAATAAAGTACCAAGATAATTGCAAACTAAAGCCAACTAATCAAACTGCACATTATTTCTGGAAAGTAATGAATGCTAACATTTGAAAACTAAAAACAACCATAGCAATTAATTTTTGTCTAGACAATCTTACCATCAAGCCAAACACAACTCGACATGTAACCCACCAAAATGCAAATGGTTTTACTTCAAAACACTTACCTATATATCTTTTAAAAGAATGACATGAAACTATATATTTTTCACAAATTTGATAGACAAAAGAAGTAGATAAATACAAAGGAATTAGATTCTCCATTACAAGACTATGGGAATCTTCAATGACCAAAAGAATAATATAAGTTTCTTTTCCCTATAAAAGAAAATAAGAAAAGGGGAAAACTCTTTGGAATTTGAAAGGAAAAAGGCAATTTTAGTGGGTATTGTTCTCTCTTTATTTTATATTTTTTTGTTAATATCTTATCATTACTCTATGATCATTAGATATTGGTCCAACTCAGAATGAATCAAATCAAAATATTAGGGGGAAAATGGAAAAGAACAATGGCCTTTAGAAAGTATTATTGGACTTATTAAATCCTATATTTAGTTATTTACCATATTAGCATTTGTTGTCAACCATTGGTACATAGACAACATTGTATTGTGTAAGCTTAGCATATGAAGGGTGTTTTTTGAATACAATATGGGAAATGGAACGATGAAGTGATGTGATTCGATAATAATTAAGTGATATTTATTAATGTGGTAGTATAAATATCATTGCATACTGTAATTTAACAAGAACAACGAGAGAATGAACCACTCCAATTATTAACTAAACAAACTATAGAAATATTAAAAAAATAGATAAACCGACTAACCTGGATTACCCCACCCAACCCAAACCGTAATGGTTGGGTTTGGTTAAATTTTATGTTACGTTGACTTGGGTTAGAAGGGCTGGAATAAATAAATAAATAAATAATGAGCTATGAGTTGGTTGTGCAAGCAAGGGGTCAGGTTGACCCAACCCAACTAATTATGTATACATGTATAAATACTTAGAATTTGAATAGATATTGTAGACTTGGAATTTGAATGTATAACATATATATGTCACCTTATACCTTGAATGATAACTTGTTCACATTTGCATATTGAAAAACAATATGAAAATTTATCTAAATTGTGGAAATATGGAAAAAAAAACCAACATACCAACCTAATTAACCCGACTTTTGTACATCCCCATTTAGAGAAATCTTATAAGTTTTGACTAAAAATAGCTCAAGAGTAATTAATAACAATATGTCAAAACAAACATAGATGAATTGACACAACACACGATTCTTATGTTGTAAAACGAAAACACAAAAATTTAGTTACATTTAGCGAAGAGACACTCACATATTCACTTCATCAAATAACTATCTTCGTTTTTCTAAAATGAAATTATTTTTTGTATAGATATAAAACAATGTGTAATTATTTTCTATATATATATATATAGGTGTAGGCATGTAGCTTCGGATACGCTCAAATTCAAACCCTTTGAAAATTTAGCATAAGCATTACAAAATGTGTTTGATAAAAAACAAAAGCCACCTGTACATTACATAATTACCCCTCTAAATACTCCTAAATTAGTTAAAGAGACCTTGCACTTACGCTGTCCAATATGGTCATTTCGGAGCAAAAATTTAAAATTTCCTCACACAATTGAGCACCCATTCGGATTTTCATCACTGAATATCTCGAGAGAATCAGACGGCTGTGAAGAATATGGCTCAAAATCAGACGGTGGAGAATCAGTCTCTGGCCGTACACCTGGATGCACGTACGCATACGAATATTGTTGCGGCGTGGCAAAATATGATTCGCGCCGTGGCTGAGAACTCATGGCGTATGCTGTACTGTACCGCACTGAATAAACTGGGTGCGGAATGTAATGCGGTTGATATTGAGTCACATAGTGACGTGTAGGGCTCTCATTCACTACAATTGGAACCGGAACCGGACCGGCTACAGGATGTGGACCGGTATCCGAATGACCCGGATTTGGTTCGGACGGTGTCGCTCCATTTGCTGGAGGATCACCGGGAGCTTCACCGCCGGCATTGCCGCCGCCACCTCCGCCGCTCTTCTTCTTCTTCTTCTTCTTCTTTTTCTTAGCTGCACTGCCGCCGGTCTGGCCATCACCGGCCGGTGCAGGACCAGGCTGTTTGGCTTGACTGTCGCCGCCGCCGTCGATGATCTTCCCAGTCGGGTCTCCATTTTTCGTCGGATGCTGTACATCGAATTTCACCTTGTCTTTTTCGCCTTCATGGCCGCTGCTTTCATCGGAGCTTTCGGAATCGCTATGTTTCTGTTTCTTCTTCGACTTTCCTTTACTTTTTCCTTTTTCCGGCCATAGCTCCGCGTGCTTCCCTGTCTTCAACAATTTCTTTATCAAAGTTTCTGATTCGACGTTACCTTTCACAACAACTTTCTGTTGCTTTAAATCGATATCCGTTTCATATACTCCTGAAAAGTCACATTCATAATTAAACAGATATTCTCCAGTCCACGTTCCAAAGAAAAATCATGAAGAAGGTAACGATTCTACGAAGAAATAGTAGATTAAATCGTAGCAAATAGAAAACAACGAGTTACATAGAGAGAACAATACAAGAAACTGAACAAAAACCAGAATGTTAAAAACGCCAGAGCAGATAGTAAAGAAAAACTTCTTTGAATTCATTACGAAAAGAATGTTACCGAATTCGCAAAACAGAAAATCGCAGTACGAACACAAATCGAGATAGATACAGAGGAAGGACAAAACAAAAGCTTTGAAATTAACCTTCAATGTCCTTGAGAACTCGTTTAACTTTCCTCTTGCAGGCTTCGCAATGAATGGAGACTTTCAAAATCCACGTCTGGAAAACAGAACAAGTACATGACAAATTACACAAGCGTCAAGAAAATCAAGGCATATAGTGAGAGGAGGAAGAAGACGATAAAATGTTGGAGTACCTTGTAAATGAGAGGAGGGTCCAGATTTTCTTCAACTTCTTTAGGCTCAGGCTTGGGTTCTTGTTCTGCCATTAAAGGCACTGAAGCTTTGATCAGCTACTCTGTTATCGGGAGAGATTGTGGAGGATTAGATGCCTTTGAGGGTAATTCAAGCATTTCTTTTTGGAATGAATGGAGACACCTTTGAAAGAGGAATAAGTGAAAATAATTTGAAAAAAAGCAGTTTCTACATAAAGAAGGAGAATCGAATACTGAAATGAAGCCAGTATTTGGTGGGAATATTGTTATTTATGCTTCAATTTTTTTTTTTCTTTCCATATTCGAATAATAAGTGAATTTTGATTTAATTTGATTGGGTGAGCTATTATAACTCACTCAGTGATTGACTTTTCAATTATCATACTCGATCTTTATAACTATTGTTAAATCATGATTCATTCAAGGAATATTATTTTATATTATTGAGGTAAAATGACACCATTGATAGGATTCAGAAGTTTTGTTTCTTCTCGACTTGTCTTCGATGACTGATAGGGTTGATATTTGCATAGCTTGAGATAGTGTTGATGTGCAAATTCTGTTGGTTTTAATGATTCCTCTGTTAAAATGTGTCGAGTGCATTGAACTTTCCAACTTTATAAGTCCGGTGTTATATATATATTGTGACTTATCGATAAAAAAAATTTGAGTTGAATGACTGAATTGAAGTTTCTTAATTGGTGTCCGTTTGAAAATTTTTCAAAAAAACAAAGTACAGAGTTGACCAACTAACGACTTGTTCTTTTCGACAGTTAAAGTCGATTTGAACCTTTTCTAAATTGACATAATCGATTCGGTGGTGATTTTGTCACAATATGACTCTGATCGATCAATACTCATCCCTACTTATCAGATTATTTGCCCCTTTAAGGTGGAATAAAATAAAAAGAACTAGTTATTCAACTCTCATCCTTTTTTTACACCGTTTCATACTTACACTAAACTAATCTACGCCTAAAAAACACAATGATGTAACTTTACATTACAATAACTAGCTCCCTTAAGTTTCAAAATATACTTTTGTAGCATTTTTTTTTATGTTAAATTTTTAATATCTAAAATTTCGTATGAGACGTTGTTATAAATTAAAAATAAAAAAGATCAAACTACTTTCACCCGTTGCAAAAAAATCTTAAATGGGCTATAGAAAATTGAATAGATTTATTATATCTTGTAAATAGTTTTTTTTTGTTATATTCTAAAATGTTCCATTTTTTTATTTTCAAGGGTCGTACAATTGTTTAAAACAATAAAAATAAATATCTTAAGAAACTTTTTAAGTTGTTCTAAAATCAACCAATTAAAAATTAAAAACCGAACATAAACACATATGCTAGCGTAGACTCTTAACGTTAAAAAGTAATATTCTTTATGCTTTTATTCTCACTTTATTTGATTTTTGTTAATACATTGCTATAAGAATTATCACATGATATTGGTTCCAAATCAAAGTTAAATCAATTCAAATATTGTAAAAAAAACGAAAGAGAGAGGAGAAAAAGAAATCAATGGTCTTTAGAAATTGTTGGACCAAATACATCAATTGTTTTGGTTATTTACTATATTAACCCTCATTGTCAACGATTTCTATGGTAGATGGCGTATTGTAAGCCACCGTTTGAGGGGTATTTTTGTAATCTAATATGGAGAATCATACTTGATGTAGAATAAGAGAAAAATCATGTTAGTGATGTGATCAAAGAATAAAAAATGGCATATTTGGGAGGGTAAAAAAAATCGCATATTTTAAACTTGTAAGTTTGATTTTAACGATTTAAATTTCGTTGTAAATCGTGTATTAATATGCTGATATATGTGAGATACGATATTGTATATAGTTGTGATACTAGCGAATAAATTTAGTAATTAAAACTACTAATATCAAACTTGTGGCAAAAAATAAAATCGTTATCGTAAACATTTTAATTTCAATGTTGTTAAAATGTAACTGTTGTACTGATTGTGTGTAAAATGTTTAAATTTGTTGATAATAAGAGTGTACAACACAATAATTAAAATGAATCTATGTCGTATATCTAAAGAGTCTTTGGCTTATCACCAACTTGAGTTAGAATAAATTGATAACAAATATCAATCTAAAATGTTGATAGAATTTAGTTAAGTTAGTTTAAACAACTCACTCTAAATAGGGATTATTATTGGTCGGAGTCGGTTTTTCAAGCATATCGTCACTGGTCGGGTTGGTAAATGTTCAAACCGACCTCAACCATCAATGCATAAAATGTCGGTCGGTCGGTTTAACACTGATCAATTCTTCTCTTTCTCCAATCGACCAACTTCGGCGATTGGTTGATTCGGAATTTTGGTTTATCATGCTCACTCCCTAACTCTAACTCAACTAACGATAACTCATCTTAATCGTCCATCCTTTTCATGTTTACATTGCTTCCACCCACAAACCAAATGTTGCCTCGCTCGTTTTGGCACACCGTGGTGATCACCAACTTCAACTAAGCTTTTGTGCGTCCAACCCTGTCCATGCAACTACCTTCAATAAAAACTATCTTTAATGATAAACTTCGACACAACAGTGAAGTGTTGAGTTGTTGTCAAAATACCATAAGGGTAATTTACCACACATGGAATGTTCAAATAAATTATGGGCTCCCAACGCTAACTAAAGAACTCATGTCTTTAGTTTCTAATCATCTCAATTTATAGATAACTTTAAGCTTAAAAATAGGAGCTCATGCAATGCTTTTCGTATAGATTTTACGTGTGATTGTAATAAAATTGCCACGTAGCAAACTTTGTATGATTTTGTGGTTTTCTCTCTAATGTTGAAGTTTTCGCATGTAAATTATTACGTTTCTCAGTTTATTGTTTTATTTTAATTGATACATTATTTTTCTGCTTATTCATGCAACAGTAGTTCAAGGTTTTTGTCCATCCACTCAACACGTGCAATCAAATTATTAGGTTTGTAGTTTCATAAATGATGAATATGTTATATGGTCGAAGCATTGTCTAAAATGTCACATCATAAATTAACCACTCAAACAAGATGCAATGTTGCAAATAATGTATATTATTGTTTGCTACTTTGTTGAGTTATTACAAACCAAGCATGTGTGTTGAGCTTTACGAGAGTAGGAAATTTTGATTTTGAGAAATTTTATGAAACTACCAGTTTTGACTTGTGGCAAGTACATATAAGAATGTAGACAATACGAACACATGAAATATAGAACTTATTTGTTAAAGAGTTATGAATAAAACACTGTGACATGGCAGTCCTCATTAAGTGACGATGATAACTTCCTCATATGACAATGCAAAATATACGTGAAGCCAAACACACACGAGTGAGAAGATGTCACTAAATACATGATAAAATAAAATGAGCAAATATGCCTTAGTCCATCCGTTAAAATATTAAAAAAGTATCAAACAAAGTGTTAATTTTTTTAACCCTAAATTTGAAGGTCGACTTTAAATTCTATCGATTTAAATCTCAAACTTTTAACTTAAAATGATTAATAAAGTAGTGTTATTATAATTATGGGGAGGGTTTTTTTTAGATTTAGTTTAATTTTGAGGGACATTGTTTTGTCGTAAAACGACACCGTAAAGAAGTACAATTTAAACAATGAGAGAGGTCAAGGTTTTACTATTACTCGGATCGAAACCAAGAAACGTTCCAAAAAATTTCCCACTCAATTTTTTTCGCGCGCCACAGTGTACAAACGAACGAATTTGCTTCAAATTCTGACAAGAATTTCCGGTCCAATCTCTCGCCATAATCCGCTATTCTCCATTGTAATTTCTAAGTCGCATCAGAATTTCATCTGAATCACCTACATTTCGGTATCTTGATTATCTTTCAATGTTCTTGCCATATTTAATTACATTCGACAAGCGTTTGTTTTAATCGTCGTGTTTGATAGAAACGCTTCATGAATCTGATTGCTTGTCAAAACAAAATTAAGTTTATATGGGGATTTTTCGAATTGTTTCATATGATTGCATTAGTGATTGTCTGATAATTGTGTAGTTACTGCCGATTTGCATGCTTTAATTGTAGCTTTTTGTTAGACAGTCGATTTCTTTGGTTGCGGTTGTAGATTGCCAATGAAAGACATCGGGATTTATATTTCTGCTGCTGAATGTTTTGCAGTCTTGCGCTGGATTTAATAAAGTTTACATGTTGCAACTATATCATACTACGTCTTCAGCTGGATTGTAGGAGAGAAATACGGGGAAGGAAATCCCCACCATGCTTCAGCGAAGCGGAAGAAGAACGCAGTCTCAGGTTCTAATGCGACAGTCTTCCATTCTGGATCACTTTTCTCTTACCAATAGAGGTAAACGAAGTAAGACTGAAGCTGAACCAGTTGTTCCATTTTCTGAACCAGAAGTGTCCCATTATCCCGTGGAAGATACTCAGGAACATCAAAGACGTGTCCTTCAAAATGAATCAGAGTCCTATCTGATTGATGGGCCACAAGAACCAGATACCCTGTTAGACTGGGAGAAGAAGTTGAATAGGGTTCTGAAAAAGCATTTTGGTTATCCGTTCTTGAAGAAGTTCCAAAAGGAAGCTCTAGAAGCATGGTTAAATCACCAAGATTGTCTGGTTCTTGCTGCAACTGGATCTGGTACGACTTTGCTTCCTAGATTTTTCTTCCACATTTATGTGGTCGACATGTTAGAACTGCAGTGGATGGAAGGATAATTTCTCTTGCATTGTTTTTATTATTGTTTCAGGGAAATCCATCTGTTTTCAGATTCCAGCTTTATTGACAGGCAAGGTGGTGGTTGTTATTTCACCATTGATAAGCTTGATGCACGATCAATGCTTAAAACTTGCAAAGCATGGGATTTCTGCCTGCTTTCTTGGATCTGGGCAACCTGACAGTTCCGTGGAAAAGAAAGCAATGGGAGGTGCATATAGCATCGTCTATGTTTGCCCAGAGACAGTTTTAAGGTATTTTCCACATAAAAGTCAATGACTAATGTTGAAGGGATTATTTGTTCTCTTGCAAGTGAAAGCTGAAAGGTTAATCTTATTATTTGCAGATTGATTCAACCACTTCAAAAGTTGGCTGAAACTCGTGGAATTGCATTGTTTGCAATTGATGAAGTACACTGTGTTTCTAAATGGGGCCATGACTTTCGTCCTGACTACAGGTTCTTTTCTTCCTGGACTGGATAACTGTTTTTTCCCCTTTCCATTCATTGTTTTTCATCCATTTTGATCTCCTGTGGATAATGTTTATCTTGCACTGACAAAAAGTCTTAATTACGCAATGTGGGTCTGTTTTATATTTATCAACCTTAGAGTTAATGACTAGAAGAGATTCTAAAATGACGCTGAAATTTGGAGTTATAAGTTCCTCTCTACTGATTTTTCCATTTATGTCCCATTTCTTTTTAACACACTACTTTCGATGAGCTTTTACAACTTCTTATTTTCATCGCTTCAAAATTGCAGGCGCTTGTCAATTCTGCGAGAGAATTTCAGCTCCTCAACTCTAAATTTTTTGAAATATAACGTGCCTTTGATGGCGTTGACTGCAACTGCCACCGTTCAAGTTCGAGAAGACATTTTAAAGTCATTATGTATGTCAAAGGAAACAAAGATCATTCTAACTTCATTTTTTAGGCCTAATCTTCGCTTCTCTGTGAGTACAATATTTCCTTTTCTAGAAACTTAACAATTTTTTCATTCAAACAACAATTAATCTGTAAGCCCTTTTTTGTTTTTCCCCCAAGTAAAGAAAACTTGGGTTTTCTTTTCTTTTGGTTTTTTATTTTCTTTTAGTAATTGATATCTTACTGACTTTTGTTATGCGTTGTTTAAAGTACATCACACATTACGTTCAAACTTAAATCCTTGTTCTCATTCTTGTTCCCATTGTCAAATCTTATTATTCATCTTCTCAGGTAAAACATAGTAGAACATCTTCACCATCCTCATATAGGAAGGATTTCAGCAACCTTATAGATGTGTATGCTGGAAATAGAGGATTCGGAAACAAGAAACAAACTATAATCTCTCACAAACCAGACAGTGTATTAGATTGCTCAACTGACTGTGGCTTGTATGAGGCAGACAAAATCTCTCCAAATTACTTAGAGGACACTGATGCTTCTGACTCAGATAAAGACGATGAGGTAGATTCTTCAGAAGAGTGTTTACCAAGCCCCTCAAAAGAAAGGACAATGTCTGTTGAATACTTGGAGAATGAGGTTGATGTCTTTCAGAGTGTAGATGATTGGGACGGTACTGACATTATTTAAATGCTTGCCATTATACTGTATTTGTCTGAACTTTAGAAACCTGTAGCAATGAGTGGGTGATCATGTATGGGCTTCAAGACAAACAAAAAATACTTAATTTGTAAACTGATTTCTTCACCTTGTGCAGTTGCATATGGGGAGTTTTGTGGGCAATTAGTTTGTGAGGACACTGATGTAGACACGGAGAAGATTAATCTGCTGGATAAAGCAGATAAAAGACAAAAAAGTAGTCAAGAGAGTTTAGATCAAGGGCCAACTATTATCTACGTTCCTACTAGAAAAGAAACTTTAAGCATTTCAAAGTTTCTTTGTCAATCTGGTGTGAAGGCTGCTGCTTACAATGCATCGGTTTGTTCTCTAATACATGGTGCCAAGTTTGAATCTGTCAAGTTGATTTTATTTTTGTGGTCCACCTACTGCACATCATGTGATTAAAAGTTTGTTTATATTAGTTTTATCTTTTTTTTTTTCAGACTTTCTTCACGTACATGCCATGATTTGAAAGTGTTTTAGGTGCCTTTTTATCTTTGAAGTAGAAAAATTTCCATGCATTGCTAACTATTCATTTTTATGTGTGACATAGTACTCCCTCGCCTTTAGTTCTTGCTGAGTATTAGCTATGGATTATAACTCCTTTGCCTTTAGTTCTCGCCAAGTATTAACTATGGATTGCTTATATTCTCTTACTTTATTTAACATGCGAAATTTTGATAATACTGTATCAAGATATTCTCTTTCTTTGAGCTGCCTACAGGCTCAGAATAAAACTAAATGCAATTTTCTTTTTCTTTCCAGCTTCCAAAATCTCATTTAAGGATGGTTCACAAGGATTTTCACGAGAATAATGTAGAGGTCTGTTCTTTACCTCTCAAATTTTGATAACTTTTTATTTTATTTTCCTGAATTGAAATAAGCAAGCAATTATTTAGAACTCTATCTTCCAATTTAAGCATATGGCAGATAGGTTAAGTGGACACATTTCCACTATGTGCGAATTACAACCATTTCTCAAAGTGATTAGTAGGTTACTGGTTAGCTTCTTCTAATAAGGACATAGTTGAGATTATACTGTACGTGTTCTAACCCCTCTGCATTTTTCTTTGGAGTATTGTCATTTGTACATTACAAGAGAAATCCTGCATAACCTAATAGGCTAACACCCCCTTCCTGTAGAAAGGGAGAGATCTTTGGATTTAATACCGTAGTGATAAACTGATCATTTACAGTGACTCAATGTCAACAAATACCATGAAAACTGGAGCTGTTATATTTTTTTTTAGATTTGACCTTGTACATAACTTGGGATATGAATCATTTTTTAAACCTTACTATTTCCAGATTTTGATCAGTCTTTTAGCAGTTTAACCAAAGCTGGCAATCTTACTTAATTTCCGTTCAATTATTCTAATAGGAATGAGTATGTATATGTGTGTATATATTCATTTTGGAATGTTGTGTCATCAAACCAAATATTGATTGGGGAGCTATTTGCTAAGGAATTTTATTTTTTTTTCCCATTCATTTGTTATTAAAATGAAGTTAAATCTCCAATTTAATTTCTTTAGCAACACAACATCTGCATTCCAGTTTTTTGAAAGTTTGGTACTTTATGAATCCACTAGAGATTTTATTTTGTTTGTTTAAAGAAAAAAAATCTTTACTATTTGTTGACATCTTCTCCATTCTCTAGGTTGTAGTTGCAACAATAGCATTTGGAATGGGGATTGACAAGTCAAACGTCCGAAGAATTATTCACTACGGTTGGCCACAGGTGAGCACTCAATTTACAAATGTACTAGATATAATAATTCTTTGTTAGCATGCTTATTTTTGCTGTTCAAAAAGCAGAAAACTTACGGAATTAGTTTGTTTGCACACAGGTATCTAACTGTGGTCGGCCTTGCCAAATTCGTGCAAGCATTCTAATTTGACCTTTTCTGTGTCATATTATTGCCACTTGTTATCTTACAAGACTTTTTAACTACTGCTTTTGTTTTAGAGTTTGGAAGCTTATTATCAAGAAGCTGGTCGTGCTGGAAGAGATGGAAAATTGGCAGATTGCAGTAAGTTCATTAACATTTTGGAAGTATTCTTAATTGTTTAGATTAAAGCAAGAAATAATTGATCTTGATTTTTAACTTTGGATTTTTGGGAATAGTATGTCTCCTGATATTACATACATTAGAAGGATTCCACGGGTTTTTATTTATATCCTTAAACCATCCTGTAACAGTATTTATAGTTTGTGTTCACATATCAAAGTAAAATTTGATCCTCCAACCATGGAAGGAGACCATCGAGAATTAGTTTAGAAACAAATATTGTAATATTTTGTGCTTATTCAATATATTGGTAGCTTGCGAATACAAGGTGCAAAATTGTGTGGAAATTGTAGCTTCTTAAGAATTCTATTTTCGATCACGTGATAGTTTCTTTTTGGGACTTCTTTTTTATTTTATTTGGTTTTATCCCGCTACTGTATCTTGACTTGGATACTGCCTATGCCGATGGATTTTTCTGACTATTGTGATACTACTACGTAATAGTTCCATGCTAACTTGGGACAATCTTTTGACATCTCCCACCTCTGTAAACCAGCTCTATATGCAAATCTGACAAGAATACCATCCCTTTTGCCGAGTCGAAGAAGTGAAGAACAAACTAATCAAGCATATAGAATGTTATCTGATTGCTTCAGGTATGTACTTCTCTTTGCAGTTTTACTTTCACCCCAAAATTGGGTATTTGATCAGAGGTGATTCTATTTTTCACATCCACGCAGATATGGGATGAACACTTCAAATTGTCGAGCACAGAAGCTAGTGGAGTATTTTGGTGAAACTTTTGATCGCGAGAAGTGTCTAATGTATGTAACACTTCTTTCAAATCAGTTTCCAGTTTACTTTCTGGATAGAACTGTCCAAAGTTTGGTCTTTTTCTGTTAACTTTTGATCCCTGCCAGTCATAATTGTAAATATATTTGCTAAAAAACAAGCCATTGTAGTCTATACATTTCCTAAGTCATAGATATGAAACTTGACTTTACTTCTCCCACATTCATTGATCGAAGCTTTTTGTAGGTGTGATGTTTGTGTGAAGGGACCTCCAAATATGCAGAACTTGAAGGAGGAATCAGATATATTAATGCAGGTCATTGCTGCACATCATGTAAGTATTTTGATATATACATATATATACATATATATCTTATACTTTGATATATACATATCTATATTATTTAGTTTGCTGTGTGCTGATTGTGGTTTGTCCAACTTCTCTCTCTTTTTGTTTTTCAAACTCTACTTATGTTTATAGTTCTGAAACTTATGGTTTGCAGTTTAATCTTTGTTTTTTGTGTTCGAGAAGTTCCACAATACATTGGATGATTCCACAATCTCATTATACTGTTTCCAAATATACTCACAATAAGCTGGTGTTCATTTTCACGTACAGCGATATTTAGAGGAGGCATCATACAATGATTTCTCATACAGCGATGTCAAACAGAGATCCAGGGAGAAACCAAATTTGAGGTTGTTTGTCAGTAAAGTAAGAGAGCAGGTGATGCTAGTTAACCTGTTTGCATTTTTATGTTTGGTTTGCCATATTAAATGTTAAACTGTTCTCCAAGATTCCAAATCAATGGCAGTTTGATAAGTTTCATTAAACGGGTGTGCACCATGCAGACCCTCAAATTCGCAGCAACTGATATCCTCTGGTGGCGAGGTCTTGCAAGAATCCTGGAATATAAAGGTTACTTGAAAGAAGGAGATCACAAGGTATTGGAATCAACAATTGTAATTTTTGTTCAGTTAAGAATAATTTTCTGTCTCTTGCTTTAAATACATGCTATCCATAGGCATTATTTAGGGTCCGTTTTAATTGTATTCAAACTCTTTGATAAAAAGTAAAATAAGTTTTTGAATGAGTGCCAAATACTCTATTATTTTCTAAAATGACTTATCTTTCAAATTAAACACTTGAGAATGTATTCCAAATACACCATTACTTGTTGTATAAATTATCATTTTATCTCTAAATGTTTTGCCTTCTAAGAAGATATGAGAATTTGAACCTTTGACCACGCTAATCATCAATATACTGTCCTTATATATTTGCTCTTTCATACTTGTTTCCTTCTATTTTCATGCACATTCTAAGTATGAATTTTTGTGCAGATCCATGTTCAGATAAAATTCCCTGAGCTTACTAAGTTGGGATTGGAGTTTCTGTCAAGAAGTGACCAAACGTTCAATGTTTACCCTGAATCAGACATGCTTCTCTCAATGGCCAAACCTAAATCCTTCTCATCTTTCTCAAAATGGGGCAAAGGTTGGGCTGATCCTGCCATACGTCGTGAACGACTCAAGCGTCGGAGACACTTTGTTGACAAGTCACAAGGACCACGGTCACGGTCACGGTCACAGAAGCCAAGAAAAAGGAAATCAAGTAAACACAACTTTGATTCGAAAACGGTTCGAGGTAGATTAACTGCTAAATTGTCAATAAAGAAATAAGTTCAAAATTTTTAGTCTCCATGTTCATAATCTTCAAGAGATATTTATCCTTTGATATGAATTCTATCAGAATGTGATTATTGGCTATTTTTTTTTAGCTTTACTTCATTAGTTAAATGAAGAGGGAGGAAACTAAGGGGTGAAAATTAGCCAATTAGATTAAGATTGCATTCTTTTCTTATTAAAAACATGGCCAAAACGAGCTAGTTGGAAATTATTTAGGAAAAATGATTTTTAGTTTTGGCTGGAATGCAAGAGGATATTTGACCAAAAGTGGTTTCAAGTATTTTATTTGAGAAATAAGTTGCTTTGAAAACTCAATAGTGTTCGGTAACTACTCAAAATAGTTTTTCAAATATATTTTAAACTCTTTTTATCAAATAAAAATGAATTTTTTTACAAGTATTTTTTTCTTACAACAATGGAAGAGATGCGAATTTGGTACTCATTTTTCAACAAATATTTTGAGCACAATGGATATTATTTCAATCATATTACTGTATTCTTAAAAGTTGAATTAAATACACATTACTAATTTAAATTATCTTTTTCTTCTCTCTTCTTTTCGCACTTATATAAAGTTAAATATCATTTTTTTTTTCAATTATTATACCATTCTTAAAAAATTAAAAGTTAAATAGACATACTAATTTAAAGCCTATCTTTACAAAACATCTTTTCAATGGTATTTATAATTAAGAAAATTTTATTGTAAATGACAAAACTATTGCAAATATATATAAAATATAGCAAAATGTTATATTTTATGAATAGTTGACATTAATATATCTTTATCATTGTCTATCAACATTTTGGTTGATTATGATATATTTGAAAATGCCTCTATAATTAACTATCCAATTAATTTTTTTTTTTTTTTTTTAATGTTTTCACTTCATACTAATCGTTGAGTTGCTTTCAAATACAATAAAACAATCCAACCTATTTAATATTTACAAGTATAATAAAATATAATTGTATATCTATAATAGTTTAAATAGATTACTATCATGTATCGTTGATAAATAATTTTTTTAAAGATATTGATAGAGACTTATATATAGCTATCATTGTTGATAGAGAATAATACTATTTTTATATTTAAAAAACAAATGTTTTCAATAGTTTTGTCATATAACATAATTGCCTTTAATTCTTTTTATTAATTTCATAAAATAAATATATCCATATAGTATAGTTTATATTATTCAGTTTTGTTACCAAGAATAGCGCATCTAGTGTAGTGGTATCATAGTACCCTCCCACGGTACTGACCGGGGTTCGATTCCCCGGATGCGCACTTTTTTTTATTCATTGTTTATTTTGTTAAACTAATTTAGCTAATTTAATTAATCTCTGCTTTCAAATTAGTGGTGCTGTTTTTGTTTTGTTTTACTTTTCCTATTATTGTTGTTGTTTTTATAATTAATAATAGATGATATTTGGTGGAATTGTGAGACGAACTTACATTGGAAATATTTTCAAATTATTTGAAGAACGTGAATAAATTTTAAGATTTTTCCAAATTTTTTTGTTTATTTATGTATTATATTTAATCGATATTTTAATTTGTCTTAAAGTTTTATATTTTATTTATGTCGACTTTTTCTCTAACTAGTAAATTATAAATAACTTAGACTTGAACGACAACTTTTAACATTTTGCATGTTAGTATGTTATTGAATTATGTTTCTTTTGATGGTTTAAGTATTATGATTGATTAAATGTTTTGTTTTGTATATGATGAGTCCCTATCATATTTAATATTTTTTAAAATTCATTCTAATGGAACACGAGTTAGAAACCTATTATAGAATCATAAAAATCTATATTTGTTTAGTATAAATTAAGGATGAATCAAATTGGAGTGGAGAGCATGAGTCCCTCGTGGAGGAATGTCTTCAATTGAGATTGTTGAGATTTGTATACAACTAAGGCATGTACAAAAAGAGATATGACTGGGATCAATTAATATAAAAATGTGAATATAACCATAGTGATAGATATCACAAACGTGATCAATGAACACTTGATCCTCATTCTCACATCTAAAATTTTCCATCTAGAGGTTTTAAATGATTTGTAAAATTAGTTTTAGTCCAAAACTGTAGAACATTGGCTTTAAGAACTCTGAAAAAGACCTTCATACCACAAACAAGACTTTTTGAGAAATCTCACAATTATAGCACTAGCTCGAGCAACTGAGTTTATCACACTAGCATTCTCTACTTCAACACTTCGTTCACTGCTGGCCCAAATAGGACATGCCACCTTAATGCATGGGGACAAACAAAGCAACGATCTTAGCAAGCTCAACAAACCCTGTCAAAGAGAACATTTGTTTATGACCAACACAACATCCCCTTTGAACCACAAAACAATGCCTTCAATTCCCACTCACCACTTAAAATTTTCACATTTGAAATTTACTTTGAAAGAACTATGAGGAGGACCAAAACCAAGCAACGTGGACATTAGGGATCAAAGGAAGATTAAAGAGTTGAGAAGAGACAATCCATCAATTAAGGAGCTCAATTAAGTTTATTATGCGTTAAATATGGTCAAATTAAGGAGGTGTGTGACTCAAAAACAAAAAAAAAAGTGAGTTGATGCTAGAATTAAGAAACAACAAGCGCAAAGATTGTGATAAGGGAGTGAAAAGTTTCAACTAACAAAAAAAATGGGAGAAGATGTCAGAATAGTGAAGCAACCAAATGTTTATGAACAAAAGATACAACACACTATAGTATGTTCCATGGGGATAGAGGAAGAGTGTTTATAACACAAACATGAAGGATTAATAAGTAAACTCAATAGCATTTCAAGCATCATGTCGATGTGATTGGATGAATTCAATATTTTTTTAAACAATGCAAACCAAACAATCCATCTCTCTCTCTTTTCAACACTTAGGAGAGGTTTGGAACATGTAGTGAGTTATTATAATATGTGGTTATTATAGTATGTGGACACATTATTAGTGGATAAACAAGGCGTAAAGTTGTTTGAGGTGCAAATTATTATAATATGTGTTTGAGGTGCAATTATTACCGTATGAGTTATTATAATATATGTTTGAGGTGCAGATTATTGTAGTCCGAGTTATTATAATATGTGTTTGGGGTGCGAATTATTATAATACGAGTTATATCAAAGTGATTTTTTTTTTCACTATTTTTTTTTGCAACACACATATTTTTCAAAGTTTTATTTATTCAATCTTGTTAATTATGTTGTTCATTCAATAAATTTAACTACAATCTTCAAAAAGTAACTTCCTCATTTGTTTTTGTGATCGTGTTTGAAATTATGTTAGATATACATCCCTACAAATTGGGAACAGATTTTAAAATATAAGAAAACAACACAAAATTAAATTATTCGATATGTGTTTAGTGAAATATAAATACATAAAGTACTATAGAATAATACAAGTCAAGATAACAAGTTTACAAAATAAAAGTAAAAAATCATAAAATCGACAACCAGTTAAACATTATCTTCTGATGTTCCAATTTAAGTTCCGTTGAACACGATGAGAATCCCTCAAATTCATTGGTAATCCTAAATTAACCGTACAAGGAAAAAGAAATCACGTTCATAGTATTTTCATTAATCTTGAAAATTTTGCCATCCGGGTGGGTTTATATCAAACCCACGGACTTTCCCATGCCCGGGATTGCCAGCGTGGCACGAACATCAGCCGTCAGATCTAATAAAACAAAATGCACAACTCCCACGTCAAATCAAAATTCCAATCCAATCCGCCCGATCGAATCACACAGATTGCCAACGTGTAACCGAAGCAACCGTCCGATCCCTTTTCGAACCAAACAACCATCCCGCCATCACAGTTCCTATATATTCAACATCCAGTTCAATTCTGCCATCTCAATCGTCAGTAAAATCCCAAGTGAACTCTCATTTCAGATTCCAACAATTCTACAATGGAAGGAACCAAGGGCGCCGGAGGAAGAAAGGGTGGCGATAGAACCAAGGTTTCCAAGTCCGTCAAGGCCGGACTCCAATTCCCCGTCGGTAGAATCGGCCGGTACCTCAAGAAAGGCCGCTACGCTAAGCGCACTGCCGCTGGTGCTCCGATCTACCTTGCTGCCGTACTCGAGTATCTCGCTGCTGAGGTAATTATTCAATCCAGATCCGATTTCAATGTTCATTCGAACTCTCTATATGCAATGTGTTTCCGATTTCTGAGATTTGTGATGTTTCGTAATGTAGGTTTTGGAATTGGCTGGGAATGCAGCGCGTGATAATAAGAAGAATAGGATAAACCCGAGGCATGTTCTTTTGGCTGTGAGGAACGATGAGGAGCTTGGTAAATTGCTTCAAGGAGTCACCATTGCAAGTGGTGGAGTTCTTCCAAACATTAATCCGGTTCTGCTTCCCAAGAAGACCGCGTCGAATTCCACTCCCACTGCTGAAAAGGCTCAGAAATCACCAAAGAAGGCTTAAATTAAGTATAAGTTTCAGAGAATGATTTAAACTTTTTTTTTCTCTCTTTTGTATAAATTAGAATCATCCTTGAATCCTTAGTTTATTAGATTAACTGATGGTTTTGATCTCTGGTTTGCGTATGATGTACGTATCCATTTCACAATGTCTAATGGAAATCTTATCGTTTACTAGTTCTTCTGCTCCTCTTTTTGTTTTTAATCTCAAATTTCTTATAAGTTCTAAGTGCAATTATCGTAAATTTTCAATCCACAGAATAACAAAACGAAACTTGACTACACAATTTGCGGACAATGATTTCAATGATCATTCCGTAAAACTTTGAGGATCGAACTGTTTTCTTTAAACGATGAATATAAATTCAGCGATCGTTTAGACCTATCAGTGGAAATGATCAATTGGTATATTTTTGTGGGCCATTAGATTCGATGGAACTATTAAGCCCATGGGCCTTACGTGAATCTGGGCCCAATATTGTTCGTCTTCCTTGTCGGAATTATACCGGAGTGTAAGGGTTCAGGCGAGGCGAGGTTTTAAGGACAAGAAACTTAGATTAAGATTAAGAGAGAATTTTCAATCAAAATACAGGGCCAGATGATTCCATTTCTGGTGATAGTTATCTTAATTCTTGTGTTTTCAATCGTAAAAAGATTTTTCTTTTTAAATTTTGTTTTTGTGGATTCGTACTCATCGGCGTATTTGATTTATACAGAGAAATGTTTCGAGTTCATACAAAACGTTCAGACGGTTCGCCGCAGTTGCTGCTACGGGTTCTTGTTACTTGTATGCCAGAAGCGATCTAGATTCTAGTGAGTTTTTGAGCTCTTTTAATGGTTATCAAAAAATTTGTTGTAGATGAATGTATATATTGTATTAATATCTTGAAAATGTCTGTTCATTTGTTTTGCTTATTCTTTCAAGTATTCTGCATGTTTCTTCATTGAAGAACCATCTATTGTGTTGTCAATTCCTGCTGCGTGGAGTGATCCACTGTTTCTTCCATGGCAGACAACACACGGAGTCCGTCCTTGCCCCCTTGGCACGTTCGATCATCGGCTATTGGGTCTGTCTATCTGACTGTCTTGATTTTAGGCAAGTTTTCTGTATATGGTTTCTGCTTTAATTGAAAATGGGATTTTGTGTGAAATTGTAGATATTTCGTTATGTTCTTCAAGAGTCAGTCCTGGTGAAAAGAAGGAAACTCCATGTTTGGGTAGAGATACAATTGCAAATGCAGCAGCAGATGTTGGCCCTGCTGTTGTGAATATATCAGTTTCACATGGTACTTGAGTTGGTATTAGTAATTTTCTATTCTTCTTACTGTTGTTGGTGAAAACAAAATGCTGTAATTGTTTGTTTTCTTAGGTATTTACGGAATTGCTGCTGCTAAAAGTATGGGATCTGGAACGATTATTGACAAGGATGGCACAATTTTAACATGTGCACATGTTGTGACTGATTTTCATGGTCCACGAGCCGTATCTAAAGGAAAGGCAAGCAGATTTATCAGCTCGTTTATTTTCTTATCTGAACTTAACAAGGGTAAAATTAGAGATCCCATCTTGTTTTATATGATATGTTGAAGTATGAATGAACGCATTTTTTTGTTGCTAATTCTTGATCATTAGATTAATTTGCTCCCATGGTCAAGATCTGATTGTCACAATAGTTTCATGTTAGTTTATGATTTTGCGTTGTTTACAATTATGTTTGATACTCGTACTCTGTTGGTGAATGTCCTAGCTCTTCAAACTCTCAATAATCTAGGACTATCTTATACGGCTCTTTTCAAGATTCATATTTGGTTGAATTAAGTTTCTCTGTTTTTCTTAAAAACTTTCGGGTGCTTAAACTGACGAATTGGTTTGTTATTCTTTCATTATTTGATTGTTAATTTCATTCGCTAAATGAAATTATATAGGTGGAGGTTACTTTACAAGATGGTCGGACATTTGAAGGGACAGTAATGAATGCTGATTTTCACTCTGATATTGCCATTGTGAAAATCAATTCTAAAACTCCTCTTCCCATGGCAAAACTTGGTTCTTCAAGCAAGCTCCGACCTGGGGATTGGGTTGTAGCAATTGGATGCCCGCTTTCCCTTCAGAATACTGTCACAGCTGGTATAGTAAGGTAGTCAATTGGCAAAGGTTCCTCGGTATTTGTGCTTTTAATTCATTTTATATTGTTGTCAATGAAAAACAGAAATGAAAGGTTATCAATCACTTTTGGTCCTTGAACTTTCATTTCATCCCCACGGAAGAAACAAATTAGTCCTTGAATCCTAGTTTGGAACAAAATAGTTTATGTATTTCCAAAATTTTAACAATTTACTTTAGTAAGTAATCAATTCAGTCATCATTATATATACTTTTCAACGTGTAAATATATAGTCCTTATCCTAAAACATACTATTAAGATCTAATGAATTACTTACAAATGTAGAATGATCAACTAATTAGGGATCAAGCTTCTTTAAAAGGCATAAAAACTAAAATTGTTATATTTGATGAAATATTTGGCGATAGTCACTAAATTGTTACAAATGTGAAAGTGTAAAGACTAAATAATTGCAAACTTGAAAGTATATTGACTAAATAATTGCAAACTTGAAAGTAGTGACTAAATAGTTAACTAAATTATTAAACATTTGGAAGTACAAGGACTCAGTCGTTAGAAATCAATATCCAAAGATTAAACTGTACTATAAATTTTTGGGACCAAAAGTGATTTAACCTAAATGGAACAATCTTTTCTTCAATGGTGGGCTGAGGGTTTATCTGCACTTGTTGATGCTAAAAAAATGGCCAAGATTGAAACAGAATTACCATTGTAGACAAGATTAGAGTTTATGCAGGTTTTTTAGTTTGCAGTGCTGAGCATTAACTATATATATTTGGTTGTCTACTTTTCCTCTGTTGATCCAGTTGTGTTGATCGTAAGAGTAGTGATTTGGGTCTTGGTGGAATGCGAAGGGAATATCTACAAACAGATTGTGCAATTAATGTGGTATTTAACACATTCTTTTTTTCCTCATTTCATGCTTTGTGGTAGAAGCTTGTTGGGTATTCATTGGTCTGTACTATATACAAACAATTGGCATCCTTTAATGAGTATTTGTCATGTAGGGAAATTCTGGGGGCCCTCTGGCTAATGTTGATGGAGAAGTTGTCGGTGTAAATATTATGAAAGTCGATGATGCTGTTGGATTAAGTTTTGCTGTACCAATAGATTCAGTCTCCAAAATTATAGAGCAATTCAAGAAAAGAGGGTAGAACAATTTTAGAGACTATTTTTATTGCCAGTAGATTGGATTGTTGAATACGCTGATAGTCTCTATTTGTGTGTTGTAAATATTTATCTTTATTGTTCTTTTCTCTCCTTTTCAATTGATGGGTCGGTCTAATGAAGTTATCATAATTTCTAGTCACACCTTGGTCGTTATTTAAAAGTTTCATTTATTTTTACATCATTGTGTAAGGGACCTAATTAGAGTTAAATGGGGAGATTAGGAGAATATTAGTATTGTTGTTAGAAGGGGCATGTTAGCAATTAGTTAATAATGTGGTTAGGGTTTTATTTATAATTAGAGGGTTGGTGGAGAGCAAGATATCGAGAATTTTGTAGTGGGATTCCCTTGAGTGGGAATTTTGTAGCGTCTATCCCTCTCAAAAGGCTAGGGGTTACTCGTTCTTGTGATATTACATTGAATATATTTTCCATACTTGATTGTTCTCGAGTTGGTGTGTGTTCTTGGGTATCTCTTGTTAGCTTGGGATCCTAACACATTGCTTTTCTTTTCCATTACTGTGGCTTGTTTTAAATGGTCAATCTATGTTGTCCTTTTTTCCTTGGGAAGCCAATTTCTGATGTTTAAATTTATTAGTTACAATTGTGGTGTGTGCTGAAGCAAGACTCACTCATATATGGTCATGCACGTTCTTGTTTGATGCCTTTATACTTGATGGAAACTTCAGTTTTACAATCTAAACAGTTCATAACTTATCCAAGCGAATGAAACTTTTTTGCTCATTCATAAAATAACATTCACGATGTTTTAAATTATTTTAGGGAGGTCTTTGATATTGAAAATTTTATATAATAGTAATGTTGATATAGTTCATCCATCCATTAAATATGTCGGCGTTGAGTGTAACAGCGCACTGCCTTTTTAAACATACACATGCATTTTTATCTGTTGGGAACTGAAAATGGGTTGATTTTGTTTTGAACTGTGCACAATCTTTAACCTGGCTGAAAATCCTTGAGATAATTGGTACTTTTAGCCTATAGGATTCGGAAAATGCTTAGCCTTTTCATTGATTATTTTCTTATAGATGGTAATTATTATTCATGCAGGAGAGTAATTAGGCCTTGGCTCGGATTTAAAATGATTGATCTCAATGAAATGATAATTGAACAACTGAAAGAAAGAGATGCAACGTTTCCAGATGTTACTAAAGGGGTTCTTGTAGCTATGGTAACTGTACCATCTGATCTACCAATGTTATTTCTGCTGCATTACATTCTTTCGTTTTCTTCTTCTGTTCATCATCAGATATAGTTGCTATCTTTTAGATCTTTTGTTGAATAAATTTAGCATGAGCAAATCGATTATTGTCAAATGGTTCAATAGGTAACTCCAGGATCCCCTGCTAGTCGTGCTGGATTTCGTCCTGGCGATGTAGTCATTGAGCTCGATAAGCAACCTGTTGCAAGTATCAAAGAGGTATATTTAGACTTTTGTTTGTAATTCTTATATACCATATTCTCGTGGAATCTTTGGTTAGCAAATTTTCACTTTTTGCTTCCTCTTCAAGCAACTTTGGTTTCTTGGTCTTTATTTTGAGGAAAAAGGCCTTTCTTCACCGATTGCTTCCAGTAAATCAATAAGGACACAACAATTTGATTTTTTATTTATGAAAATTAGACTTACATAAACACATTTCCCCTGGTAAATATATATAACGATATAGTTGGTAGATTTAGTGTTGCTTTCTTCTTTTTATCTTTAACCATTTTGAATTATGTCATTGAAGTTTTTATCCAAGTATTGATTTTGTGGCAGATTATTGAAATTATGGGAGACAGAGCTGGGGTTCCTTTGAATGCAGTTGTGAAAAGATCACTTAATACTATCATTACCTTAACTGTTCTTCCTGAGGAGTCCAATCCAGATATGTGATTTTCTTTTTCATATATAATGTTCTATCTCACTTCAATAATATAAAGATATCAATGAATAGGTTATTAGCTACGGAAACTTCTTTAGATTACTTCACATTTTGATTAGATCATCGTTGGCAGAGATAAGTCCTGTTCTTGTTCTTGTTCTTTTCTTCTTCCGAATTATCAAGATGCTATATTACTAAGTTGGACAAACTGAACTCGGGATTATATCTAGTCTTTTAAATTGGTTAAATCAAACTCGAGATTCCGTAGTCTTGCACTACGGAATAAAAGAAAAGGAAGCTCAAAATTTTCGACCTTACCTTTCCGAGAAGTAAGAATGTAAGATTGTGTGGGATAACTATTTGGTGTTTGAAATTGTGTTTGTTTTGTTACTTGGTTTTATTTTTATTTCTAATTTTCAATAAAGATTTTGAATTCTTTTTTTAATTGATTTTGTCAATAAAACAAACAAACAAAATAAGTGAGATATCGGTTGGGTTCAAATAAAAAATTTTAACGTGTTGATTTGATTCATGGAAATAAATTCGCTTATTGATTTTTTTCATGCTAAATGTCGAGGACCCTTATCCTAAGGTTGCTTTTCGATCTCTAATATGTTATTGAACTTTGATTCAACTGTTCCGGTGGGTTCATCATGGCATGAACCAATCCTCATCTCCAGTAACTAATTGGTAATACTGTTTAGTCATTGAATGTGTGTTGTTTTTGTTAATTCTTATAGTACCATCTTAATGGAATAATAAATAAAAAAAACCCCGCAACTAAGAACACTGTGGTGTGCAAGAGGAGGACGTTCCAAGGCTGAGGGCGGAGCAACCGTTGCACCATCGTCACTGGCATTGGACGCAGCGTAAGTCCTGCTGAAACAATACGAATAATACACCAAACCACACAGGCCGCCAGACTTTGATAGCATAAAAAAGGAACTGCAATTTTCATTTGTTACATTCTCATTCCCATTAAACAGATTTCTCAACGGAATCGAAGCTTCAGCCATGTCTTCATCATCTCTTCCAAATGTTGGCCTTCGCTTTAGTTTAATCTTCAAAGTTAACGCATTTTCTTGTAGCTTCGGTTCCTCCAAATGAAACCTCATCGGACAATTCCACACTGGATTTTTGCCGAAGTATTTAGCCAGCGGCGTTTCTTGGGTGGCTGAAGGAATTCCGTCGATGGAGATCGCGGCGTAGACTTTTGATTTGAAGAAAAAATTGGTGAAACTTAGAACTCTTTTGATTCCTTCGGCGCTGGTGATGTTTAGATCTAATACTCTATAATCGATTAGCATTTTCGTGAATTGAGAATTTTTAATTTAACTTTTGGGATTAAGATTTGAAAATTAGTTGGTTTTGGTGTTTATATAAGTTGAAAATAAGTTGGAATTTGAATGGGATTAGGAAAACTCATCTATTTGATTTCCGTTTTTTAAGTTTTTAATTTCACTCCTAATCTAGTGATAAGAAATTAAAAAGTTAACCCATAATCATCTATTTAGGTCCTTCAATTTATTATTTTTTAGAATTTATATATATATATATATGTGTGTAACAAAAGTATTCAAGTTTTAAGAGATTGGAAGACTCGACTATTTTACTTCATAATGCTCGAGTTGATTGGTCTTGGTGGGAGGAATGTATCTTTAGAAGTTTTTCCAATAAATGTAGATTTGTGTTTAGTGTGTATATATTTAAAAAATGTTATATAGTTACTTGAGTTTTCAATTTGTGTTTTTGTTAGATTTTTTTTTTTTTAAATTGTGAACTTTTGTATGTGATATATTTCTTAGATATTTGAAAATGCTAAAAGTTAAATTTATATCCTACATTATATTTGACTTTTGGAATTATTATTTATCTAATTCATAATAAAAATACTTTAACTCCCTACCTAAACGCAATAATTCATTTTTTTTTTGTACTTATCATCTTGTAACATACATAACTTTATTGTGTAACAAAAATTGATACTAATATTAAAAGTAAGGAGGACTTCGTAAAAACTAATTAAAGCCTCAATATCTTTTTGTAAATACGAAGTCTACATCTGTTTTGACTTTTCTAAATTTTCTTTCGAACTTTTTAGTAGGAACAGATTAAAATTAACGAAAATAGATTTAAAGAAAAAAAAAGTTCATAGGAATAGAAACTATATGAAATAAAAATGAAAACAACCATTAGGGAAAAGACAGCCGAATGGAATAAAATAGAGATTCCAAATGTTATTGATGGCCAATGTCTATCAATTGGGATTCCAAAGTTCACAAAAATAAAGCAAAATGGAAGGAATGTTTATTTGGAAATTAATGTCCGTCCAGTTGTTCATGTATCGCTGTTTTATTTACAATATATTCCATAGAGATTTGATCATATTTTGCCTTTGGTTTAATATCCAAATCCAATAATATTCCAACAAGATATCATTATTCTTCCAAAGTCCCAAATCTTCAAACCCATTCGTTTGCACACGCATTGTTCCATATTCTATCACATATCAAATTAAGTAGAGCTTCATACCAATTAAGACCTTCTATTCAATTTTTTCTTTCTTTTGAATTTCGATTCTAACTCGCACAAATTCTTCCTAATTATGTGACGGTTGAACTATGTGATTTTAGTAATCTGATTTTTTTAAAAAAAATTATGACTAAGTTCATGTGTATAGAGAGCAAAGAACTTGAATGAGTATCATAACAGAATGATTATAGATATCAAACATGGAGCCCCAAATAGTTGAACAAAATAAGTAATATAACATTAATTAAACACTACAAGAGATTCAATCTCAAGTCAGTGGAGGATTAGTCACTAAATTTATAAGAGCCAAAGAAAAAAATAATTGCAAAGTACTATCATACCCCAAAAGCTCCAAAAAGTTTCATATACATAAACAAGAAGAAGAAGAAGATGAAAGGGATTTAGAAATCAAATCCATCACCAAAGCCAGCATCATATCCGGCGTCATACGCAGCCATATCACCGACATCGGAAATCGCTTCGCCGATCAGCAAACCACCCAGAAGTCCAGCTCCGGCTCCCAAAGCCATACCACCAAAACCACCACCACTCTTATGTGGCCTCTGTGCCTGATGCACCGGCGCATATCCATACCCTGCCTGCGGCGGTGGTGGGTAACCGCCATACGGATATCCAGCCTGTGGAGGCGGTGGATAACCGTACCCTTGAGGCGGAGGCGGATACGCGTAAGCAGTCCCTGGCGCAGGGGGATAAGCACCTCCTGCCGGATATCCGGAACTAGATCCAGCATAACCTTGAGAATAAGCAGTCATCGGCTCACCGGATTTCATAGCAGGAGGCGGTGGCGGCGGTGCTTGAACCGTGTATTTTTCCCCAAATTTATACGAAAATTCGACGTTACCTTTTTCCTTTCCGCTCATAGTCCTGACGCTGAAATTAACGGTTCTCTGAGATTTTCCCTCATCTCCTTTATTAGCGCTTTCATCGAGCAATCCCTTAATCGAAACAATAACCTTCCCGATCGTCTTATCGCCTAAACCCCGACGGGAAAAGAATTTGATCTTCATATTGAGTCGATTGCTCTGTAAGGCAGCCTCATCGATTGTGAACTTCATGGTATAGTTCCAGTAAGGATCCGAACTGCCTTCTTTAGCTACAGGAGTCTTCTGCTTCGACTTCCCGCGAGGACCACCGGAGATGGATACAACAGCGAATACATCCATCTTTGAGAAGAGATTGACATTCTTGAGGCCGTTGGCTCTCTTGATGTTGACATCTAAAGTTCTACACTCCATTGATGAAGAATCAGAAGAAGAAGAAGAAGTATTCAAAGAAATGGATTGAAAGGGAAAATGGAAAAGCAAATCTTAAGATAGAGAGATTGAATTGAACAGGAAGCAAAATCGGGAGTTGAAGAAAACTGTGAGTAACGCAAACGAAGGGTTCGGTTATATATATATATATATTATATAAAGAAAATAAAAAAGAAATTTCGTGGGAATGATATGGAAGAAAGAAAAACCGACTAATAATAATAATAATAATCTAAAGTGATTTTGGAAACGCTGCTTTGATTCCAACCCTCTTTTTATCCGATTCCATTTCTTTCTATTTAAGAAAAAAACGCGTTTTCAGTTTTTTATTTTTTATTTTTCTAAAAATTGTTGTTTAAAAATATAAATTTACAGCCATTATTTTTGTTGTCAAATTACACGTGGCATTATAATAATATTTATTCAAATTTCAAGATTTTAAATAAGACAAAATAAATTAAAATATTTATAAAATATAAGGATCAAAATAATTATTTATGGACGATAATATTTTACTATATTTATAAATTTTTTAAATTTTTTAAATTTTTTAAATTTTTTTATAGATTTATTTTTAATTTTTTTTTAGTTCGGTAGATTTATGAATCATAATCATTTATGTTTCAATGTTTGAAAACGTCTGCACAAATATAAGAATAAATTATTAAATTAAAGTGCATGTTAAAGTTAAAAAGGTAAATGTATGAATTTTAACTATTAGAGTTGAATTGTTTAGAAGGTAAACTAAAAAGAATTTAATTTTAAAATTTTGAAGGTCTGAAATTTATTTTTTAAAAAGTTTAAATCTATAAAATATATATTTTTTGAATTGGAAAAGATTTTGTGTTAATATTTGATAAATATTAACAAATTGATTTATTTTAAGTTTAAGAAAGAAATAAACAATTGGTCAAACGTGTCCATTGCGTGTAGAAGCATGCGTGTGACATGACGCACAATGAAAGCGCAAGTTTTGAGTGCGATTTCCGAAGTCTTTTTTCCCTTTTTTTTTTTAGCAAATTCCAAATACTTCCGGACCTTACCGGAAACTTTCACTCTCCTTTATTTTTCATTTTCCATTTTTTAAAAATGGATATTTTCAAAAATAAAAAAAAATACCTAAACTATTTACAATCTATTTATTCTCTATATTTTAATAAAGATAACAAAAGTGTTAAATTTGCTCTCCTTTTTATCCACACTCAACATAGAATTAGTCCGAGCTTAGCTTTGGAGTTTCTATGATCGAACCCTCGAAAAGAAATGTGCACATTGTTGGTATAGGTAGTAACTTTTAATTCATTTTAAGTCTTTCTTAACATTACTTTCATATCCTTGTTTCATGTTTTCAGGATCCCTCTCATTTAGAGGTGATATCGGTTCATGTCTCCCTCATAAATTCAAGGCTTTACCGTGTTTGAAGTATAAATTATTTTGATTTGAGTCATAATAATATGTGTTTAAGATGTAAAATATTTTAGATAAAAAAGAAAATAGTAAATATAGGGTTTTTGAAATAATGTATACTAAGAAGTTGTTATTAGAGTTGTATGACAACAATTGCTACAATCACCCCAACAAAATTGTGAAAAGAAAGAAAAAACAACTTTACTCATAGTTGGCATGAGATATAAACGAGAGTTTTAGAGATACAAAATAAAAAGATCTCAAACCAAGATTTTACCTTTTTAAATTATACTCTCATGTCCTATGCATTCATCTCTAATAATTTTGTTTATCTTCTTATTTAATCCAATAATTTTTTAATTTTAAAACTATCTATGTTGTGCTTGATAATGATGTGTTGTATAAATATTTCTCGAGTTTTTACGTATATTTATAAGCAACATAAATTTTATTTATTTAGTTTGTTTAATGGATGTTGAAAATTTTCCTCCTCGTTTGAGTTTGATGAATTCAAAAAAATTGATGACATGAAAGTTCAAGATAAAAATTAAGAATATTTTTTTATTATCTTTAATTTCAATAACTTATCGAGCATAGTTATAATAAGAAGGAATGATTGCAAATTTAGCAATTAGATTCAAAATAATTAAGTATATAGCAAAATTTTAAAAAATTTGTAAATATAGCAAAATTTGTCAAATTCTATCAATGACAGAAGTCTATCACCGATAGACCATAAGAGTCAGTTTTACTATATTTGTAAATTTTTTAAAATGTTGCTATATTTTTAATTATTTTTCCTAAAATAACCATCAATTATAATTATCCTAAAAGGGAAAATGACGAAATTAAACAAGCTTAAACTAATAAAATCAAAGCATATATTATCAAATAAGAAGTAAAAAGTTAGAGATTCAAATATCTCAAGTCATATATTACCAATTTGATACACGTTCGCTTGACATTTCTTTAAGTTGAAAGGAAATATTGGATACTTTTAATTGGTGAGTAGACAACATTTATAAAATGGAAGACTTTTTTTCAAAAAGATTTTTTTTCTTCTTTCCACTCTTTGTGGATTTAATATTTCCTTCCTTTCAAGTATTAATTTTAACTATTTTTTTTAAAAATAAAATATTTACTATACATTTTGAAGATTTGTAAGTTTTTTTTTCTTTGATAATTTATCTCAACGTTTCTTTAAAAATTGATTTAATATCTAAAACCATGAGCAAGTTATCCTAAACAAACATCATATAGTTAATGTTTCAAAGATGTTTGCATACTTCTTTTAAGAATAATTTAAAAAGAAAAGACAGAAAAAAAATCACTAAAAACAAAAATTTACTACACTATATTTAGTTTGGTTAATATTTTGCTCATGGTTACTTTTTACAAATTTTCAAATATTAATTGTTTTATTTGTTTCTTCTAACAATGGTTACAAAAAAATGTTATAAAATAAAATTTCAAAATTTACATGTGAACCTTGATTGACTTTTATCGATGTATATTGGTGATAAACATGAATAAAAGTCTATTGATGTTTATTCAATTGATTTCCATTATTATCGATAAATCAATATAAAACATTTTATCAAGCTATAAAGACTAAATTATAATTTTTTATAAGATACTAAATTTGCACTTTAACAAAAGAAAAAAAGAAAAAAAAGCTATACCAACCATGAAAAATGGTGACATTGTTTGAAGAAAAGAGTAAAAGGAAAAAATAGGCAAATTTTCTCACAATAAAAGTCCAACACAAAAATAAAAATAGAGAGAGAGAGAGAGAGGACTCACTGTTTAATCAAAGAGTATATAAGGACTTATGGTCCACTCCTCCATAATCAACAATGTACAATGAGAAATTTTGAAGGAAAATAAAGAAAATAAAAGAAAGCAATTGAGCAATAGGATCAATATACCATCAATATTCAATATCAGTACATTATGGCATCAACATCAAAATCCCATCTTTGAACAATTTTAAGCCCCCCAACTTGGAATGCCAAAACTGCCCCTCCCTTTCTTTTTCTTCCATTGCCAATGACATCAAAAACACCCACACCCACACCCACACCCCCCATTTTGATTCTTCTTTTCTTTTTTTTCTTTTGAAGAAGTTATGTATTCAGCTCTCAACCTCTCGAACGGGCCTCGGTCGCAACCGGACCACACTCTTATATCTCCTCTTTTTCCCCATTTTGGTTTGTTGTGGAAGTTTTAACCATTGGGCTACGTAATTTTTTCAACAAAAGTGGTGCAGATTTTGTTCTTTGTCAAAGAGGGTGGTAAGGCGCATAGCCTAACAAGCCAGTCACATTGGTGACTACATCGCTGCACCTCGTTAAGAGGCTCAGCAGCTGCTGGGATATGTCGGTGGTTGGAGAGGCATCGGTTGGTGGGTTTTGGTGTAGGGGTGGCAGTGTAACGGCGGGTGTGTGGTGGTAGTGATGGTGATGGTTAAGTGTATTTCTAGGTTGCGGGATTTCCGAGTGTTGTTGATGCATAATATTTGTAGTAGTAATGCTATGAGAAGGTTTAGTGAATTGGGGAGGAGGAATTGGGAGTGGAGTTGTAGAAACGACCTTTTGAAAGAAGTTACTATTAAAATCCATTGCAACAGAAGAAGATGTTCCACCATCTGCAAAATTTGCATTGATGTTGTTTCTATTACTTTCTTCCCCGCCCAACATGAATTTCACTCGTGTCGTTCCTTTGCTGCTGCTGGTGCCTCCCGTCCCCACACTCGGTACACCGGGTTCATCACCTGTTGCCTTCTTAAGGCATGACTTGAGCTGAACTGCTGGTAGTGGTGCAAGAGGTGGTTGATGTACCACAGGTGTCGACGCTCGTCCTGATAAGACGGATGGATCCTTCATCCTTGGGGTTTCCATAGGATTGTCGTCTGCTGTTGCACTGGGCTTCTCGGATTCGGGTGCTTCAGTTGCAGGAGCTCCAACTTCTCGAAGTTGGTATTTCACATTGACATTCCCAAATAAGGACTTGTTCCCCATTGCATACTTGTATGCTGCCTGAGCGTCTGGTTTGTAAAGGAAAACAACACGGCATGTTGATGATTTCCAGAAGATACGAAGACCCGATTGGTCAATTGGCCCAAATCGACCAAACCTTGCCTTTAACTCATTCAGAGATGGAAGTGATGTTTCAGGAGGAAACTTCATAACTAGCATGGTTGGATCAACTTTCCTTGCTGACGGAGGCTCCGGCTTCTTCACATAATCTCGCTTGACCGTCTTCACTGCCGACGGTACTGCAACGGAATCTCTGGATTCTCGTTTCTGGCCATCAGCAAGTTTCTGAGTTGCTTTTCTTTCTGACGCCAACAATTTCAAATCACCCATTTTCTTTAATTTCTTTGATGCAATTTCCTCTAGACGGTCGGATGGGACCCGTTTCCGCCCCGTTTTTGTGGGATCATCACGTCTACGCAAGGGTTTAACTGAGTTTGAGGATGATAAATCTCTAACATTTTCGCTTAAATTATCAGTTCCAAAGCTAGCATCTGAAGATTTCCATGCACGAAGTTCAGTGGATTCAGCTTCACGCGGTGGGGATGAACCCAAACTTTTCTGATAAACAAGTGACCGAAACCGCAGGAAGAACTTGTGAACAATTACATGGCAATTCCTTTCAACCCCATGGAAAGGATCAAGAGCAAAGGCTTGCAAATCATTTAACAGTTGGGGCACGTCAAATTCGTCGCTCCCTCGGCCAAACACGACACCAGTTGAGATGGAATTATTTGTTGATGCATTGCTCTTTTTCATCTGTTCCAATCGAAAATCCTCTCTCGAACTCAAGCCAATCTGATCAGATTTTTCTACAGCGTTTCCAACTAATCTCCTAACCTTCTTTTTGGCCAACTGTTTCTGTGTTTGGTCAGAACCCATTTCTGCACCAATGACTCGCTTCTTTTTCTTTTTCTTTTTCTCCCCCATGAATGGAGATCCAGAGGAGTTCATGTCTTCTGCTGGCCGTTTAAGTACCTTTGGTTTCATGACTCCCCCAACTGAACTATCTCCATCAGAAAACTTTGTGCCAGCTGATGTAGGTTCAAGGTCAACACGGTTATCCAAATTTCTGTCCAATTCATGGTCACCTTGAAGATAAACTGTGTTACTAAGCTGGGGTTGTTGAGGAGTTTCAGAGGATTTTGAAATATTTTCTGTCCCTGCATCTGCTCGGTCGCACAATGGGTCACCTAAAGCATCTGTTCGGTCAAAACGAGGCTCACTATCCTCCCCCAACACACTGGGAGAATCCCTCTCACTTGCCATATCAGGGGAGATATGGCTTCTAGAACTGACGACTTCATTAGGTGCTATTGTCTCTTTCGGTTCCTCAAGAGGAATCATTTCCTTATCAGAAGATGCCTCAATGCTCATAGATTGACCTTGGCTCACAAGATCAGTGCCCACAGCCATCTGACCAATCTCAGCTTCATTTTTAGGTATACTCAAACTAGAAGTTTCAGTATCCGTCCCAACAAACCCAGCGTGTTCACTTTTTGGGAGTTTAGTTGGAGTCCTCTTCAAGAGAACATAATCCCCAGCGCCCCCAGTTTCAGTGGACTCCGCAGCAACAAGAGATGAGGGAACGGTAGAAGTTTCCTGCTCTTGATTAGCTGCAAAGACTTTCAAGTGACTTGGTTCATCTCGGCGTTTGAGAAGATACCTGTCTTTCTTAGATTGGTCCTTTAACTTCATAGGCTTTACTCCACTCTTCCCACCACCCAAGGCTTCTGCAATCACTAGGGGGCCGCTCAAAGGAGCTGTTGAAATTTAAATCCATCAGAACCAAGAAAAAGATAAAATATTTGACATTTCCTAGTTCACAGATAATTAATACAGGTGAAAGAAGAGATTTACGGTTCTGATTGAAAATTGCAGCTTAACCAATAAAAGAGAATGTGGATGAACTTCAAACCTAAGTCGAGAAAGTTAATGCAAGCTAATTCTTTATTCAAACAGCGATAAAGGAACATAAAATTGGCATTAAATCAATATATCCAAAGATTCATTGCATTGGCCAATTGAATAGAACAAAATTCAAGCATATAGATAATTTGATAGGAGACAAATGTTAAGGACATCCATGTTATAATAAACCATAACAGATGTTAATGACACAAAGACAGGTATCAATCACAATATAAATGCTAAATGAACACAAAATGTCTCTGACATTGTTTTCCAATGATCCTCAATATGGGAGAAAAGGGGAGAAACTGCCGTTAATAATCAATAAAGAGCAAGATGCATTAGCAAACTTAAGTTTGGATTGGAGTTCACAACTGCAGAAACTGGAACTTTCCAAATATAGGAACATTAAGTGGACCGGTTTGCTCATTTCTGAAGCTCGTTTACGTCAACAAATTGATTGCGTAAGAAATTTCAAATAAATGGCATGCATTCAGAGTTTAAATGAAACATTGCATAAAGTGATGGTGCTGAATTTTAGAAAGATCACCACTATTATCTATTAATAAATAAATGTCAGTTACAGTCTTGAGTACACAATCGACAAAAATGTAAAACCAAGCTTCCAAGCGCTAATTCTCAACAGTTCCTTGGGTGTTCGAAAAAGCCAAGATCTGTAGAATGATTATCATTCCCATGAATAATTGTATGCGCACAGATTGGATTTCAAACACTAGAACAGAATATAGCGGGGAACATAAATCAAGAAACCACGATAAGCACAAAACTCCATTAATCTCCACATGCCTGAAAAAAGTAACATAATTTCTTCCAATCCACTATAAAACCAAGTCAAGCTGAAACCTATTTATTTCTGTTGTTGGGAGGGGAAGGTAGTAGGACTCGTAATGACAGGGAAAGGGGATGTGAGGCATTGAAACAACTAAGAACCTACGAATCCTGTAACTAAGTACCTCGAGCTGGTTGTCTATGCTGATCCAATGAAGCTACAGAATTGCGAGGGGGACGTCCTGGCCCAGATGGCACACCAAATGCTTGAGCATATGTTTCATCGAACTCTTCATAGACCAATCTTCGATAAGCAAAGACTGTAGCTTTATTGTTCAAAAAGTTAATGCTTCTATGATCACCACCTCGGGGAGTCAATGCCAGTTGCTTGATAAACGAGAGAGTTTCACCAGGTTTAAAACTATCCCTCGACCTCCTAATCTGATTCCACGAGTAAATACCTCCAGCCTCAAAATCTGGAACATCAACAGCGAAGTACCCATCAACGTTTGTCGGGCGAAAATTGTAACGATTCCTACACTTGCAGGCCAGACCAAGACCCCGTCTCCGACTCGCCTCGTCAACTGCCTCTTCCACAGCCTTCAGAAAGGTCCTAGAAGTTGTCTGCCTAGATTTCTCATAATAGTTAGGCTCGAAGGGTATTAGCTCAGCAGGGTCAAACCACCCATAACTACTATCACCAAAAAATGCAACCAAAACATATCCCTCCCTCCTCGTACGTCGCACAGAAGGAGAAGCCAAAGCATCGTTAAAAATGTGCCCAGGCCACCACGGATGAGACTTGACCTTTCCCCACACCATATCCCCAACCTCAAACCCATAGCTCATCGCTCTCGAAGTTGCCGCCGCAACCATTGCACCACTACTCTCATTCGCAACATAATCATCAAACTCAGACATTAAACACTTATACTGAGACAAGTTACCCTTTCGATCATTCTGTGCATCTAAATCACCAACCGAACCATCAAATCTATCAGTTTTCGATATTTTAACATCAACAAGAGAGTCCGAGAACTTCAAATCCATACCTGGACCTCCTCCACCTTCGCCATCCGAACTAACCAAAAACCTCACCTCCTCGGACGGGAAAACCCTAAACTCTGCAGATCTACCATTCCCCAACATCTTCGCATCAAACTCACTCCCCGGAGCTCCAGGATCCAACTCCATCAAAGAAACCCTAGCTTCGTTAACAACACCCGAATCAGAAACTTTCCTGTTGTGATTCGAACTGTCATCGGCATGGTCAAGAACTGTATCCTCCGCATGCGACACTTCGAGGCCATCTGGTTTTTTCTCGAATTCAAAATCGTTGTTCATCACCGATATCATCTGAACTGAAGCGAAATCATGTCATAAACCCTACAAAAACAACATGTAGCGATGGAGAAAAAGATGAATGGAGTGAGAAATGTGATGAAACAGAGATGAATCTTGAGGAAGAAAACTGAGAAAGTGCTGGATTTTGGAGCAAATCTAAAACCCTAGAAAATGTTTTGTGTTTAGGCGGTAAGAAAAAAAAAAAAAGAAAGGAATGGGAATGAAAATTTTTGGGACTCAATTTTTTAGTGAATGTATTTGTTGAGGGATTTTATTTTGAGTAAACGACGAGATCACGAGCGCCCTTCTAAGTTCTATCCTTCTTCCGTAGCCACGTCATATACTTCTTCAATATTATTAATTTATATCTATAAGAAAAAAAACTATTCTATGTGAAGTTATTTTCAAATATAAAAATCAAAATTTGTGGTCTATATAAAAAATTGATATTTTGCTAGATCTGTAATATATAATTTTTTATGAGTATTTTTAGTTTAATTAAGTGAAATGAATCACTATATTAATCAACGATTAGTATTGATTATACATTTTAATTTAAGAAGATTTTAATAAAATAATTTTAAGTTAATAACTAAACTATTTTTCTATTGGAAAGAATTTGGAATCTTGTTATTAATATTTAGATTTAGATTTGCTGAGTTAAATAAATAAATTTACTGATTCTCAACGTTGAAACAAACATTATGAACAACATCCCATCTCATGTGGAAAACCTTCGTGACTTGTGGTTAAGTATAGAACTTGTAAAGATCGATATCTTTAGATATCGACTTTTTATTCACTAGAAGTTTTGATCTTGTATTTATTAAAAATAGTGATTGAACGATTGAATTACGATTGAGTATACACACAAATTTCATTTATTTTAATCGTTACTCTACTAAATGGTTTTAATGCAGGACATGTCATATAATATAGTTATTTAAGTCTTACTACTTCAAATAAACAAATTAAGATTGCTTTATGTTCTTTTTAAATTTTGATGCCTAAGTAAGAGAGATTGCAAGTTATAGGATAGAAAGGCAACCTACCAAAGGGAAGGGAAGGGAAACGAATTGTACACATGCGTGTTGCTACAAAGATTTCAATTTTGTTCTCAATCTTTAAAGTTGATAAGATTTTTCGAGTTTAGAATTATATTCATGAATATACAACGTAGGGTTTTATCGTCATTGTGATATTACCTCAACGATAATTGATATGACATTTTTTTGACATTAAAAGTTTAATGACCTATCTTTGTAATTAGTATACTAAAAATACAGGATTTTTTCTTTCTAAAATTAAAAGAAATAGTGATCACCCAAGTTTAATCCATATTTGGCACAAGTTATCGAAACTAATGAGGGATGAAAATTCAAAAATTAAATTAACCTTTCTAATTAATTTTATTTATTTACTTTTCCACGTACCGTTAATATTTCCAATTACCAATTTCAATCTATGAGGTTAAAAAACATGTTTGATCTAGATATAGTTCTTGTACTGTCAATATCAAAGCACTTTTATTCATGAACTCCCATAAGTAACAATTTTCAGTAAGTAACAATTTTATTCACTATAAAAATTATAGTTATTTCATGTCACAAAAATCTCATAAAATTAAGCCTCAAGTTTTATAGTGTAAAAGCTAATTATTTATAATTTATATATGTAAAAAAATATTTCCTCTACTAAATTTTACAAAAAAAAAAAAAAACTTTTAACCGAACTAAATCATTACAAATTAGAAAATAAAAGAACAAAATTGTTAGTTACAATTTAATTCTACAAGTCGGTATCAACTAAAATTGGGACTAAACTTTTACTTCACTAAAAGTTCACAAGTGTTTCTTTCATATATATATATATTCATCATTGACCGAACCAACCTACTTACACTTCAATTAATCTTACAAGACCTTCTTAACCTTGCAACATTTAGATGTCAAGAAATCTCATAGAAAATTAATTCTTAGGTAAATGGTGATATGAGATTGAACACGAGTGTCTTTCCTAACACGTTTATAATAAAAACCACAAAAAATTCTATAAAATAGTTAAAGTGGTAAAGGCCAAAAGAAATAATAAAGAGTGCATTCAAACTTCCACATGAAATAACATTGGTGAAGGAACAAACACCCATTCGACTCACTTAAGATAGTAAAATCATTCTCAAAAGAGAATAAACAATGAAAAATGTGTATGTCTCTCATTATCATTGTAGCTATATATTATATTCACCTCTAATACAAAACCTCTTCTTTTAAAAAAAATGACAACAAAAGAAAATACACGGCAGTTATATTATAACACATTCATTTGAGTTCCCTAATGAAAAAGGAACAAAAAAGAAAAGAAAAGAAAAAAAGACTAACAATCTTATTATGAGATGAAGAAAAATTACTATGTGGAGATGAGGACGACCAAATGTAAATGAAGGAAAAATTGTAACAATTGTAAGCTAATTAATGGTCACTAACCAATGAGAGGTTGAAAAAAATCAGGCTTCTTCTGGAGGAGGGGATCCAGCCAACCAACCCCACACACCACCTGACCCTTGTTTCTGTTTTGCCTTGAAGGCCTCCTCAGATGCTGCCTTTTGTCGTTGTAGAAGGTCGAGTTCCTTTTGTAATGTCTCCATCGTTTGGAGCTTCTGTCGTAACTCTGCAACGTCCACCTGATATAGATCGTTGAAAAATGAGAAAGATGATTAAGATATTTATGTACTTTTATAATAGAAAGCAACATGACTCTCAATTGTTGAGTATTATGCTTGACCCAAAACCGAGTTGATGAAATGAGTTTCGATTAGTTTTGTATCAGTTTTCTCTATATGTACTCGTACTTTTACATCTGGCTTCAGCTACAGCATACATAACAATGAAGAGAATGAAGAAATATAAACCTCAAGTTTGAAACATCTCGACTGCTCAGCTACAAGTTGCAAGCGTACTGATTGCAGCTCCTGTATAAAACCATGAAGATCAAGCATTCAGTTTCTTCGCAAAAGGAGTTGTGGATTCAATTTTTTTTTTTTCCTTTTTGAAACATTTTACAATAAAATGTCAGTATTTTACCAGACAGAAAGTTCTTTTCGATTCTATATCATCTCTCACGACTTCATGAGATGGTAATTTCAGGATGAGCCTTTTTCTTTTCTGTTTTAATTTGGCTTTTTTGGCTCTTTCAGTGTCGGATTTTGTGTATGTCATTTCTATTGAAATTTTAAATTTGGTTTATCATACAAAATAAATAGTTGTATTTTCAAAGCAATGAAGCACCATTGGAGTTATCCCAGTGTAGTTCAGCTCACTTCCAAAATGTAATAAGTTTTGGGTAAATCAATTACCTTGTATAGCTCATCGTTACGGTTCTCAGCATCAGATAGCTCTTGCTTTAGTTGTAAAGAGTGTATCTTCTCCTTGTTGAGAGATGATTCCAGTTCTTCCTTCTCTGCCTTCAATGTTGATACAAGTTCTTTCGTTGGCTCACTTTTATTCTTCTGTGTGAAGTTTAAAACCATTAGTCATTTTTAACATACTAAACTTAGATAGAATAAGATTCTTGATCCAAGTAATAGGATGATATATAATCACAGGATGAAAATGAGAAAAATGTCGAGACTATCACGTTTCCAGGAGATAAAAATGAAGTTACTATTTTTCTTGATTTCCCAACAATATATATAAATTAGGATTTCCTTTACTCAATTATTTAGCAATTTTCTAACTGACCCTGACCTAGTATCCTGTACCTAAAAATCAGCGCATTGTGTACAGTACAGTTGACCAAGTACAAAATTGAATAGCATTTTTCATATTTCGAGTGTTGCAATATGACAGATCAATACTCACAGCACAACCTTGTAAAAATGAGAAACCAAAAGCTACAAACATCATGTATCGAGACATACCAAATGATCCGACTCTATGTTGTCCATAACAATTTCCCTAATTTTTCCTTCTTGTGCCCCTTCAAACTCGGATTCGACATCCCTGGTGGGATTGGTGATGTTATGCACAGCTGAAACACTGTCGGGCACGGGAGTTGCCATCATCTTCGATTGCAAGGTTGATTTGTGGCTTGGTTTCAGAACATTAACCTAAAAAAAAGATATATATGAGTGAGTTGAAGGGGGGAGCCGGCAGACAAAGCAACACTATATATGGTAATTCACCTCATTGGTATAACGTCCATTGTATCCTCCAAATGACACAAGAATGTCTTCACCACCATAGGAGCTTACAACCAAACTAATGCCCTGTAAGAGATCAAATGGCATTTAATAAATTCAATGGTAGCAGTGAAAAGTACAACAGTATTGACGGTGAGAATCTTGATTGATCATTCTCATAGTAGAAAATGTGGACACTTTATTAGTTTACATGGTTCAAGCTAAAAGATTTATCATTTAAGACACGTCCTTAGTTTGTGATGGTGATGTGGTGAATAGGTTAGAAGAAATGACACCTCACTAGCAATAGGAACACGCCCTTGAACAGATGTTACAACTGACCAAACAAGCGTAGACATATTCAGCACAACAGTTTCTGAGACCCCTGCAGGAGATCAAGAGGATGTGATCAGTACTTAGTTAGCGTGATAGTGGAGCATGGTAGCTTTTTGTGATAACAGATAAGACTTCCAAAAATCTTATTCAAACATGATGGATGATTTGCAATCTTCAGATAGAGCTAAAACCTACTGTGTTCATTCTGCTTTTTTTTGGTGTATAGACTTACCAGCTATACATATTCACTGCTAATTGGAAAACTTTTTTGTATACCCTTTGAATAGGGCCCCCTTTTGTTCCATTGATATCTTTGGATATTTCATTCAATCAATGAAACCGTTTCGTATCCACAAAAGAAAGAAAGAAATTTGATTTCACGACAATAGAAGGGGAGGTGGACACATGGGAAGAAGCACCTCAACAAAGGCTACCTTGATTATTGGAATATTGGAAATCCTTTGCAGTGTGACTGCAAGGGAAGAGATCTATTCTCAAAGAAAGGAACGTATTTATTTGGTCCTTGAAGAATTAATTGATAGCATTTTTATGACTTCAATTATAGAAGATTACTCCCCTTCCCTCACCAAATCGTCAATTAGTGGAGTGTATTCCCATCCAGGTACATGTACATTTTCTTGAACACTCTAGTAATAGAACTCGGCAATGGTTTCTTTTCAACTCTATTTCCTAAAGGCAGTAAATATTTGATTGATTTCATCTTAACAGTTAGAGATATAAAACATGTTTTCACGGTGAAACTCCAAAATGAACTTACATCTTATTAGGAGAGAAAGGGAAATTCTATTACTAATTGGATAAAAAATAATTAGGAAGTGCTAATTATAAGCAAGGTACATTATTTACTCCAATATCCCCTACCGCATTCAGCTTCGAGGCGTTAATCTTGTAAGCTGTACATCCAAAGGAGAAACCCAATTACCATTTAATAAATCCACCTTAACCATCTTAGCTACTATTGCTATCAGATTTGTTAATGCTAGGGGATTATCCAATTGGAGACGTCAAGGATGATTTTTGGAACTGTGAAATAGGAAGTAAAAGAAACAGACAAGTGCATACCATTCTTGTTGTCACCACCACCAACAATGAACCAATTCTCTCCAACTGTAACGCCTGCATGTCCAGCTCGTGGAGTTGGTATATCACCTTGTTGGGTAGGTCTTGACCATTCCATCTATGGAATCAGCAAACCATATAATATTTAATACTTATAATATTCACCATACAACATCAATAAATACTAGTATAAAATGATAATCTCACAGCTTGCAAATCAAGAACATGCAGATCATTGAAGCAAGTAGCATGTGAACCCCCACCAAAGATGAGGAGATAGCGCTCAGCATGGACTGCAGCAGCATGATCAGACCTTGGAGAGGGAGGAGCCCCGCTGCAGTATTGTCATCACAAATCAGCCAAAGATATGATGGAATAATAATTCTGTTTTTTTGTTTATAAAAACCGAACTTTCAATGGGATTGATGAAAAGATAAACAAGGGCATACAAGAAAAAAGCTCAAGAATAAAACAGGCCCAAGCCCAATTACAGAAAGAGATACCAATCCAGAAGAATAAGGCTAAGCTGATAATTTAAAAAAAAAAAAAACAAGAATCGTATAAACAGATGCTCACAGCAGAATGGAATAATTCATTCTGTTGGAGCCAATCAAACTTTAAAAAAAAAAACCCAAATCCTCTATATTCTCGAAGTATTGCCAGTTGTCATGGTTCAAAATTAAATAAATAACTTCAATTCCCTGTTTCCATCCAACAAAAATGGAAACGTTAAATAAAAGTACATCCCCATAGGGGAAAGGAGTACTCTGGAATATTTGCAATTTTCTTACACTGCATCAATTTCATCCCAGGTCATGGTTTCAAGATCAAGAATGTGCAAGTCGTTCAGAAGAGTCCTTTTTGCATCTTGCCCTCCAAATATAACCAAGCTTGTACCAACAAGAGTCACTGACTGACCACCTCGGGAAACCTTCAATTTAAAGAACCCATATAATTTAGAAACACAGGAACTGGTATCCACATTCAGTTCTTCAGTATAATTTTTTTAATTTATTTTTCTGATAAAGATCAATGGGACATACCGGTGGTTTGCCATAAGTCTTCAAGTTTGACCAAGTGGAGGTTTGTACATCAAAAACTCTCACTGGATAAAAGGAAAAACATGTGTCTTAAAAGAAAGGTATTTATCGCTTTCCCATAAAGATGAAGATCATCTCTAATAGATCAAGAGAGAATAAAAATATTGTGGGGAGTTCTTCCATTGGATTTCCCTTGTAGAGTGAAACGTTAAATATATAATTAAACAGCAAATAACTTAATACAACCCTGAAAGTATCTACCAGTCCTTTATCCACTAAACCTAAGGTGAATAATATGGCAAAAGCACGACATTTGTACCCTGAATAGCATCAGAAGGATCCTTAGTATGACCAGCTACTGATAAAAGCTTGTTCTCCCATGGTATCTACAGTCAAATAAGGTAGATTATAAATCTGACATTATACCAATGTTGATATTAATATCAAGTAAAACAATGGCATTTCCAATAAATGCTATCACGTTTGGAAGTATGACTATGGCAGAGACAGGTAGACTAATACAAGACAATGGGAAGAAAATATATGACCACATACAAGAAAACATCTGCAAAAATAAAAAAATAAATACATGTGTACTGACCAATGAATGACCAGCACAGGGAGTTAGCTTTTCAGGAGGTGATTCCGGAGACTGGGTCTTAGCCTCAAGTTTTGTCCAAGCCCAGCTTCTCAGATCCAAAACCTACATGTGAGTGAAGAGTTTAAAAAAATAACTACGGAAAGAAATCGATCAATTAGGTAGAAGAGCAGGTGCAGGTGCAGATCAGAAAGAAATCTCATCACACAGACGAAATCTCATCACTCAGACTGACCAGGACTCTCTTGTTTCTGTTTTATTGTTCCATTAGACAATAAATAATTATGCCAAGTTTTCTTAAAGAATCATCCAAAATCTGAAATGAAAAATGGCATGAATGCAGCAAAAGCATGTAAAATATTCTGCTTACATGAAGATCACTAAGATAGCGACCATTGTGGTTTCCTCCAAAAATATACATCTTGTCCTGAATAACTGCTGCCCCATGCTGAAAAAGTCAATAACCTTGGTTTAGAAAATGCCATGGTAGAAGATCATAGTCCTAATCAGTTGAAAGATGAATGGTCCAAACCTCATATCGTGCTTTCGGGCGCAGACCAGATACTGGGGGTGAAATCCATTGATCGTAGACAACAATAGAGCCAAGACCTTCCACAAGAACATCCTTATCCTGAGTTTCAGGCAGGCTTCCGTTTTCTGTTGATATATTCTTGGTCTCGGGGATCGAATTACCATTTTCAATGATTGGCTCGATTTTTGGGTCATTCTAAAACAACATAGTTATAAGTTTAGTTATTGTGAAAACGTGTGAGAGGAAGGCACTATGAAATTGAAGGTTAATGACACTATAATTTTTAATTCATATCAATTTCTTTTTCTTTTTATGTATTTATTTATTTATTTTGCTATGTGTTGGATGGAGGACTAATTAATTTTTCAAAAAATAAGAAACTAAACTTTCTTTGAGAGCAATTAAAAAAACTATACCAGAGCATGCAAAAAAGACAGGCCAAGAAAAGAGACCAAAACAAACCTTGAGCTAACAAAGCATAAAAAGGGCTACATCCAAAATGTCAATAACTCCGATTACTTGCTTTTCTATGAAGTGTTAGATTCCAAAATGTTGAGATTAACCCTGAGCTAACTAGCCAAAAATAGGCTCCAATGAAAAATCCAAATCAACTCGATTAATAGCTTCCTTATGGAATACTAGTTTCAAAAATGAAATTAGCTTTGTGGAATGGATTGTTCGAGTAGGTTTTTCTTTCCTTTCTTTTCTTTTTTTTTAATGAGAAACAAGTATTCAAGTAGAGGTTTAAACATTTCCATTGGAAAAAGAACTTTTTTACCCCTGTTCTTTGAGACTATTTTAATCTTAAATAACTTAAATGATAATAAGATCAGTGATAGGGATTCCATATGCTCACATTAATTTGCACATCTAAAATAGGCTCTGGCTCTGGAACAAAGCTGGATACTCTAGAATACCAACCTGGCTCTTCTTCCTACCAAGATCAAAGAATCATTAATTAATTAAAATGAGACTGCAACAATACACATGGATTTTTGGTGTTGGATTCGCACTGACCTCCAATATTTTCACAAAAAGGCGCATGGCTTCAGCAGGAACCATATTTCCAAGCCCATCCCAGCTGCAGAACCCCAAATAAGTTCCTCAAAAACTCTCAACATGATCGAAGCAAACCCATAGTTATACAAGTGAACTAAAAAGCATGTTATAAACTTCTATGCAACTTAATTGCAATGCCTATCCAAATTCCTAGCAAATGGTCAGTTAACTGTTGACACAAAAGTAACCATTGACTCAGGATATGAAAAGAGGTTACGATACAATGAACACAGCATATAACCAATCTACAAAGAAGGTAGAGCATGAACAATAGTGAAAACTATCTGGTTGCAGTGAATACCATCAAATACAACATCACCAAACCATAACCAGGAATATACAGCACAGCAGTTTACTAAGAATAAAAAGATTGAACAGTAATATTTTGAAATAAGTTATCTTTAAGAGCATCAATTCATCAATGCCAAAAGCAGACAAAATATTGATAAGAAACTGTGACTGAGCATGTGGTACTTTGGTGTTAGCACCAAGAAAATCATAGAATAACTTCATGTATTGACCTAAGTTATGAAGAGACTTTCGTTGTGCCTTCATAGACCCTCACAGGGGAACCAGCATGGTAACTACCCATTAATTAGTAGCATTGGTTTAATACCATAGCTAACCTTCTCCACAAATTGCTTCCTCCTATAAGCCAGAGCCACTATACGATTCCATTTGAACCACTTAAGGACATTTTGTAAAATTAGATATCAGAAATGGAACAATGACCAACTTCAATTGCAACAATTTCATTATATTGCAAGTACCGAGATGACAGAGTAGGTATCATTTTGAAAAATTCTAAACCTCGTCTATTCAATATGTTGCTTTTCATGTTGACTTAGATTACATCTATAACAGCATGAGAAGGAATATAAGCTAACAGACCTCTTCCATTTGCTTTTCTCGATTGCATGCCAACTACTGGGTTCAGGTACATTACAACGCCCTACTGTAGCCTGTAATAAGAACAGTTAAGAGTTTGGCCGGTATCCTTACAGTAATTCAGGATTCGCTCAAATAAACAATAAACCCACTCAGTAAGACAATTTGGTAATGACATACATTTAGCATTCCTAATAAATTTGTGAATTTGGCAAGCTTTAAACCCGATCTATAACCTCCAAGCACAAAGCATGTCAGGAATCAATCTTCCCATCATAAATTTAAATCGTACGGTCAGATCCTCCAAAATCATTCCCAAGTTAACAAAGAAAATAAAGGACTCAAACCTCTGAATTCCATAACCAGAAAATTAGCAATTTAAACTTCCAAATCAACGCCATAATTCAGTAAATCTGTAAGCTCACATTACACCAGTAATGCCAAAACAATTTTCAAAAAGAAATTTCCAGCTATTTGGAGACAAGCAATTAAACCTTAGACGACTCAGTAATCAGAATGCCCATCACAATTCGTACAAAAGACTAAATCAAAAATGAAAATAAGCCTGAAGCCAATTACACCGTCAGAAAACACACAAGCCCAACAACCTACACAACTACGCCACCGCCATTACACAAATCAAAAGAAAAAACGCGACCAAAAAAATGCAGCAATCTCAAACCTCAGCCAAACAGCAGCGGTAAGTAACAGGTGTAAGAACACGTGGTCGTACCTGCTGATACAAGCCATAGAGTAACAAAGCGGCCTCATCAGAGAACTTAGACCTGAGGGCCTTTGAAGAGGATTTCGGTGATCCATCAAAACCGGCATAAGAAGCCGCGGCATAGAACCGGTCGGGATATTGCAAGCCGGAGCTCGCCCTCGCCATCGCAGCCATTTCTTGTTCGTCTTGTTCTATGTAAGCTTAGGAATTGGACGAACAAACAAGAATTGAACTGGAAGAAGAGAAGAAATGGAGGTGGAGGTCGTTTGATTTTGATAGCAACAAAAATTTGTTTTGGGAGTGTTAGATCTGATTTAAACTGAAATTTATTCTTTGCATCTTTCTTCTTTGTTACGAACACTCGGGTCTGGATCTGTTTGTTTTTCTTTTTTATCACGAGAGTTTAATTTTTTTTTTTTCTATTTTATTTTGTAATTACATAAAACGTTCAAAATAAATTTCATATTTTGTAGAATTATATAAAGTGGTTGTCAATGGTATTAACTTTGGTAGATATATTCACATCTACCTCATAATTCCCAATGTTTTGTAAGAAAACTTCCTAAACTATTTACAAATATAAATATAAAAAAAAAAAAAAAAATTAGAGAATTATAAAAAAAAAAAATAGCAAATTTGATAAAATATTTACAACATATAACAAAATTTTCAGATTTTATCAATAATAGACATTGATATGCTTCTAACAGTGATAGAAGTCTATCGATTTTTATCATTTATAAAATCTAAAATTTTACTATAGTTTGTAAATATTTTAATTTATTTTAATATTTTTAAAAATGTCTCGTAAAATATCTACAAAATGTAGCAAATTTATTCATGGTAGATTCATGTAGTAGATTACTCTATGTGTCTATTTAGATATCTGATATACTTCTATATGTGTCTATTTTAGTCTATCATAAATAAATTATGATGTTTTGTAAATATTGTTAATTAGTTTAGAGAAATTTTTTTGGATAATTTATTTTAAATGACAAAATTGAAAGTGTTTTTAAAGTATAGTGTGATAGTGTATGGTAACAGGACTACTAATTAAATGTATAATAACTTTTTTTAAATTGTTGCAAATACAACAAAATCTACCAATGATAAATAAGACTGCTATTAGTGATCGACTCTATCGTTGATAGACCTTTATTAGCGACTACATCTAATAAACTATGAAAGTTGAATCTAAACTTTGTTATATTTGCAATTTTTTGCATTGTGTTGTACGATCACTTGCATAAATGACATTCAAGTAAAAAATAATAGAATATGCAATAAAAATGTAACATAATTGCATGTATAACACAAAAATGAGTAAAATACTACAAATTGGTAAAAGAGTCGTGTGCAACCACAAATTTGATGCTTCTTATCAAATTTCTAATCAAAACTATCACCGTCATTTTATAGCTATCAATGATACCTTTTTATTTGCTACCATTATGAGTACTTCTTATCGATCTTCTTAAATTGAAAACTAAAATCATTTATAATAGCTACAACGATAGTAATTGATAGACGTTATAAGTTGCTATCGCTGCTAGACGTTGTTGGTGATATATTTCGACTTGAGAAATGTGTTATCAACTGTTATAATTTATATCGGTTATTGGTGATAGCTTCTATCAATGATAGCCACTCAAAGGCAAACTTGTAATTTTAAAAAATTAACAATTGATTGGTCAACATTTGCTATTTTTGTAAATTATTTATCCATCTACTATGTTTGTAGTTTATTTATTCAAGTGTGCTATTTACTATAATTATTCTTGTGTTATATTTTCAAATATATTGGGTTTAATTGTTATTACAAGTATTCATAGTTTTAAAGGCAACAAATGTTTTTTTTTACTATTTTAAATATTGTTTTATTAACTTTGCGTTTGTTTGTGTAATGTATTGCAGACATGTTTATTGACATATATGTTTTATCGATATACTCATTGACATTTACAAATAAGTGAGAGTTTGATATATTCGTGCTATTTTATGTATTTTTTTAACGTGTTGTTTTATGTTTGAAGATAATGTTTTATAGGGAAAATTTTGTTTAAAAATAGGAAGATAAAGTTGTATGTACGATACTAATTTGTTTTTCATACTTGACCATAAAGATATGGATAAATTAAAGACGATCTTTTATGAGCAAGGATGATGAAATACTTTTAAGTTTGACGGATAGTAAAGATTGGTGGATTTGATATTGTAATAAGTATGGGGTGTATATTGTCTTAAGTGGTCACAAATGTATTCTTCTCAATCGTTGTCAGAAAGTGGAGGCTAGTTTGAATTAGTTAATCTAGTGATGATGAAAGCTGTGGAGGGTAAAGATCTCAAGACAATTGTCGTTTGTTTGTATGGAAGGCTTGTAATAGTTGTTTTCCATCTCCGTCTAATATGTAGTGTTGATATTTAGATGTGTCTTGGCGACATGTATGCACAAATAAGGAAAAAAAATCTTCCAATGATTTGTTTGGATGGGCTAGGGCCAGACCAATTTGGAACATTTATTTTTATCGGACTTTGGTGTTCATGGTTAATCCAAATAAATGGTTGAGAGAGATGTTTGAATGAAGTTGGAAAATAAGCTTAGTGATCACGGTAACTTGTACAATGTGCTCAAGCCATATTTAGGGGTGGGGGATCAAAACAAATTTCACAATGTTGAGCAATTTTCATATATAGAATTTCAACGCGAATAGATTATGGATTAAATGGAGGCTATGAATCTTCTTCAAATGAGCAAACACACATTGGTTGAGTTTGGAAGTACTGATAAATCCTCATCGGGGGCATCTTGCCTGATTGCATGGCTTCATAAAGGTTTATTTGAGTCCTTTATGTGTAACAAGATATTTGTTGTCTACGGGGTATGAGGTTGACAAAATTTGAACTTTCTAGTGTTATGGTGTTATCTAATTTATTGGCTATTATTTGAATGCTTAACACTGACACCAAAGGCTCGAGGTGAAAGTGGCATCTTTTGTGTTCGAACATTCAAAATATTGGAGCTTCTTTTTCTTTGATTTTCTTCCATTATGTTTCTCAAACATACAATTAGTTGAATTGGATATCTCATGGTTCAAGTACTTTGTCGCTTTTTCGGACTCCATTGGAACTTCTTCTCAATACCAAAACGAGTTCTCCTCTATTTTTGACAATATCACTATGTAATTGTTCCTTTGATCTCTCTCACCGTACAACCTAAATTAAATAACTATTTAATTAAACAAAAAACAACAACTAATTTAGCAATGAATAAGTAATATTATTTCATATATTAAATATTAGTTGAACCTAATTAAACTATTTAGTCTACTTATTCTAAGTAATTAAATAAATGCAAGTTAATTATAAGATTCTACTATAGAACCTATAGCAACATTCTAATTTTTGCCAACATGAATTCAGCTCAACTAACACTTTTATGTATCGTAGATAAGAGATATGAGATTCAAATCATTCACCCCAAGTTATATTATAACACATTTACAAAAAAACATTATAATTTTTTGTGAAAAAATCCTTAATTATTATGATAATGAAGGTTTCAAACATAGCAAATTACTGAAATTGGTTAATTTATTTATAAATATAGCAAAGTTTTACTTTATACTATGATAGACATCGGTAGACTCAAATAGGCATCTAAAATGATACATGTTTATCTAGGTCTATCATCTCAATCACTAATATAAAGTATAATATAAAGTAAACTTTTCAATATTAGTAAATGCTTTTAACAGATTTGTCATTTAAAAAAAAACTTCCTAAAAATAATTGATAAAAAATGTGCAAGGGTGACATACAGACATATGAGCAATGACGATGAAAAATAAACAGATGCAACACCAATTTTTCTTTTTGTATAAATGACTCATTTCCATTGTATTTTTTAACAATCAATGAATTCTAACATCTTGCTTTGGTCACAGTGCAACCTCGCTTTGGGGATTAACCAATTTATCATATTCCCAATGTGATGACCATCCCTATCACAATAAAAATAAAAGCCACAACAAATTGTGAGAAGAAATAGAAAACATACAACAAAGTTACACATTGTATATTGTATTGCAATACGTATGATTGTATGTAGCTCTAACACCATGATCATCTCTATCACAACGAAGTAGAAGGTTAGAGATAACCATCGAGTTAGACCATGATATACACGACGATCCCTAACATGATAAGTTATAAAATGAGATGATGTATTATGATGTAAGTAGAAGATTAGTTTAGTTGATCTATAAAAAAAATAATTATAAAAAAATAATAATAAGATATACTATTAAGAATATTTAAAATTTATTAAACACTGTTTTTGTATGAAATATAAATATTTCGGGAACGTTATATTTTTTAGAATCTATTTATTATTATTGTAAGTATGTGTGTTTAAATTTAACTATCCTCTTTGTTACGTATTTCTCCGATGCTCTCTATATTTGTTTTTCCTTTTTCGCGGAAAAAGAGAGAAGGAAGTAAATTATGGGTGTATGGTGACTTTGTTGTGGCAGTGGCGGGTCTTCAACACCTCGCTCCACCAACGCTTCACGGCAAAAGCCAAAATCCCCAAATTCAAAAACCCTAGTTTCTATCTCCACTTTCCTCCAAATGGATCTTCCACGATCAACTTCTGCAAACGGCGACGACGTCGGAATTCCAGACGATTTACGTTGCAAAAGGTCTGACGGTAAACAATGGCGGTGCACCGCCATGTCTATGCCGGACAAAACAGTGTGCGAGAAGCACTATATTCAGGCGAAGAAGAGGGCGGCCAATTCTGCAATGAGAGCGCACTTGAAGAAAGCAAAGAGGAAATCGATGGAGGAAGGTGATTTGTACTTGGAAGATAAGAGTGATGATTTCGATGCGCCTATGTCGAGTGGTAGGATTGCTGAGCAATCTCATTCTGTGAAGAAGTCGTCAAAGAGTCAGGTTCGGTACTCCCCTGATACTCCACCTACTAGGAGTTTGCCTGTGCGTAATTCCTCAAAGCATGAGGATTCCCAGAGAGATTTGTCGCCGTATGAAGAGAATTGGAGGCCTTATAAGACAAATGCTGCGGATTCTTTGAGGAATTTGTCGCAGAAAAGCTTTGATGCTAATGCCACGACGGTGAGCTATTGCATTATTCACTCTTTAGATTCGTTAACCAATTGAACTGTAAGTACAGGTGGGGGGGATTATGTATCTGTATGACTATACGGCTCCTTACTTTTCCGACTAGAGCTCATGAAATTCCAAATTGTTTCTATATTCGTACTAATAATTCGACTTTTGTGAACTCTGAGATTTAACGGTTGAAATTGTTTTGGATGGGAAATACCGATTGTTATCTTATGCGGCCTTCATGTGATGTTTGTTCCAACATTTTCAGGAGTACTCTGATGCAAGCACAAATTCCTCCGAAGAGATTGGTGGGCAGACATGCCATCAATGTCGAAGGAACGAAAGAGATGGAGTAGTATGGTGTCTCAGGTGTGATAGGAGAGGATATTGCAGCAATTGCATCTCTAAATGGTTGGTATATTTCTCCAATCGTTATTATCCACTTTGGCCTCCCTTTTTCTTGAGGAGATGTGTGCTACCCTCGTCACCATTTTGAGGGCCTTTGTTGATATCCTATAGGTACATGGATATACCACTGGAGGAAATTCAAAAAATTTGTCCTGCGTGTAGAGGTATTTGTAACTGCAGAGCGTGTCTACGTGGTGGTAATTTGATAAAGGTATACTTGAATTGGTGGGACTTTAAACTATTGAGTTATTGAGAATCATTACCTTTTGGAGTATTGATATAATTCGGCAGAGCTAGATCTCAGTTCTTATTATTTATTGTTTAATTTGATATAGGTAAGAATAAGGGAAATTCCGGTTCTAGACAAGTTGCAATATCTCTACTGTCTATTGTCATCTGTACTACCTGTTATCAAACAGATCCACGCTCAACAATGTTTTGAAGTGGAAGTTGAAAAAAGGATCGTAGGTATGATTTTTGATAATATATCATTATCATGTTGAATTTGATACTACTGAAGGTTCTTCACTGCTATGGCGACCTTACACTATTTGACTATATTCCAGGAGATGAGATGCTTCTTCTTAGGGCAAAGTTGAATGCAGATGAGCAGATGTGCTGGTAATATTTATTCGTATGTCTTTAATGTTTCTTCACAGTTAATTTCAGCATGTCTGCATATCATTTTTTTCCTGCAAATTTGCTGAAGAAAATATTTTGATTAGTTAATTAGTTTTAATTATTTCTTGCAAATCATTTGTTGGGTTGCTCAGATATTTATAATTTTATTTATTTGAAGATTAAACTAAAGATCCTCTATCTTTCAGCAACTTTTGCAGGATACCAATTATCGATTATCATCGGCATTGTCCAAACTGCTACTATGATCTATGTCTCAATTGCTGTCAAGATCTACGGGAAGCATCCACACCAGGAAATGGTGGATTAGATAATGTGAATGGTATGGTGGACGAAGGCGATAAAACTTTGTTTGAACGACAATACAGACAGAGATTGAAATTCTCAGATAAAATTCTCTACTGGAAAGCTGATTGTGATGGCAATATACCTTGTCCTCCAAGGGAATATGGGGGTTGTGGTTATTTTCAATTAAGCCTGAATCGGATTTTTAAAATGAACTGGGTTGCAAAATTGGTTAAAAATGTTGAGGAAATGGTTGGTGGCTGTAGGGTTCATGATTTTGGAACTTTGCCTGAAGCAGAGTCGGATGATCCCAGCCTTTTGCACTGCGCTTATCGAGATAACAGCAGCGATGATTTTTTATATTGCCCAACATCATCAGACATTAAATTTAATGGAATCACTAATTTCAGAAAACATTGGGCTAGCGGCAAACCCATTATTGTCAGGCAGGTTTTTGACAATTCGTCCATTGCAAGCTGGGATCCAGAGACTATCTGGAGAGGAATTCAGGGTAAGACTGAGGAGAGAATGAAATATGAGAATCAATTGGTGAAGGCCATCAATAGCTCAGACCAGTCTGAGGTAGGCTCTTAATATTCGAGGTCATAGCCCATTAATCATCATGTTTGGATGATCATATTAGCTCCTCTGTGATGCTGAAGTGTTGATCATTTCCTTGTTTGTTAATATCTTCATTGTATTTATTGTATTATGTTTGCTGTATTCATATTTTCCGTATTTTTAATGGGTATTTCTTCTATTTAGGAAATTATTTATTTTTAACGGAAAGACAGAAAACACATTTTCAGCAATGTGGTCACCAATGTTGTACGATGAAATGACTTTTGTGATGGCAGGTCAATATTGAGCTTCTTCAGTTCATTGAAGGATACTTTGATGGTCGTATCTCAGAAAGTGGCAGGCCAGAAATGTTGAAGTTGAAAGACTGGCCTTCCCCCAGTGAATCTGAAGATTTTATTTTGTACCAGAGGCCTGAATTCATTGTTAAATTACCTTTACTCGAGTATATCCATTCCAAATGGGGGCTTCTTAATGTTGCAGCAAAATTGCCACATTACTCTTTACAAAATGATGTGGGACCTAAGATTTTTATATGTTATGGAGCCTTTAAGGAGCATAGTGCAGGTGATTCTGTGAATAATCTTAGTATCAACATGCGTGACATGGTTAGTTTTCTTAAATTTCCCTACATGTTTTTGTTTGCATAGTTTTGTTTGTTTAGAGTCTATTTTGAGAACAATGTTACATAAACATAACTTCGTTGGGTGTTGTTTTATGCTTTTGTGGATTGGAGGAGGCTGCTTCTTTGAGTTTGCATTTGTCTTTCATCATAATTATTCATACCAAGTTCCTAATTATGAAATTTGAGTTTGCTGGCCAGAAATGTCCCTTCCTGTAAAGGGAGCTCTCTTTTTTGTGGGCTTGTTTTTTGGATGCCTGTGCATTATTTCATTTTTTTTATCGATGAAGGTTATTACTTTCATACACACACACAGAAAATAGCCCCCCAAAAAAAAATGAGAGAAAAACTGAACACTGTATTCGACCCTTATATTTTTGGCCGATTAGAATTTACCATGTTAGTGCTTCTACATGTGTGCGCTTGCACATGTGTCTTCAAGTAGTGCTTGAATCACTGTGATGGATCAAAATAGATTCATATTTCTGAGCTGTGGCCAGGTATATTTATTGGTTCATAGTCATTTAGTGAAGCCCAAAGATGCTCAGGGGATTGATATTGAGTGCACGGAAAATGCCAATGTCAAATCTGTGGTGAATGAGTTGCATAGTGACGAAGAATTGTGTTCTGGTGACGGGAGATCAGCAGACATAGTAGTCCATGGTCATGGCTTGGAGGATGAGCACGAGGCTAGGAATGAAGCAGAGACAGAAGTTGAAATGTTGGGTCAGAAGATGGAATCTAATAGTGTCGATGAGCAAGCTGCAAACTCCAAAATGTCAGATATGGATGTCTCTGAAAAGAGTTGTGCAGTTATTTGGGATGTCTTTCGACGGAAGGATGTTCCCAAATTGACTGAGTATTTAAGACTACATTGGAAGGAATTTAGGAAGCCTGTCAACATAAATGATGATCTTGTAAGTTGTTTCTCCCTTCTCCCTTGTTTTTCAATATTGTGAAAAAGTTTGTTAATTATTTCGTTTTTCATTTCCTTGTGTCAGATTTTGCGGCCTCTTTATGATGGAGCATTGTACCTCGATGGACATCATAAAGGGAAATTGAAACATGACTTCGGTAAACTTCATTTGATTTTCAAAAGCTTCCTTGTGCATATGAGAGAGAGTTTAGATTTGCATCAATTATGTTTACAATAAGTAGGCAGTGGATTTAATTTTAAGGGGAATGAAGATAAGTTATGGATGTTGGCCATTTCTTGCATAAATCACAAGATAGCTTCTCTTCAAGAGTGTACTTTCTAAGCTTGAGCTAACCACTCGTACTCGTGTTTTCTTCCCCCTCTTCTCTCTCTCTGCTTTGCACAGAAATGAACTCGAGCAAATGTTCCACCAATGCATCTTAACTCCTCTCCCATATAATCTTTACAAATGCATGTCTCTTGCAGGGGTAGAGCCTTGGACATTTGAGCAGCGTTTGGGGGAAGCCGTTTTTGTCCCTTCAGGATGCCCTTTTCAAGCTGTGAATCTTCAGGTTGTTCATCTGTTTCTTTACCTTTTGATTTAGTCTCAAACACTTCAAAATACGTATAGAACACATTAATTCAGTTACTACATCTTGATCCTTGAGCTCACAGTCTAACCTAACTATTTTTCCCAGGGAAAACACATTTTTTTTGGGCATTGGGAATGGGTGTAACTTATTTGTTTTCCAAAGAAATTTTTAGTTCTTTTGAAGCATACAGGTCCATTTCTATTAATGAAATCAATATTTCTATATAATGAAACACCGAATATTGAAGTCCTGAAGTTTGTATTTCCTTAAAATTTTATGGTAGGCCCCTTTGCTTTCCAAATTGCCTCCCAGGCCATCTTGACATTGTGAAATACTAGGTGATATTTACCTTCGATAGCTCATGATAATTTGATCACTAGTCATGTCACAGAAGTAGAGTTATCAAAATAAGATATTTCACTCTTTACACATTGAAAAGTAAAATCTAATTGTTGCTTGTTTTATAGTCATATTTCTGGACATTAGATTGCATCAGGAGGAGGAATGTTGTTGAATCTCGTATGATTTGTTTACTATTTACTTTGCAGTCCAATGTTCAATTGGGTCTTGACTTCTTATCTCCTGAAAGTGTTGGTGAGGCTGCAAGAATGGCTGCAGAGGTCAGGTGTCTTCCTAATGATCATGAAGCAAAACTGCAAGTGCTGGAGGTCAGAGACAAGAATAATTTTGAATTTAATTTATGTGCCCTTAATCTTGTTTGGTCCTTTTTTTTTTCTTTTCTATATCTGTGAGTGTTTGAGGCAACCTACATGGATAAGCACCTTGATTAATTTCATGGACCAACTGCCTATCTTGCAACTCTTTTTAGTCTTCTTATTTAATATGCTCCATATCTCATCTTGGTCTATTGTTTTCCTGTGTTGTGTTCGGGTCTGTGTAGGTTGGAAAAATCTCACTGTATGCAGCAAGCTCAGTTATCAAAGAAGTACAGAAATTAGTGCTTGATCCAAAGTGAGATGCTCTCTCCTTTTAACTTTGGTTGTGGTTCTTGCTGTGCAATCCTTTATCAATATGGGGGGAAAATAACTGTTGAAATAAACTCATGCACATAAACCTAATTGTTCAGGCCTTGTTTGGGAACCATTTCGTTTTTCATTTTTTGTTAACATTAAACCTATTCCTTTTTCTTTCTTTGTTAAAATTAAACCTATTTCCTTTAATTTCTTGCAATAATTTGCATCTTTGTTAAATGCAATGATTTATTTTTTTAGTCAAATTCCAAAAACAAAAACAACATTTTGAAAGTTTTCTTTTAGTTTTTAAAATTTGGCTTGGTTTTTAAACCATTGGTAGAGTGTGGATAACAAAGAAATAAAGTTGAAGGTGGAAGTAGTGATTATAGGCATAATTTTAGAAAAAAAAGAAAAGTTACCAAACGGGGCCTCAATTTTCTCGTGAACATGAAATAAACTCTATATTTCCTCATTATTTTCTGCGTCTACTTGAAGTACTTCTGTTTGTCAACTCTTCCAGATTAAGTGAAGAACTTGGAGTCGGGGACCCTAATTTGACTGCTGCTGTTTCTGAGAACTTGGAGAATATGACAAAGCAAAGCCAGATAAGTTGTGCTTAGTTTTCGTATATTCAATGTAATATAGATTCAAAATAGTATATTTTCTGAAACTCACTTCTTGACCCGAAAACCTGTACATACCAATATGTGCAATAGTGCGATCTTGGTGCACATACCAATTAACAAAATATATTTTAGGCACTTAGCCTGATGTAGAAACATTGTAACATCTCCAATATAGTTTTATAGATGGCAAGCTAATGAGTTTTACATTCTCCTTAATTTCTCCAAAAAAAGAAAAAAGAATTCTCAAATCCCACCCTCATAGTGATAGGACATAAAAGCCTTCAAGCTGAGAGACAAAAAGAATCGGCAATTGTCTTCATCTTTGATTTTAGACCTGCCCATTCTGATTCAGGTGCTTGGGCATTTAGTGTATATAATTTTCCCCGACGAGCACAACAGACTGCAAGGTTGTGCCGCCGAAACGCCGTGCTTTCCACTTTGAATTCTAGTTCATAGTATTTGGTTAGCAAATCCTCTCTTAGAGTTGTTTGTATCAATGTTCCTTTAAGATCAGAGCGTTTGCTGGCCCTTGTAATTGTTCTGATCACAGCTTCCCCTACTTCATTTGGTCCTCCAAATGCTTCAATTCTTTGTTTCATCCAAAGAACAGTAAAAGAAAAGGAGAAAAAGTGAAATTGCAAATTTGGTCAATATGGTTCAAAGAACATTAGAGTTCAAATGGCATAGATAGTTCCTATTGATAAAACCGTCAATAGTCTTACTGATAAAACCTTTGTAAATAGTTTACGGAAACAACTATTTAGAATTAAATCACACTTGAACTAGGTCAAACTATAGCTCACCTTGATTAACATCATTGTAGGTTCATTTTGTTTTGAACTATCTTCTTTTGACGTAGTGGAAATCATGAGCCTAATATTTTTATGAATCATGAACTCGCAGGTCGAACTTAGGCTATATAGACCTTTGTTTTTTTAACTTAACCTAACTACTTCTTTCCAATACAAATTGAGATAAGTCGAGATTAATCAACCTTGGAGTTCTTAAGTAGAATTAAGCATCCCCCAAGGGATTTTTGAGGTTTTGATCCATTTCTACCTCGTATGTTAGAATAATGTGGAAGGATGGAGGAATTTCAAATTTTCATAATATCGAAGCAATAAAGTTTGGTTGGTAACTTACGAAAAATCAAGAGGTACTGGAGACACAATGACACTAACATTGAGCTCTCCACTCGAACCTGGAGGACCAAATGCAACCACTGGCTCGTTAACATTTCGACGACGACGATCCATGGTGGAATCGGTCAAGGGTGGAGGGTCCAGCGATCGTTCATATTCCGACTTTTCAGCTGCCCGATATAGCAATCTCTGGTCTCCTACCCAACTCGATGGGTATATGAACTCTGAACGTTCTTTAAATACTTAGGCAGTGCACGTTGATAATTAAGCAAAGCGCGGTTACAAAAATCAGTTGGACCTAAATTTTAGTATTATGTCAAATTTTAATCTATATATTTAAATGTTCCAATTTAACGTTGGTATTTTCGGTAATCTTAAATTTAGTTCACTTTCTTCAGACGCCTTTTCACTATAAATATTGTTAACATATTAAACACAATATAAATTTTCTTTTGTACGTAAATTATTATTATTGTTCTATTATCATTATAGGAAAAAGAATAAGAACTTAAAAAGTACATAAACTTAAACTAAACAAATTTTAAGATATAGTGGTCAGACTCAGAATTATATTTTAACCATAATTCAATTGAGATTAGTTTATGTAAATTTATATTTATGTGACCGTTGGCAAGAGAGAAGTTCTAAGGTAAAAAAAAAAAAAAGATTATCCGAAGAAAACATTTGTATGTGGGAGAAGAGGAGAAATCACTGACCAAATCTTTCATTGGGATCAAAGCACCGACTGTACCCTCCAATTGGATAAACAACATCCACTCTCAACCGCCGACTGTTTTCCGGCGACAAGCCGAGCAGAAAGCTCGTCACGCCACCGAAATTTGCGCCGATGGCCACCAAAGAAGCCGACCCGATCCCAACTATTAGCCTCCGCCGAAATGTCACTGCCAGCGGTGCGAATTCCTCCGCCGCAGATTTACCGGCAGGGTCGTCGGATGACGACTGTGCTGATATTATGCTCCGCCGGAGATTAATCATATGGCTGCCGGAAAAGCAGCAACTGAACGCCATTTCCTATGAGTTGGAGTATTCTACTTCGACTCGAAAATTGGAGAGCTACTTCTTTATATTTATCCTTTTAGTCTCCCCTTCTATCCACGAATTTGACGAACTTCTTGGACTCAAATCTTTCCACCTAATTTGTAGTAAAAAAAGAGTTGTTTTATTTTCAGCCAAATATTATTATTAATACTATTTTAAATTTCTATTTGGCATTTATGTAAGAATTTTCCTCTCTTTGTTTTATGGTTGATTAATTTAGAAACAATTATGACGATGTTAACATTTTTTTAGCGAATACGTGAAAGTGAGTTTATATACTGAAAATTAAGGATATAACTATAAATCTTCCATTCACACTCTTCTAACCAAAAGTTTAGTGATGACAGGTAAACCAACTAAAAATCTCTTGAAAATTTTTTGACCAAAAAAGGTTGAAATGGGTTTAAGAATGAAAAAAAAAAAAAAAAAAATTGAAAATCACTTTTTAAGTCTTCAGAATCATTTAATGTTTGAAATTGCATGTTTAAATATAATTTTTATACTATATAAATGTTTTTGAATAACTAAAAGGGGGATTTTAAAATAATTTAAGATTCTACCATAATTGCTTTTAACCCTAACAAAAACAATTCAAAAACAACCCTAAGGCAAATAACTGCTCAAAGATCAGCTTTATGTGTGCCTCAGTTAGTGTTTGAGGAATAGCCTTTCGGTATGACAACATCTTTGTTTTAGTTTTCTATTTTTTAAATTTATACATATTGGCTCCTAATTTCCCTATTGTTACCTTTACGAATCTAAAGAGAAGGCTTGAATTTATAATCAAATCCTAGAAACAAGAAGTTCTTGAAATCTACAATTTCATTTGGCAAAGATTTTTTAGAAACTTATAAACACTACTAACATCCCTGAGTTTTTTGGTTTTCTTATCTTCTTTCCATTTATGTTTTAAAAATCAAGTTAAATTTTGAAGGCTAAAAAAATAAAAAGTATGAAAAGAAACTTAAAAACTTATTTTTTATTTTAGAATTTAATTAAACACTAAAGTATTTTTTTTTTCTATAAATATGAGAACTACAATATAAAATATAGAAAAAAACAAACATAAATTGAGAGGTCTAAGGGAAGTCGTGAACTATAAAGGGCAACTATGCCCTTGGTTGGTTTTCAATTGTCCGAGTTAAAAACACTTCATCTTTAGTATGTTAACTCTGATTAAATTTTCTTTTTAAGGATTAAAATGTTCCCATTGGTTAGTCTTAAATAAAAATATTTGACTCGTAAATTATGTGAAGCTCAAACTTGAACAAACCTCCGTAAAGAAGAAGATGGTTCCTAAAAAGAAAGGCTGAAAAGAACCCAGCATTTTGGGATGATTTCCCTTGGAGCATGAAAACTAGTCAACTAGGAAAGTTGTTCCCTAGTTGGGGAGTGGAAAAAGTATGAGCAACCAAAAGCTTTTTTTCTTGTTTGTAGTTTTTCTCCATGTTAGAAATTTTTACGTAAATTCTTGTGTTTTGTTATCTCTTAATTTTTCTATTATTTTTCTGCTTATTTCATGCTATAGGAGTGGAAGGGTTTTCCTAACAAAAACTCACCCTTAGAAATAGTGCTATAAATTTAATTTAATTTTTCAAGACGAATAAAGGGACAGTAACTTGAGTGAGTGAATTCAGCTGACCGTGATGATACTAAAAAACTAGTCCCCAGTAGTTGTCCACCCTGAGTTGTTGTCAGCTCCAATTTTGCAACTAAGGGGAGTTTCCTTTCTATTTCTGTATGACAAATAGCAAAGGGTATGTCTTAAAGTCAGCAAGAACTGCAATAAGCAAATCTTAGCAAACAAATTGTTAGCTCTTTATCAACTAATAAACTAGATTCTTCAGAATTCTTACAACTATAAAGTACCTTAAATCTCTCCAAGAGCACAATTGTTCTAAAAGTCAGTCCCTTAGATAGTATAGGTTCCATCTCAAAACTAATTCACTAAAATTAAAGTAGTACAACTATTTTATAAAGAGTGAGGTTATTTAAGTTTCCTAATATGAGATGCTCAACCGTCTTTGCTAGCCTCACATTAAATAGCTTGTACCATCCTGACAATGTCATGAAAAAGTGGATCAAATCCTAAATCTAGAAGTTCAAGTAAACTCTCAGCATCAAGTTACTTATCTATCTTCGCAGGTCAAACAAGAAAAAAATTTCACAAGCAGGAGGTAGTTTCAGACACTTTGATGAAAACAAGTGACTATTGACTAATGCATACAATGATTCAACTAAGATCAGGTATAGTAAGCAGAAACAAATCATGAAATGGAATTTAGAGTCCGAATTGTTAAGTAATCCGATCGATAAAAGCTTCTATATATCCCCATCCGTCATCAACATCAGGTCCTACCCAGTAGCCAGTTAATAGTACCATATTCCTGGAACTAGAAGAAACTATGCCCCAAAAAGGTCTTGAAGTTAACCGTACAGATTGAAAGTTTTCCCAATTCATCGATATGGATTTCTTTGAATACCAGGGTAGCACAAGCTTCGAAGCTGCAATGCAATTTATATCATCAGCAATCTAAAATTTACTCAATCTAATCAAGAAAGTACATGGTGGGTACAGGATTACATTACATGGGTAGAGGTACAATGCTTCATTCATTCAATCATTAACTTTTCTAGTTTTGATCAATTTTGCAGTAGTTTTCTAATTTTCAATAAATGTAATTAGTGGAGCCTGTATATTGTAAAGAAATATAGACTATTTTCGTCTCAATGTGTATGCTTTGGAATAGGGATGTTTGTCTTTTGTAACAAGTAGACGCATGGACTAATAGACGTTCATACTCAAGATGTAACTAGAAAAATTTTAAGTTGAAATGCGGGTGATCCCAGTAATAATTGACCATACAGAGAATGAGAATTAAACCTGTTCCAGCTCGCCTTGAAACTACCGTAGCTTTAGCCAGTTTTCGTGGTGGGATTTCCTGACGCATCGAAAACAAGTCAGTGTGCAATCAAAACCTTAAAATCTAGAGAAATAAACAACTCATATATCTTTAACCAGGATTAACGATTGAGCTTCAGGCAATGATTTTAGCATCTGAACTAACCTTTTTGATGATGCTGCATTGAAATTTACAGTTAGGAATGGCACTACGTATGAACCACAACAAATTTGCTCGCTAATCCATCATTACAACAAAATTAGAATAACATCCTCAATTATCCTTATATAATCTCATAAACTTAATTTTCTGACGATATTCTCTTCAGAATAAAGAACTATTCAGTATAGCGTCTTAATCCATTTCGGCTAAAATAATCAACGAACACTTCCCAAGCATCCATAGAAAAATGTCCAACCAAATAACAAGTTTCAGAATAGTTCCTCAAGCCCAAACATTTCACCGGAAAGCATAGATACCGAAAAAAAAAGAGAGAAAAAAAAAAGAACGCAATCGTCTTCCAAAAGGTAGAAGAAAATTCAGGGAGGTGAAATATAGCAAACCTAAACAAGTTATCTCAAATGGCGATTACGTTGAACATTATGCAATAATCGAGTAGATATTCTAGCAGGTTCCGCAGCAACTACAAATGCGATAAGAGGAAAGGCGTTGAGAAGCATAATTTACCTTGAGAGTGAGCTGTGGAACGGAGAAGCTCAGAGAAACGAAGCTTGCCATGAACGCAACGCTACGCAGCTACGAAACCCCCAAGGTTTTTGGGTCAGCTTTGCCTTTGCCGCTGCTGCTCATTTTAAAAGGGCCGGCAACCGTCCCTCCAAGTTCTAGACTAGTTCATTCACGGACGACATGTCGTTTTATATTAATTAATAGACATCCAATCAAGAGTGGGTATGTACTAAACAGAAGTATAAGTTTTGAAATTTAGAGTTCAAATTGAAACAAAACTCAAATCATCTTATAAAATTATAGTATTTTAAAATGTATGGACTAAACTGAAACAATACTTGGAACTTGAATTAAATGGAAACTATACCAAAAAGGTACTTTTCCTATTTAGATGTAGGGTGGATAATTGAATTTTAGATTTCAAGGTTGATACCGTGAGTTTGTGTTTGTTGTGTTATGTTCATGTTGCCAATGTACTTGATTAGTAGATGTTAGCACTTGATTTCAATAGATAAAATTCAATTTATGGAAATGAACTTGATTTTATAGATTTGTAGTATAATTGTCACCGTCTCTAATTTTATCCTCCGATTATTTTCTTCGAATGCATAAACTCTAACATTAAGCTTGTTGAGCTTTTTGAATGATTCTACCTTTGACTTGTTCGTTTGTTTGGATTGACCTTTAACTCATTGATGGATTTGAGTCCGACCTTTGACTGGTTGATAAGCTTGGATCAACCATCATTACTGATCGACTTAGATCTATCTTTGGCTTGTTCACATCACCAATCAATTTTGGAAGACTGAAGTGAATGACAATGACTCAATGAATTTTGAATATTGAATCATCAACATTTGATTGAATGACCCCCTCTATTTATAGAGTTTTGGAAGACCCTATACGAGCTTGAGCTTGGACGTGGTTGACTCAAAATCCAAACATTTTGACATAATTGGAGCAAACTAGGTTGTTCATTAATTTAATAGTTGTGATGAAGACACGTGACATTATTAGAATCCAACAAATTATTACCATCACTTTTAATTTGCAATATACATCAACTTCTAATTAGTCCAAAATTCAATGTATTATAATTTTATCATTAACTTAAGAAATGACGTCTCAATTTACAATTGGTTCAAAATTTTCTATACAGAACCTTTTCAAGATTTATGGAAAGGAGATATATGCTCAATTGTTTAACGTATATGCTTTCGACTAGATCAACAACTCAAACTTTCGAATTTACATGAACTAAAATACAACAAAATTAGATGTCTCTAAGTCATTCTAATATTGCCAATTTGAACATAGTTTAATTATTCAGTTTATATGCTCCCAACTAAGAGATTAACAACTCGAACTTCCACACTCCGCCCTTGAATTGAAAAAAATTGTCACTCTAATGTATATTTTTCTTTTATTGTATTAGTTAGAAACAAAACTAAAATGTTAGAAAGTAAACATGTAACATAAATCTGAATATTAAAAAATAATCAAAATAGTGGTTACTCAGGACAAGATAACAAACTATACATATGAAACAGTGAGGATCAGATTGAGTTCAAGTTGGAACAATGGATAACAACTGAGTTTGGATTCTTCTCACGCAAGTTTCAATCTCTTTATAAAAATGAAGGTTTTGAGAACATCTTGGATGTAAACTTTTAACTGCTAAACCTAGAATCTGAGACACATCACTTGCGGGATATGGACGCTCGATACACGCCTGCACGTAACCATAACATTGAAATAAGAAACTTTCATATCTCAAAAAAGAAAAAGAAAAAGTAACTTCCATAATATTATCTAGAATTAGGTCTACAACTTTTTCAAAGGGATGTGAAGTGAAGAACTTAATAGCAAAGTATTGAAAGTCATATTTGGAATTCAACCACGACACCAAGAAAAACAAACTAACATTATCCAGATAGGCAGACAAGCAGACCAATTCGTTTCACAATATGCAGAAACGGAATACTTAAAGAATGTAAGAATATCAGGGTACAAGAGTAAGTTGTGTGAGAGAATATTTTGACGGTGCATTAATCTTTATGCATTCTATTCTAATCACACACAAAAAATGAATTAAAGTAATCATACATATACATAGTGGTGGATCCAGAAATTTTATTGACGGAAGACTTTATAGATTAGTAAAAATAATCTGGACAAAAAAATGCAAGGAGTGGAGCTTGAACCCGTTTAGAGAAAATTTGGAGACAATTTTACCACTGGGCTAACTTTTGGAATTGGTATTATTTCAATTTTTAATATATATGTAATATAAAGAGCAAAAAGTTGAGGAGGACTTGAGCCCCTCTTAACGAGATGTAAGTATTTTTCTATTTTGTATATAAAAGTAGGTGGGTCCTAGGATAATGCAGGACATAAGGTATGAAGTTAAAAAGCTCAAGAATGTAATCATTCGATTTTTGTTAGATGTTTTTCTCCTTTCCGGGTGACAAAAAGAACATCCCAACTAGATTGTCTAAGCTTTATGTAAATTGAGATGCACCCTTTCTAATTTCTAACAAATGGATTTTCAAAATCAAAATTATCCCGAATATTGAGTTTGAAAACTCAGTGTCCAAAATTCAACCTAAGTAAATCTTTATGGGCTAAAAGTGTTTTTCCCCCCCTTAAAATGAAAATATCTGCCACGTATTTCCTTATAGTGTTGTCTCTATGTCTGGTGAAAGCTTTTTCTGTGGTTTTGAAATTGGCTTTTCCCAGCTCAGTTCAAGATTACCTAAATGTTTCCCTGTGTGTCCTGTTTAACTATTAAGAGGAAGGCCAAGTTCCTCTCAGCAAATGCTCCTAGTGATGTTTTTTGGGAATTATGATTAAAAAGTAATAGAACACTATCAAGATACCTAGCAAGGACAATTTGGAATTTCCTTTCAGAACATGTATTTACTACCACTGGAACTTAAACAAGCTATATGTTTTCTATCAAACCAACTCTAAACCATTGAAACAAAAAAATTCTTGATACAAAGCAGTATCTGGATAGACACGAAATAAAGCTGAAATAATTTGTCTAGATGCTTGTAATGGAAGGAAAGTAAGAATATCCCATATCAGTATTGTCATAATAAGAAAAAGAACGCGCAGTTGTGTAGAAAGCAACAATTACCTGTATCATGAGCAAAGTAGCAACACACGAAGTGATTAGATTTGAAGGAATTCCTCTATAATCTCTATTGAAATGTCTTGATCTCAGACTAGATAGATCAGCTGTGGAAAGGTGTTTTGACGGGAACAACTCCTTAATGTGAGCTCCTAGGCAATCTTTCATATTTTGCGACATGCTTAAAGGTTTTTGAACCTTAAATGACGAATTTTGATTATCAGAAGATTGCAACGCACCATAAATAATTGTAAGAGGATCATCACCATCGTTCTTGCTCAACAAAACCTGAAAATAAATGGTATCATGGAATCTCACTTTCCCAACTACTTGAGCACTGGCAATCCTATTACTACACCACTAAGAAAAGAGTACAAAACCAAAAGCCTAGAATTCAAGGCAATTTCTGATCAATTTTTTAAATATCAACTTGTCAATTGAAGTTGTGAGGAAAATGACGAGATTAGAAAAGCAAAGCATCCAACACTAAACCTGAGATATTTCATGCACAAAAAGAAAATGTGATAGTAATTGAACAATATAAGCCTTCTTTTATACAACATGGATGTGATTCTTATCCAATTACACTGCATATCCATGATGTTGTGCGAGAGGGGAGGGGGTTACCTCAATAGCAACATTTACCATCATTTGTGTCTTTTCCCTCGAACCTTGGACAATATCAACTGCCCCACGTCCTGATCCTTGAGAAACATTTAAAGAACAAGGGATGCTACCAAGTGCTCTGGTATTGGCTGGAGCCAATGAGTTCCCAGAGAAAGTATTATGCTGCTTCAGGTTAAACGTGGTGGAAGGAACCTACAGATGAACATAATCAATTAAGATGTTTGCTTGAAGTCGAAGCAAATAACGCATAAATGTACATTCACGGAAGGTGCATGGAGATACCTAATAAATTGTAAAGGTACAGAGTAAGTATAAATAATTATTTCCTGGACCACCTCAAAATTCTTTATCTATAGGTGTTCTTGATTAGTTTGGTTCTCTAGTTAATTGGACAGATTTGCAACCTAAACATGCATATTATCCAACTTCAGTTTTTGAGCTCAATCTTTCGAGGATAGCTTGTTTCAAAGTCTTATTTCAAGGAATCTCTTAGATAACTGTTTGGTCATTCCTGGTGAATTTGTGGGCCAGGAAGGCCTGTTCCTATATTCATGCAATTATCTCCATTATTCACTTGCCAAAGTAAGCTTATTAGCTCAGAGGTTATTGGCATGACATTCCATTCTAGAGAATCGAGTTTGATCCCCATCCCAACAACTCTAGTACTAAAATCTCCATTATTCACTTTCCTATAGCATATTATTTTCTAATTACCAACTAATGTAGGAGAACTGCAATCAATTTTCCTGAATCAAACCTTTAACCCAAATGTAGGCTATTAGATAGTATTTTTGCACAAAATAAAATAAACTAAAAAATTATTTTAAAAAAAATCATGCTTTTAAACTTAGGCCTCAACGTAAAATGACATTCCATTTAAGTTTCATTGGTTGATAAGAGGTGCCTGTCTCTTCTACCATTAAAATGCAATAAGGCTTAACTGGGTTTAGTTTCCTGTAATAGCCAGAAACCTAGAAGAACAACACCAACAGACTGCTTCTCGTGCACGCATAAAAGCATGCTAAGATAGTTATGCAACATGGATTGTGAGTCTAAACTGCTTAAGCTTTAAAAACAAAAAGGCATTATTTGAATGCTGGGCAGACGTGGTGAGCTGACATGGGGGCATCAGAGGAACAAATAGTTTCACACTGATAGGTTTATTAATCAAACAACTTCCTTTTGTTTGTACAAAGGATAAAACGATGATAGATCCCCCATGTTATTTATAGGTATCATGGGAAGACAGCAAGGGAGGACCGAGGAAGGACGAAGGAGGGTCTAGATAATAAGTAAAATAATAGGTTGTTAAATTTTAGGCATGGAGTCCTATAAACTAGAAATTTTATGATGCAAGCAATGTTGTGATTATAGACATAATTTTCAGTTATAACTAAAAAATATTCTTGCGTGACTCTAGGGATGGTGTGACATTACTATTCCAGAAACCAAAGTTCTACTTAAGAAAATGAAAGACTACAAAAAAGAGAAATCTAAAAAGAAAAAGGAACCAATGCATACAAAACTAACTACAAAGATATAAAGTTACAAAAAGGGTTCCAATTGTTGAGAATAAAACATGCTAGGGATCTAAGCCACCTATTAAATGGATTGATATGGCCTTGTCAGTTGTCAAGCCAATGATCCAAATTAAAACGCACAAGAAATATGCTAATCTATCCATCAAAATAGAAAAAAAAATGTATTTTTAATTACTTTCTATCAAATCAGTAAACAATTGTAGAATCAAAATCAGGAAGATAGCATAACTATTTTATCATCCAAAATGTTAATAACATGTATAATAATTTTTATTCAAAAAATACAGACCTATAGTGTGTTACCGATGTATCAGTGGTGAGTGGGCTGGATCTTTTCTCCAATTCTCTACTTACATTTGGATGGTTATTTCGTTGTAGCTTTTTGTATTCAAGAGGTGCTCTGTTGATGGAACAGATCTGACGTCTAAAAGTTTCTGGAAAGTTATCCATTGGATTGAAAGGCATGCATTCAAAATCCTGAAGGGGAACTTTTTTTATATCAGCAAATAAATAATGACTAGCTGAAAGACAACTTCCAGACAAATTAGATAATATTAGCATAAAAACTTCTCACGTTTATTCAAAGGATATTGATCTAACACAAAAAGTGTGTGTAACAAAAGAAAACTGACCTATGAAAAATAAAACAGATAGAAGGCTAAAAAGTAAAAAACCCCTCAATATACGAGGTAAAATACAAGAAAGAGTAACTTAATCCAAAATGCAGAAGTGTCAATTTTGGTTCACAGTTCACCAATGTTTTTAAAGCACAAGGCTCACTTTAAGGAGACAAGCTCCTTAATCGCCTTAAGGCAAGAGGCGACAAGAAAGCATCACCCGCCTGAAGCAAGGAGCAGTTAATAAAATAACGAATAAATATTATTTTTGACAATTATAGATTAAAAAAATTAGATTTTTAAAATATTAAAGTATAAACAAAATTATTAAGAAAAATTAACTAAAATAGTATTGAAAAAAATATTTCACAAAAGAAATAGAAACAGAAATGCTTTTTAAAAGGGGTAAAAAATAGTTCTTTGAGTAATCGGATAGAAATTTTGCATGACAGTTCGGTTCGCATGGAACCAACATTACTTTAATTCTGGCAGCCAATCCTTCAATTCTCTTCTAGGAAATTTAAAAATAAAAAGAAAACGTAACATCTCTTCTTCTGTTTTGATTTCCATCCCCTCTTCTTCCTTTCCATCATTTTTGATAAGCAACTAATGGATGGCTAAACAAAAAGAAGACTTCGTCCACTTTCTTCAACTAACTCTGCTATTCTTTTTCATTTCTTTGGTTTTTTATTTAATTCTTCGTGTTTAAACATTCATAACTTCATTCTCCAGAAGAAGAATTGAAGAAAAACAGAAAACTTGAAGAATGATATAAGAAAGAAGAAAGGCAAGCGTCTGTGTCTGTTCAAGGTAACTGAGCGGCACAAAAGGTGAGTGCCTCATTGAAGGTGCTCGCCATGGGTATTTGCAAGGTGGTATGGCTTCCCATTATCTCGCCTCTCGCCTTAGGCGAGCGCCTTGGTGCACCTCAACAACACTGCGGTTCACCGTGAGTCAAAAGTAGGGTGTACTTGTGAGCAAGTGCAAGTGCCTACACTTCCAAAATTATTGACCACCAAACAAATTTTAGGCAGTATCTTAATCAACCATGCTAATGTGGATCAATATCCCAATGTTCAGGAATCTCCAGTCCCTTTCCATCATAACAGAATAAATAGCTGCCTACTGCTCATCTACCGAGCATGTGCTCTTTATCTTAAAACAACTTTTACTAATTAAACAAATTCAAAGTTCAAGATTATCAGTATCGTATCTGAGTTGATCTACAAGAAGAATAGGAAACCTACCATCACTAATTTGACTCCGATCTCCTGATTGTCAAATTGAATCCTGTAGTTGTCATGTTGAACCGTTAACACACTTCCATTGTGAACTTCTAGTCTGTATGGATATGGATGCAAAGCTATTATACGCTGCCCAACAGATAAAGGTCTTGCTAAATCTGTAGGAAGCCCTTTACACGTGCCAGCACGAAGTTTGGCATAATATTGTCTTACAGATTCCCGATAACGTTGGAGTTTCATTCTTTCTTCATGAAGAAAATTTTCAGAAAACCGTCGAGGTCTACCAAGGGAACTTCATGAACAGACACATCTCAAACTTTCAGTTCACAGCATTCTCAAATGATAATTACAAAAAACTACAGAAAGATACCTTCTTATGATACCCCATTCAACACGAGTTAGCTTTGTGATGCTTCCCAGGCCGACGTGATGCAAGTACTCGACAAATTCACTTCTTGCAAACCAAGGATAATCAATTGCACTATAAAACCATTCAAAGATGCACCATCTACGCACCATGGTGGATGACATGCAATTAGAAAGTTTATCCTGAATTGTCAAAGCAAAGGCAGAAACTTTAACATTGTGCTACAGTTCGCTCAGCTAAGCAGAGATATTGCCTCCAAATAAATAAGAAACTGAACCTCTTACCTTGAGGAAGAAAGCTTTGGCCTGCACAGAGGAGGAATACTTTATGAGCTCTTTTCCCAATTTGTCATCACAGAACTTTGTCTTTTGACGGGTCAATAATTTCCAAAGCTCCATCTTACATCTACTTCGACGCCCAAGCTTAATGGGTAAAGTGGCTTGATTTTCTGCAGGAAATGGAATTAAGTGGACATATCAATTTCTTCAGTTCTAATCGTTATTCAAAGAACTAACGATGAACTATTTTCAGTATTTGACAATGCCAAAGATGTCACAAGAACTCGTTTACCATTTTTCAATGGTTTGATACGTCCCGATGTGGTCTGCAAAAAAAGAAAGATACAAAAGACAATAAGAAAAAGGTGATATGCCGTAAAAATAACTACAAAAAGTAGAACCACAGAAGTAATGCCTAAAGCCTAAAAAAGAGAGGGCAACCAGAACTAAGAAATTAGTGAAAGACAAAGCGCCATTCAAATAGTGGCATCCTCTCTCTTTTGTCCAAGATTTCTCAGCCAACACCTCTCATTCTCACTAACCTATCAGAATGATTTCCTTGTCCTAATCACATTTTTTTTAATGAAAACGGCAACTTTCATTGAGAAAAGAAAATGAAAATTTACACAGGCATACTAAAAGTCAAGCCCATAAAAAGAGACCTCCCTCTATAAGAAGGGGCTCCAACTATGTAACAAAATGCCTCTGGGATAATTACAAAAATTATTGGATATTGAAGCCCAAAGAGAAACATGAAAACGGATGAGGGACTAAATAGGCAAATAGCCGTAGGGTCCCTATCCATCCCCTTAAGCACTCTCTTATTCTGTTTACCCCACAAAACCCACAAGATCACGCCCACCAATTCACACCAACAAAAATTGTCTTTCCTCTCAGATTGAGGAGAAACTCTTTGATCATAGCATCGACATCTCTATGCCAAGCGATCATCAAACCAAACATTTGAAAGAATCCCGACACGAGTTGCCAGAGAATATGGTTAAAGTCTTTCTCTGCCTTCTGACAAAGAATACAACAACAAGCGAAGGCATCTTCTTCACAAGTCTATCCAATGTGTTAGCATGTCCGTGAAGCACCTGACATATAAACCTCACCTTCCTAGGAATCTTAATCCTCCAAAAGACCAAAAAGACCAACACCCCTAAGGATCAACCAAATATTGAAAGAAAAACTTACACAAGAAGTCAGAACCCTTTCAAAATATTAGGGCTCCAAAATCTACCATCACTTCTCCCTCTTCTAAACGAATGACTTCCAAATAAAGAAACAAAAGTAACCACGTCCGTCGCTTCCCCATAAAAAAGAAACACCTAGGATAGGCTTCTCAATTAGAAGGTTTGATAGCAAAGGAACAAAGAATTTTATAAGGAACGAATTGGATGTGGAGACGAAATCAAAATTTTGGAACCTTGTGGAGTCGTCTTTCTTCACATTAAAAATGCTATCCTGTTGACTTCAAACATTCATTATGCTTCTTTTTTTTTTCCATTTGAATCTTTGTTTATGCTAATTAAAGAAACAGAACTTTGTTGTATGTTCAAATTTTACAAAATCCAAACAAAGCATTTCCTTCATTGGATCCTTTCTCCATTTATCTTATCATTTAGTATAGTAAGAATCTGTGAGAATTTCAGCTAAAGAATTCACTTACTGTCGTCAAATCTTCACGTAAATGACCATCCACAGGACCTTTTGTATCAGGTATCTGCAAATAACAATGAAAATTAGTAGTTTTCTGATTACTCTGTAATCAATACATCAGATAAAAACTTGAAGAATCAAGGAGACAGCTTTCAAAAGGAGCATTTGAAATAATAATATTAACGTCGAAAATTAGAAGTTCAATGGATTGGTATGATACCACAAAATTGCGCTCTCCCTTCCTCATAGTGCCAGGATGTTCAAGCCGTTTTTTCCTTTTAGAAGCAACATCAATTGACAACCCACTTCCAGGTTTTAATTTCCCATGACCTCTATCCTCAATATTGGGCATTGCATTAACCATGACTTGCTTTCCTTTATCACTTCGGTCTGATAATGTATGTTCAGGAATATATGATTTGTCTGCCAAATTGAAAGATTCAGTTTCCTCCACAATTTGGACAAATGGTTCTTGATGCAAGATCAACAATGATTAAATATAATGGATTAAACATGTGAGGTCATAGTAACAGATAAATCACATTTAAAAACAAAATACAAAATACAAAAAACATAAAAGAAAAACAAACAAAAAATTGTACATTACATAAGAAACAAGGAAGCCCTTATTCAAAGAAAGCATAAACCCAAGTTTTTAATGATTTATCTTCTCTGTATTGTTCCAATCTTATTGCAAGTTTATGATTTGATAAATCATCATTCTGTAACAATCCTCGAGAGTTTAATTCTTAGATTGCTTTAACAAAATACAAAATATAGTGGGCTCCTTTCGAGAGGGAGTTTTCTGCAGTGCAGACTAAAAGATTACACAAAACATAAGCTCTCCCACCACACAAAAGTAGTATGTATGTCTATAACAGTACACGCCACCGTTCTAACTAGGTGAATTCCCCAAACTACCCCTTCTCACATAAGTATGTATAATGGGTAATCTAACAATACTCCTGGGGATGAAAGCTTCCTTGACCTCAAGGGAGAAAGTAGGAAATTGCACCTTGATCAACTCCAAGCTTTCCTAGGTGGTTTCATATTCCGATAGGCCTTTCCACTGGATCCTGAGCTCTCATTCTCGTGTCTAGTCATTGTAGTGGTAGGCAGTGACAACGTTGGGGATGGCTTCCCATTCGAAATCCTCAATGAAATGTGGAGTTGTGGGGGGAGTGGTACTGCTTAATGCTTGTTTGAGTTATGAGACGTAAAAAAACAGGGTGGATAGAAGCAGAGGATGACAAGGCAAGCCTATAAGCCACTGTCCCAATTATCTCCTCAATCTGATAAAGACCAAAATACTTGGGAGAAAATTTTTCACTGTACCTTCACGTCACTGTTTGTTATCGGTTTAGCCGTAATTTTAAGTAAACCCAATCCCCGACCGAATACTTTACTTCTCAGCGGTGACGATCCGCATATTATATCATCCGCTCTTTGGTCTTTTCAAGTGAAATTTCAGTTTATGTAAAACCTTATCTCTCTCCATTAATTGATCGTCAAGGGTGGCATTGAAGGTTTTTTGGTTCCCAAAAAAGGAATGGCGGATGGGGTACGTCCAAACACAACTTAGTAAGGAGTAAACTTTAAGGTAGCATGGTATGAGGTGTTGTACCAATGTTCGACCCAATGTAACCAATCTATCCACCTCTTTGGTTTTTCTCTGTAGAAACAACGCAAACATGTTTCAACACACTTGTTCACGATCTCTGGTTGGCCATCCGTTTAGGGATGATAAGTCGTGCTTCGCGTAACATCTCACTTCAAAATCTACTGATAAAAATTTTATCCCGACTAGACACAATAGACTTAGGAAACCCAAACAAAGACAACCTCTTTAACAAACAACCCAGCTATGGATGTTCCGTTGGCATGTGTCACATTCAGAGATATACTGCTTAATCAGATTCTTCATACCTCGCCAATATAATTCATTGGAAATCCTCTTGTATATCCACAGATACCTAGAATGCCCTCTGAGGACCAAATTGTGATATGTATGGAGGATGGTGGGAATCAAAGAGTAATGGGCCGACAAGACTAACTTGTCCTTACATAGCAAGTTCCCCTGAACCACTGAAAAGTTCGAATGGCTGTTTGGATTAACACCAAGTCATCACAAATCTGTTGGAGATAGTCGTCGGAAGTGATCTCATTTCGCACTACTTCCACGTCTAAAATGGCTGGTGCAATGAGGCTCGCTAGATGTACTCGGGGAGGCATGTGGGACAAGGCATTTGCTACGTTGTTTTGAGGGTCAAGTTTATATTGAACCTCAAAGTCATAACCAAGGAGCTTTGACACCCAATTCTGATATTCGGGCTGGATCCACTTGTCTCCAATACCAATGTAACAACCCTCTACTGAGGATTTAATTTTTAGATTTCTTAACAAAATATAAAATACAGTGGGCTCCTTTCGAAAGGGAGTTCTCTCCGGTACAGACTACAAGATTACACAAAACATAAGCTCTCCCACCACACAAAAGTAATATATATATATAGAGCAGTATACATCACTCCTCTAACTAGGTGAACTCCCTGAACTACCCGAACTACCCCTTCTCACATAAGTATGTATCATGGGCAGTCTAACACATTCTCACACTGAGGACTAAGGAGGCAGATAAAAGTATTTAGACAAGAATTGCAACTGCCTAATGAGTATGCATAGCTTCATTCATACAATTTTCCTTTCACTACGAGTAGAACTATCAAAAAGTAATGACCAATTCTCAATTAGGAAGTAAGAGTAGCTTGATTGAATATCTAATGTCAACGGCAGATTACTCGCTAAGTACATAACGTTTTTTAACGACATTGAAAGGAAGTACACAAAAGAGCTTGTTACAAGAGTAAGAGTAAGAATGTTACTTGACGGAATTAAGTGTTTAACGATCCATAAAGCCCAACAAATTCCATAAAGAGCACACCAACTGGAACATTGCAAAGAAAACCAAACAGTGCCAGCAAGAACGATGGGTTATTTCTATATTTTGTTGTGTCATCCTTGTCCAATGAACTTTTGGGTTAAATTTGAAAAGATAAAAATAATGGGAAAAGGGAAGTGTAGTAAAAAAAAAAGAGGTAAAAGAATGGTTGTTCACCATAATTCTGTGTAGCTGAACTTGAAGTCTTCAAGTCTGTTTTCTGGTTTCAATATCCTTTCTTTGAGGGTTGTTTCTCAAAGGATCCAATGAATTTTTTTCTTTTTCCAATCTATTTACAGAATATTCTTAAAGTTTTATGCTCAACGGGGAATATATTTATTTCTCCAGTTTAGTTACCTTGTATTATTCTATCTATTGCTTTAAGAGTACTTGGCAGGTTCTTTTTTCTTTTTTAATTTTTTATTTTCATTGTAATTTGAGCATTAATCTTTTTTCCTTTAGAAAAAAAAAGTTAAGTTTTGTGTCTATACTCCAAGCAGGAACATTTAGTTGCCCAACCAAGACTGAGCGTGTACAAATTTATTATGAGTATCAAACGATCATATCACACTCCAAAACTAAGATAAATTAGAACAAAGAAGAACACACTTACCTGATTTCATAGTAGTAAATGGAATCATGGAAGATAAATCTGCTAAGATCTGCAAAGCATCTAAAGTAGTGTTCTCGTCTGTTCAGAAAAATAGTGCATTATTAGAATTTTGTTGTGCCAATGACAATCTTGAAATGATCAACCACAACTTGAGAAAGTTAGCAACCATGGAAACTGGATGGTTGATTGGACTCTTTCATCAACTAAGATGTAAAACACAAATTACAAAGAAGACTACAGAATGAAACTAGAGCAACAAAATTACCTCCACGTGGTAGCTTCCTTCTTTTCTTTCTTTGAACTAGAGAAGATGATAGCGCACATACTGCATTTGAACTTTTGGAATCAACCTTTCCCTCTAGAACACTGAGGCTGGAAAAGTCATCCATATTAGATCATGCTTCAGGTATATTTTCTGTATAATTGAAATTTTGATGAAACCACCTGTTTTGATTGTCTAGAACTTTCTCCTTTCTGTACCGTTTCTTCATCTTGTGGTGAGTTTTCTCTGTCCCTACACATTCTATAGCTACTGGGGAACTGAGATCATAGCCATATGTTTCATTTGGTCTTCCTTTATGCCCTCCACTGACCTGAAACCAGTAGTCCTAGTCCAAGTTAACACCACAAAGCTTGACAACTATCTTCAAATTAACATCACAAAGCTTAACATCACCCCCTAGTTGACAACCAGGTCCCTCTGACCTCATACGAGAATTTCATGTTCTCTTTTATTTTGGAAGGCACAGATGTTGCAGAAGAGTCTATCCTTTGTGAGGCTTCAGTTAAAGCTGATGCGGCACCATGAGCAACTTCATCACTTATAACATCAAATTCTGACTTCTGTGAACATTTATTTCCAGAAGCATGATTTTCCCCTTTATCTCTTTCCTCTAAATCTGAAATCGGAACACGTGGTGTCCTCTTCCCCACAACACGAAGTCGGTTACCTATATGAAGTTGATAACACAAATCGTCACAGCCAGGGTTTAAGAAAAAGTAGGTCCTATTAATCTAGTTATAGGAGCATTGTGAAAACATTTCTGCAGCGTTTTTATTGGCAATCAAACATTGATCAGAATGAAGATTTCGACTTAACAATAATGATGATAATTTCCAAAAAAAAAATTAAACAAATAAAACCTGGCACAGAAAAGAGCACTATTATATCTATCATAAACATTAACAAAAATAGTTCGTGCTCAAACTAATTTCATGTTTTTGGGTGAGGTTTTTGCTTTTTAACCAGATAAGAAACTTTTTGTTCATAAATGAGAAAAGACTATGCTCAAAGGATACAAACGACACTCCCATAAGAAATGTGATAAAAGAAGGCAACAAATGATGGAACAGAAACACAATGAAATTGCCAAAATATTGAGAAGGATTTAAATATCTAAGGGGTCGTTTGACGACTAGTCCTCTTTCTCAGCTAAATTTGTCAAATAGTCGACTTCCTTGCTACTCACACTAAATGGAGAGCCAAAATCTGAAACACACTTCTCTTTAGATATAGAGATCGGAGTTTGGCTAGGAGAACCTCTAAAAAACTTGACCTTTGAATTAGGTAAAGAGAAAACAAAGTAATTAAAATGGGGATGGATTGACTCTAATGACCCAACTTTGTCTGTACAAATTTCTTTTTTGAGTCCTCCTTCATCCTTTTCCTTCTAACAAAGTGCTTTGGGAATGGCTCAAGGAGATGTGGGATTATCCTTGAATTTGGATGTTTTTTTTTTTTGGACTTAGCTCTTGACTCAGATTTGGCTGAGGAAGATAGAGAAGAAGAAGAAATCGAAAAGGAGGAGGAGAAAGTACTTGGAACATTGTCGGTTGGGACATAGGAAAATACTGAAGTGGAACTAGAAGACGGAACCAAAAGCTTTAATGAGGCAAGGGGAGCTACCTGCTATTGGAAGAGAGTGGATCGACAAAAGATGGGCCACAAACCTGTTGAAATGACTTCACATTTGTGAAAGAAGGCACAGCCGAAATTTTCACTTTCTTCCTTAAGAGCTCATCTTCAACAGGACTGTGTTTCCTTTCAAAACTGAAATTCTTATTCTCTCTCCTCCTTAAGTATGGCTCTTAGGATGTCTTAGGAGCTCTTGTAGGAGTATGGGAAAGCATGATTTTCCAAGCCTCCATGATGCCAATTGTCAATAAAAGAAGAAAAAGAAAACATCGAAAACAACCCCTCACGCACAATAGCATTTTAATTTTGTCTTACCATATAAACTCCTAAGCGAAGACAGGCATCCGCCACTTGCTGCAACAGAACGAGTAGAAAAATGGCCTTCATTTGAGATACTCAATTGAACTTGTACTTGATTAGTCTCCGGAAGTTCTTGAAAACCTGAAGCATCATAATTCTCACGTTCACTATCACTACCTCCCTGTCAATTTATCAATTGACTATATTAAAAATTCTAAGCAAATGAATTGGGAGAAAAAAGAAAGAGAGAGGAAAAGAAAGAAAAGAAAGTGAGCAAAGTGTTGTTGTATTGCAGCTTGTAAACAAAAATCATATCATAATTTTTTTAAACATGAAATTAAATGTTTCATAGAGAAAATAAAAGGAGACTAAGGCTTTGGGAAAGAGCACATCAAGAAGAACACAACCTTCTTATCAGTACATGTACATCTCACTGTTATTTTATTTCTTGCATTTATGATGAAGTATTATTAGTGGTCAATAATAAGACGAAATCCTGGAAGTCTTTGCCAGAATTTTTTCCACCTGAAGTCCCCAACTTCCTTTTCCATAGAATGCAACCTCCTTGTAAGAAGTTTAGAAGAGAAAGGTAATGTGTGGAGGTTCAAGACCAAATTGAGAAGGCATTCAAAAAAGGAATGAATGCATCAAATTTGCAGAGTTCCAATGACAACTTGGTACAGTGGGATATCTAGAATAGTTAAAGTTAAAAGAAATGTGAGAGTGTTTGATTATTGTTCAACAAATAAAAAAAGAAATGTAGAAGTGCAACATTGTTCTAGTACAATAAATACAGAGATGGAGATTGAACCTCCAATCAAAATGCCAGTTACCATGAGACTAAGCTTACTTTGGCAATGTAAAAGTAAATGCAACCCTGTTGATGGGAATATTCAAGTTATTACAACATTAATGATCTAGAACTATCTTGGGATCAAAGAAAACATTCAAACTATTCAAGAAATATCTTGAACTCTAGAGATGTCCTCTTGAGCTCCAGTGAGAATCTGTAGTCTTGATACTCTTGAAGAAATCTATTTGGGCCTCTCAGTAGAAGAAATATAAATATCTGTCTCTTTTTACTTGATGTTAGGAATTGTTTCCAATAAATAGAAGTTCACTTTCTCGGTTGAGCTTGAGATTAATGTCACTATGGTAAAAGTGCACTAGAGAATAGTTTCAATGTGTCTATCCTTTTACTTTACAAATAGATGATTGCTTTGATAGTTGGACTTATTTAACGGAATCAGACACAAACTATGAATCAAAAAAACAAAACCAGACACTTGAAAGAGACGCAAACAAATCACAATTCAGATATTCCATGCCAATTTATGTTTCTAATAATAATAATAATAAATAAATAAATAAAACCATAGTACACTCTCACCATAACATTATAGTAATCTGTCATCAGCGCTATAAGACCAACAACAGAAGCAGTTCCCTCTGGTAAGGATAGATATGCCTGGAAAGAAAAGGCATAACAAAATCAAAAGAAGCTCAAATTAAGGACCAAAGAAAAAGAAGCAGTAGTTTTTCATATTAAAATGATCAAATGAGGTTTTATTTATTTTTACTCATTTATTAAAAAAAAATCAATGGGACAAAAGCTCATAGTACAAGAGGATTATACAATGAGCAAACAAAACAATGATCAATAGGTGTACCCGGACATCTCAACTAGGTTGATACCCCCTAAGCACCCTCGTCATATCTATACACATAAAGGACCAAACAACAATTAAAGGTCATGTGAGGGCTAACCACAGTCAATGCAACTCAATAAGAAACATAGAAACAAACTCTAAGAAAACTAGGAATAAAGATACAGTCAAACAAAGAAAGAATCTGCAAATGGAAGAAGCATTAGAGGACAGAGGTCGTGAGCCCAAACTGAATCATCAATCAAGGAGAAAAGATGTCGGCTTGCCAATTTAGTAAAATATCTTGCATTGAGAAGTCTTTAAACTGTTTACTTAGAGAACACCACAAAGAGGCATTCAACCGTTCGAACTCATATCTATTGAACCAAGAGGAGACTTTATTGTGAAAGACCCTTTGATTTCTCTCAAACCACAGTTCCACCAAAATTACCTTGACAGCATTGCACCAAAGCAAGGAAGCGCTTTTTTTCCATAACCAGGCCAATAAGTAACTGTCAAAGATTATTCTTGCATTCTTTACCAAGAACCCTGCTGAGATTAAAAGGTGTGAAAGAGTTTACTCCAACATTTGGTAGCATATACACAATCAGACAATATGTGTTGTAGATCCTCGTGAAATCTGAGATAGAATGTGCAAATATGTGGCTAAATATAATGAGTGGGTAGTTTCTTTTGCATAACTGAAGCACAATGTAAACTCCCAAACAACATAATCCATAGGGCAATATTCACCCTCCTCGGGCTTTTAGATTTCCAAAGGCGTTTATCCAGCACAAAGAAAACTAATATCACAGGTCACCCCATAAACTACACATATGGAAAAGGAATAAGTAGAACTATACAAAAAATAAGCAACGTTGCATCATTAGGCCCCAGAAGCACATCATAAAGATAGCCATCAAAATAAAAAAAAAAAGTGTGAACTTGAAAGCATAGAAGGACTAAACATACCTTGTTCATATTGTAAAGAGTCTCTACCATTTCAGTTGACCTCTGATGCATAGAAGAAGCCACCTGAAACGGTAAAGAGAAAAATAATCACAACAAAATTAGCATTACATTTATTGAGAAATAGGTGCATGACATAACACAAAGTATTGAAAGGGCTAGTTGAAGTGGTAAAGGAACGTGCCTTCTTCCAGTCTTGACCGTATTTTCTATAAGCTTCATAAAAACTCCCTATTTCTTCCTTGCTCCATTGAGGTCCTAACTTATCAGACAACTTCTTCTTCTGTTAGGAGGTTATAACAGACAACATGACAATCAGCTACACATATGAGATTTGTAAACTTTGAAGTATATAAAAATGATGAAGACCCTTTATGGGACAACTTTTTATGGAAAGTTCGCACGCACACCGCCACCATCAAAAACCAAAAAAAAAATCCTGGCATTTTCATGAAGCACTGTGTGACGTCAATTCAATGTTTCTTATACACACCTAAAAATTAGTAAAATACTGATTGATACTCTCTGGGGATGTCCTGAAATTCAACTGCTGACATCATAATTGAAATAGACAGTCTGCAAAGAAACTACACTAACCCATTCTTCACTATATTCTATTTCCATACTTAATCTTGAGCAAGTAACTAATAAAAATTCACATTCACAGCTAAAAAGACAGCTGATATCAAGTACAAAAACAAGAAACATTCAGAACCCAGCACTGTGCATTTCAGATCATAGAAGAGAAGGGACAGCATTACTCGTTTCTTGCTTGTTTGCGAGCTCCTATAATTTTCCTCAGCCGATGGGTCATTTGAACGAAGAGGCCTTTTCTTCAAGCTTTTGGGATTTTTTGGAGGCGCCATTGGATTTTATCCGTAACTCCTTCAAAAACCAACAGGTGAAAACAAGATTCGCAGGCAGCTTCCGTAAAAAAAAAAAAGAAAGGAAGACGAAGACGAAAAAATCAAGATCGAACATAGTGGAAAAACCTCGGCTGTTCGTCGATTCACTCGTTAGGCCCACATATTCAAATGGGTGTGCGTAAATGGAGCATTGGGAATTTTGTACCGGAGGATGACGAAGGTCCGTGGCTTTTTCAGCAATGGATGAGAGGAAGACCGCCGAATTTTGAATTGTCTTTTGAAAGAGAGAGTAAATAATGCGTAGAATTGTAATTTTAATTTGTAAAGATGTAATGACAAAGGAAGAAGACTGACATTGTGTGATTTTTATTCCCTTTTAAAAAATAAGTGTGAATATATATAATTAATAAATGGAAAATTGTCGAGAATAAAATATTTGATAAAATATTTACTTTTATAAAAAAATATAAATATTTTTTAAATAGTAAAATAAATTAAAATATTTATCAGATATACCAAAATTTTGAATTATATCAATTATAGGAGCTGATTGATTTCTATCACTGGTTATAATTGTCGCATGAGTGGCTATCTATATCTGTTATAGATAAATTTTGAAAATTTTGTTATATATTGCAAATATTTCGTCAAATTTGTTATTTACCTAAAAATAAGTGTAATAAATTTTGTTTTCTATACGGATAAATAGTTTGTCATTTTCTTAAAAATTCCATAATAAATATAACATACAAATATATTTTTGAAGCTTTACTATAATTAAATTTTCTTCCTAAATTACATCTTATAGGGAGGGAGTTACAAACTACTCATATATACTATTACTTTAGTTTGAAGATATATTTTTAAAATAGTAAAATAAATTAAAATATTTATAAATTATAACAAAATTTTGAATTTTATCAATATAGAAAATAATAAATTTACCTGTTTATTAATATCACGATAGAAATATATAAGTGTTTATCAATCTTTATTATTAATATAATTAATATTTTGTCAAATTTACTATTTTTGACAATTTCTCTCGAATGTATTATTGAAATATTTAAAATTTGGAGCATTTTTAAAAATAGCAAAATAAATTAAAATATTTACAAGATATAACAAAATTTTGAATTCTATCTATCCCTATAGCATATCAATAACTATTATTAAATTTGCTATAGGATAGTAAATATTATGTAAAATTGACCGTTTTTAAAAATTCTTTAAAATTTCATAGTATTTTTAAGGTAAAAGTATAAAGTGGAAGTGTATTTTTTATAAATAATAATAATAATAAAATTTATGGTTACAACTGTGCATAAAAGTATATAATAAAGGGGTTTAAGTGCAATTTACGAAAAGAAATTGTAAAATTTTGTAAAAAAAAATATCCTTTGTGGTGAATAGTGCAATTTGAGTTTTACTTTGGCATCAAAAGATTGCCGTGGAAGTTTCCATTATTTACACGATCTAAAAAGGCTTCTCCACCGCGCCATTTTCTTGCGCCAAAAAGTTCACACAAACGGAAAGCAAATTGCTCTTCTTTCTGGGACAGCATTTCACCAAAATCCACCAAACACAAATTCACCTACTCATCATCAACGAATTTTCGTTATTTCTTTATCGTTGTTAATGATTCTACATCTTTGTATTTGTTCCTGTGAATTAGAAGCAAGGCAATGGGGGATTCTCAATCAGAGTCGCGTGTCTTCAGTGTTCGGATCGTTTCCATTGATTACTATCTTGCGCCTCCAATTCCAGGCCTCGACATTTCCTACAGTAGCTTTCAAGGTAAAGTTCACTTCTCTTTCGTACTTTGTTATGGTTTGCTTAGTTTACCCACTGTCGTTTCGACATTGGGGTTCTTCTGATTTTCAGTTTTGGCAATCAAGGGCAGGTTTAGGATTCTTTATGCAATTCACAGTCTTAAGTCAATGGTAAAATGATAATGGGAAGAGATTCTATACTCTGTTTTTATTTGGTCGTTCTCCATATGGCTACTAGTTGAGCTTGACCAAGGAGAGTGTAAAACATGAATGTAGATATTATTTGCTATATTTATATATTACCCCCTCTATTTTTTATCGAGTACAAACTTAGCTATGGGGTTTACTAATGTATCATTTCGTATAATTTAATTTGAAGGCGGGAAGGTGAACGAGGTCCCTGTATTGAGAATATATGGTTCCACCCCAGCTGGTCAGAAAACATGCGTTCATGTTCATGGAGTAAGTCTTGTTACCGTGTCTCGAATAGGCATTTGATTATGTAAATGTAATGATAGAAAATCAAGCTTTCGTTGAGAAAAAAAGGAAGAATAAATAGCAGTATATACTATACTAACTATGCAAAGAAAATTTGGGGGGGGACCTTAGATAGTTAAACCCAACGGAAAATTACAGAAGTCTTTGAGACTGAAGCCCAAAGAATGGCATTGAACCTGACAAAAAAACACTTCTTTTCCCAAGACCTCCCTCCCACCACTCCTCTCCAGCCAATGGCTCCCCAAATCACTTAAAGGGAAATAGGAAAAGAATTATCACAGCAACGGATCCGACCCTCATCACCAGAAGGCAAGTGTGGAAGACCCCATTTGTCAACAAGTGACATCTCCAAAAATTTATTTTGAAGCAATAAACTAACTTCTCCGTGTTTGATGGGTGTCATGGTTATGCTTGTCGAGGTCATGTTGGTTGTGATGTCGCTGCATGCTCATGTCAACCCCTATCCGCCATGCTTTCATTGCATGCCTTCATTTTTTATGCTAGTTTTGTTTGCTTGCTTGTTTGTTGATGTATGAGTCCTTGCCACTTGCTATATGCTTGGGTGACACGATGAATATGCCTAAAAAATCTATTATTGAAAGTAAAACTGGTTGTCAATCCTCCCTACCCTGGTTGCGTGCTATCAAACTGCTACTTATCTTATATGCTTTCTAGCCTACAATTTTGTTTCCTCAAATGTTATTCAACGATTTCCAATACCTTCTTCTCTACCCCATTTTCTACAATCATTTTCCTAGATATAGAGGTTGAGATTGTGAGTAGGCCAATTGTGGCACTGGTGTCCTGAATCTAAGTTAGGTAACTTGCTTAAGGGTGAGAACAACTGCCACACAATTACTTTGTGAGTTCTTAAGAAGTGTGATTGTGACACTGGGCACCCTTTTGAAAAGGAGAAAAATATCCTTTGGCTGAATATCATATGGGCTCTTTTGTGGTCAACTTAGATCAGGAGAAATTATTGTATCTTCACTGAAAAAGAACTACAAACCCCTCATTTTGTCAAGTATGTACCTTTCATGTCTTGGTGTAGTTTGAGCCCCCTTTTGTAATTGTAGTTTATCCTATCTCATAACTCAAGAATAGCTTTTTGTAAACATTTTGATTTGTTTTTTTAGGTTTTACCCTATTTATATGTGCCGTGCTCAGAGATTTTATTGCCATTGAACGACAAAGGTATGGAACTCACAAATGTGATTATAGTTTTATTTTGGTTATCAAGCCTATTTAATGAGCATGTCACTGTTATATTTCATATTATTTGTTTTTACTTTACTATCCTGATACCAATTTAATATATTTTGTCTGTATATGAAAATAATAACATTTATTATAAATATCCTCTAAAGTTAATACTAACATAAAGGGTAATTCTTTTAAATGGAAAAACTAGTGAAAATACTTACAAATATAGCAAAAAAAGAATGATGGTGGGTTTCCGGCATATGTTTGGTGTTAAATCATATATCGACCAAAGAGCTTGAGTGATGCGTGAAGGTAAATTTAATATTATATCATCTAACACTTTCTCACAAGTGGAAATCAATATTAATTAGGGAGAAAATAATATTTTAAGGGTTTGGATATAAGACTTCTTGGACCACCTAAGGGTAAGAAGGTTTATTTGGCCATATGGAAATCTAAATGTCCAAGCGCATTGACGCTTCCTCTTGGTGCACACTTTTTTTTTGCCGATTTCTCTTTACAAGATCTAAGTCTTAATTGAAGGCCTTTATCTGTCATTTGTTTTCTTTTGTATTGGAGTTCGTATTGTATTAGTCTATTTAGTTCAGATAGTTTGTTCTGCTTTGTTTTTGGCTTTGTATGGCTTTGGTTTTATTTTTGGAACGAAAACGAGACTATTAATTGATCTAATGAAAGAGCCTAATCCTCAAAGTACATGAGAGGAAACAAAGAAAAAACTTCAAGCATGCCAATACAAACGTAGAACCAAATTACACCATAAAGTCTAAAACTCTGGAGAAAAAGTAAAAAAAATCAACTAAACACATATCTGAAGAGAAACCCAAATTCCTAAGACTTAGGCTCAAGCAAGCTCGAAACAAATAGAAGAAAACTTCCACCACAATATCAAATGTTGATAAGGAAAGAGCCCCAAACTTTGAGCTTGATAGAACAAGAAATCGTTGCTGAGGACCAAAAAATACAACTTTGAAGTTTGCTGAAGAAATAAAAACCCATGACTTTGAAAGCCCAAGATAAGAAAATGATCCCAACAGTTAAAAGAGAAGAATGTTGCCAAATAAGCTTTGAAGAAGAAAGCACCATATTAGCTTGGACAAGAACCAAAGTCCAACCACAAAATCAAACACTTTAAACCAAATTAACAAAAACACTTTAAACCATATTGCTCAGGCTGTTTCGGGCTATATTTTGTGTAGTTGGAACGTTTAAGTTGAGCCATGGATGTCCTTTTTTAGTTTTGTAAATGACGAGAGTGCAAAGGAGGTGACAACCTAATTGAGATGCTCAAATGCAATTCTTGATCCTTAGGTTTTAGTTATTGGTGTATCCCTTTTATACCTCGAACATTAGTCTCATTTCATTGCATCAATGAAGAGACTCGTTTCTTTTCAAAAAGAAAAAAAGTGTCCAAGTCCATTGTGATCAATTGCTCATTGATTATTTGGGTGGTAAGGTGGTTTATTCAGTCATGTGGAAGTTAGAGGCTGTTTAAGGTGTTGAGTTAGTTGTTATAGTGAGTGGCTTATAATAGTCAATGAATTATAATAACTTGTGCTTTGGGTGCATACTATTTTAGCATGGATAATAATAGTCTGTGTTTAGAGTGCAACAAACTTTTTCAGTCTGGGTTATTTTTGAGCTGTTTGTATTTGGCATTTCTATGTTCTTTTGGATTTGATTTTGGCTATCTCTATTGATCTAAGTTCGTGATGTAATTCAAGTCGGATACTTTTTTCAAAATGGATTTGATTTTGGCTATTTATTAATGAATTGTGTATGGTGGGGATAACTAATCAGTCTTAACAGCTGATTAGTTTCAATAACAGAATATAACAGATTAACTGTCTAACTATCTTGTCAACAAACTAACTATTACATCAGTTCGGATATGATGAGAGTGCTAAGAGGGTGTCATTCTAGTTGAGATGTCCGGGTGCACTTGCTTATCCTAAGGGCTTTGATTTTGTCTCTTCTTTGTATTGTCCTTTGAAATGAAGAGGTTCGGTCCCTTTTTTTTTAAAAAGTCTGGGTTATAGATGATGAAAGAGTAATTGTGAACGTGGTAGACAGTGAGGATTTTCAAACAGTTTTATTGTTGCTATATGTGAGTTATAATAATTGGGAACTTCAACTATTATAATGGAAGACCAAACGTTTAGTGGCGCAAGTTGGGGACCCAAATGTCCAAGTGTCTCAAGTGCATCAATACTCTTATTTGGGTGATGATCAGTAGCTCATTAAATAGCTCTGAAGTCTTTCAAAGTAAGAAGCCTTCTCATTGCATTTTCTCATCAGTTTCAGACAATGATACTTCACAACATTTAATCTATGATTGCTCATTTTCAAGGCAATGATGATGGGATTTGTTCTCAATTTTTAGTTTTCAGTGGGTGTTTCCAAACTTCTTCAGGGACAACATTCTTCATTTGGTGGCTGGTCCTTCGCGTACAAATCCAAGCTTTTGTGGTGAGGTGAAAACTCTTTTATCGGAAATTTGGTCTGAAAGGAATCAGAGGATCTTTCACAATAAATCATTTCCTTGGTTCAATTGTTTCAGTTTAACTCGCCTCAAAGGCCAAAGCTTCCACTTGACATTCTCTTTCTAAACATTGCAAACTTCTCTATTCTAGACTTATATCTGAATTGGAGTGGTTTTATAACTTAACTTTGTAATGTTCTGTCTTTTTATATTTTTATGCCTTTTATTTTCTTACCCTTCTAGGGTTACATGTCCTTTTGACCACTAGCTTCTTTTCATTATTTCAAAAATTTGTTTCCTCTAAAAAGGTTATAGGGTCTCTGGGTTTGTTTGTTTGTTTTGTTTTTTTTTTAATGACTATTCCTGCATGCTATCTTTTAATTTTTGTGCACTTGCTTGAATCTTTGTTGAATCTATAATATAGTTGCCCAAATGAGCTTGCTTTAGTGGTATTGACCTGGTCGGACCTTTGTCTCTAGAGGTTGGAGGTTTAATCCTCATCCCTCATTTGTTGTATTGGAAAGAAAATCTATGACATTGTTGTGTTATGGTGCTACTGTAGTTTAAAGATTTTTATTTTGCACAGGGGAAGCTTTGGGGAATAATGTATCTCTCGCACTTGAAAAAGCCTTAAAGGTATTCTTCACGAGGACAACTAAGGCTTATGCTTTGTCTCAGTTATGTGTTTATCCCTCTTATTCTTTCATTGGCAATGACATTATTTTGGTTCTTTTTGAGCTTAGCTGAAAGGCAATTTTGGTTCAAAGAGACAGCATGTGCATGGTTATAATCTTGTTCGAGCACAGAAGCTTTATGGCTACCATTCATCAGAAGAGCTTTTTATGAAGATATATTTGTATCCAAATGAAACTGAATTTTTTTTTTTTTTTTTTAAAAACTTAAATTTATTATATAAAAAATATGAATTAGTTAAGAATTAATTATCTATCTGCTATACTGTCTTTATAGGCATTCATGTCCATATTAACAGTTTGCAACCTGTGATTGAATGCCTTGACAATAATTTAGATATTATCCACAAGATATCACCCGTGCTGCAAATCTTCTGCTGGTATAATTTTTGATGTTTCACTGTGCAGCCATTCATATTTCTTATTTTCCTTATGATTTACATGCTAAATTGGATGGCCAATGGTGGACATTGCAATTACATCTGTTTCTTTGTAACAGATGATGATAGTGTTAGCCGATATTTAATTAAATTCACTTTTACCCCTAAGCTTACTTTTGGGTTAATTGGTGCTTTAAGATGAAATCAATGCAGGTGACCAATGAGGTCATGTGTCCAAGTCCCTACAATGTTATTTCCTCCCCATTTAAAATTGAATTCCACTTGTTGGGCCTTTTCCATATTTCAAGCTCTTAAAAGCAAGGGGGAGTGTTGGATGATATATAATAAATTTGCCTTCACCTATTTGGATCAATTGGTGATTTAAGAATTTGCTTAGCGTAATGTTTTGTCGATGTATATTATATGGAGAATTTGTAGTGAAAATATGTGTCTTATGTTAGAAATTCAAATTACAAACTATATCAAGGGCTTGAACTTTTGAGATTGATGCTGTAAATGGGACAAATTTTGAGATTAACTTTTGGTTATTTTTTAAGCCCTACTTTTAATGAAGTCTACAGCAATCTCTGTCTCATCATTTTCATCTGCTGTTATAATCCAAAACTAGTTATAATTAAAAGTTCTTTCATTGATTGATATTTTGTGTATTGTTTTCTACTTATTTAATAATTTTTCGTTTTCAGGTTTTATTAATTGGTTGAGTTCTTAATACTTGATCTAAAACATCCAATTGATCTAAATGCACTATGAGGATTCTAGCTATATAATTTTGCACTTCTTGAGAAATATATAAATTGATTTCCATTCTAAATACTTTTACTGTCAAAGTTTTGAGAATTCCTTTTGAGAGTTTATTTATTTTCCTATTTTAAAAAAGAATAATTTTAATAACTTTTCTACTTTCACTCCTCTCCAATTGGAAAGGTATTTTGTATATCACACGAGGTTTCCCTTTTTATAATTTCATACTATCAATTTTCTTATTAAAAATTTTTAAGTTCAAAAATTTGATTTCTAATGTTGATTTCAAGTATCTGTGTTATTTTTCTATTTAATGTTTGTTTCTGTTTCATCCAGACCTCAGGTTTGGTCCTGTCACCACACCATAACTTTAACCAAAATGTTCAATTGTACCATGTGGATGTTTTGCTTGTGCCATTTGTAGGCAGTTTGGAAAGTCTGTGTTTGGTGACTGTATTTACTCCTTTTCTTTCTCCAGAATGGTGCTGTTCTCGAGAAGAGTTTACAGCCATATGAATCCCACATACCATTTGTCCTGCAGTTCCTTGTGAGTAGCTTTATGAGTTTCAACATAATTATAAATAAGAGATACATTCAGCTACTTTGTGATTGGTAGACTAGTGGATTTCATCCAGCTTCCTGATCTAGTTGTAATTTAGTTTCTATGTTTGTTTGCCTCCCTTGTTCTCTTTCTTGTTCTTTTGGGCGTATGTGCATGTGCATCTCTTTCATGTGGTATTTGTTAACTGGTATGCTTAGTTTTCACTCCTTTTAGTTATTGTGGTGGATGTGGATGTCATCCTGGACAATCCACTAGAGGTATAAGCTCACTGTCAATTCAATTTTACCATTGGTTTTTTTGTCTTGATCTCATTAAAGCTCAATAGTGGAACTATAGCAACAATTCACTATAAAGCTAGTTGAATGAAGTCTAAGCTAGCTGTTACCTTGATTTTATATTAGCCTTTTATCTTGTTCTCATCAAGGCTGGAGAATAGTTCTATAACATAACTTAGTCAAAATTACGTTGAAGTATCAGGTACTTAACTTGCTTTTGTCTAATATTGCACCTTTCACAATTATCCTTGATTTTATTACTTACTCTAAGCACTTTGCTTATCACATATATAAAATATTATATTACGTCGGTTATTTTAAGGTACCCATCTTCAATTAGTGTATCTCCATTGGTGTGTGTCTTCTATTTTGCTATGGTCATCAGGGTATTGTAAGTGGCAGAGTGACCTTGCTGCCACGATCCATTGAGATTCAGCTCTTCGTCGCTCCGATTCGAAAAATATTTTGCTGTGGTCAAAGCCATTTTTTTTTCTTGAGGCTATCATACCTGTTTTAGAAATGCAGGTTCCTACATTGCTTTTCCCTTTGTTCTGTATCATAAATATCTTCTAGTAAGTTAAGCATTCACTTCATTTGGTACTTTGGAAGCTTTATTTTTTTAATATTTATTTGTGTAGCTCTAGACCTTTTGGATCTGAAGTACTGTTTCTGCTAGGTTGACTATAATTTGTATGGTATGGGTCTTCTGCATCTAGTGAAGTTGAAATTCCGTCATCCAGCACCAGATGCTCTGGGGAAGAAATTAGATGAGATTTTTCGGTACATGCATGAGAATCATGCAATGGACAATCCAAATTGCATGCCTTCTGATCCTCAGGTTTCCATTGTTCTTTTGCTCCCCCCCCCACCCACCCAAAAAGAAGTATAACAATATGCATAATTGAATGTCTTGATTAGGAAAGTAATGGGTGTTCTCTTGGACATTTCATTAGGCAGATACAAGTAATGATGCAGCATCAACTTCACCAGTATGGATATCTTCTAAAATTCCAGCAGATTGGATGTGGAAATTTCCTACTGCGATGGATACCTTAGATGACAATGGAATCAATTTCTGTAAACGTCAAAGTGTTTGTGAACTTGAGGGAGATGTTACTGTAGAAGGTTCATTTAGCTTCTTAATATTTGACTTGAAAATACTTTCTTTTAACAGGTTGTGCTAGAAGGGTGCCTTATAACAGATTTATTTCCTTGTGATGTTAAGGCTTTTTAAAATTCTGTTCTCCAGATATTCTCAATCAACATTCTAAACTGTACACATCTTTTTCTCAAAACCATTCAGACGTGAAAATGGTTCAATCACTTGTATCAATTTGGGAGGTTTGACATTATCCTTTTTTTCCTCCTATTGTGTTATATTTATTGCATTCACGTGCAAAAACTGTATGATGGATTCTTTAGCTGTAATACGCAATTGGTACATATACATGCTTGTTCAGTGAAGTTGCTTCTTGTCTGTATCCCAGGAGTATAGGAGAACTGGCGTGCAGGAGGCACCACTGCCACCTGGTCCTGGAAAACCATTGGCGAAAGAAGTTTTGGAGACTTTCTCACCTGGTATGGACTATGAGAAAAAATTGACTGAACTATATGAGAGACCAAAAAGTCCATCAGTGTTAACTCCACTTGAAAAAGATGAAAGGTTGGTGCAGTCCTTGACATCCTCAGTTAAGGAAGCAAATATAACTAGAGTAGGATGTTCAGAGGGCGAGTTTCTGAAACATGTTGAGGTGACAGGCAGAACTAATTCAGACTTGTTTTTCGCTTCTTCATTTGAAGATCATGGCAAAATGCTGACTGAAGGAGAGAGTGTTGTCCCAAGATTGTCTATGGATGAAGTTCAAGCAACTCCCAAGGTAGCTAATTGCTGTTGTTTTTCTCTCTCTCTTTTGCTTGGATGTCAATTGTCACGGTGATTCTGCTTTTGATATACAAATTTTTATGTTACCTTATGCTCTAATACTATGTTAAATTGTTATTTCACCTACTTTAGGAATGTGGTGTATCAAGTGTTTTTGGCAGTAATTCTCACAACCTAAGAAGGATTGATAAGTTGCTCTTAGTCTTGACTGTTTTCTTCCTTCACTACATTCAAAGGGGGGTATGGGTGTAATTTGAGGATCATTCTTCTTTCATACTCTATCTCAGTTTCTTTTCCTTGATCATATGTTCTTATCAGCCCCTTGATCTACTTGAACAATTCTTCGATGTCTATAAAATATTTATAGAATGTTGTTGATGAGAAAGTTCTTGCATATTCCTCTTTACTTTATCCTTAGGAGTTTTTCTTTTCAATATTAATAGGCAAATTGCTAGGGTATGGATTTTTCAAATCATGTTGGTATTTTCTCTTTAAAAATAGTTGAAGTGCATATGATGAATTATATTAAAGACATCTACCATAGATGGAATGCTTTTTAAAACACTTGTTAGTTTGCTGTTTTGGTTTTATGTTTCTTTTTGGTATTCTGTTTTGTTTATGTTTTTGGTACAATTATGTCTCTAAGGTTTGTCTTTTTTTTTTTTTTTGCTTCTAAATTTTTGCATCTTTTAGCAAATTATTAGCCTCTTTTCATTAGTTAATGAAAAGTTTTGGAATTCTTTTCAAAAAAAAAAAAAAAAAAAAAAAAAGAAAAAAGAAAAAAAAAAGAAAAAGAAAGAATAAGAAAATAGGTTTAGTAAGGTGATATTTAGTGGGAACTGAATTCTATTTGGTTAGTGGTTGAAAAATGAGAAGATAAAAGAGTGATTGTAACAGTGGATTTTAGTCCATTTCGAGTTGAACCAAACGTTTGATTTTATTCCGACGTTGGTCATGTTTGGGTTTTAAAGCTTATTTTTGAATATTCATCTTTTCAGGCTGTCGACGAGGAGGCACTAGGACTCTTGAGATGGCTAGCTACTTCTCAGGCGGCACAAGATATTAATTCCGATGATGAACTTCTTTGCGAGACAATTTTGGGGCCCTTGTTGCCTGCAGCAAACATGGATCAAGTGCTAGAGAGAGCTAGCCAGGATTATGGTTCTGAGTCTCAAAAGGAGTGTCAAGACATTCTTGATTCAGTTGAAGATCTAGATGGATTTGAGGGGTTTAACAAGACAAAATGTTGTACCGAAGATGAGCATTTTTTCAGGTCTTCTGAAGAAACTATTCCCCAACTTGATGGTGCTGCAGATGATATGTTCTCTTCTTCTGGAGGGTCGACTGAGAACACACCTGATAGAGATCTTAATGTTGAGAATGAAAGATCTTCCAAACTTGCAATATTATTGCATGACATTGGTTCAGGTTCTTGCAGTCGCAAAAAAGAGAAATCATTTTGGGGATCTTTACCTTTTCATGAGGCTGAGAAAGTGAATACAGATTCAAGATGTGTCAATTCTTGCAGGCCTGGCATAAACACAAGTTCGACCAAAGATTCTGAGTTCGTTAGTTGCTTTTCAAGTGAAGATGGAGGGCAGGTGGATGTTACATTACAAAATGCAGATACAAGCACATATAACTCCAGGGAAGGCCATGTCTTCGTAGAACGTTCTGTACGTGATTTAATGAGGAGGAAGCGTAACTATCGAAGTGAGCCACTTGACTGTGGATATGGTAAAGCTAAAAATTTTACTGTTGATAGCAGGCAAAAAAAAGTAGTATTGTCAAGAGACTTGGATTCTGAAGTGCTGCGGTCCAATGAGCCCAGCTTGAGACATCGGGATTCTTCCCATTTGATGCCATGTTTAACTAATCCAAATGCAATCGTTAATGTGTTTTATGAAAATAAGCCTGGTTATTCTAGTAGTTCCATGTATGGTAAACTGCCGCTTGTAGATGTGTGTGATGGCTTAGAACAGGCTAGCTCACCAAATGTAGGAGAAATCCCTGGATCTGAGACAGTTTCAGGTCCTTCACAAGTGTGCTTTGATCCTTGTCTTTCTGAGGCAGAGACCGTAGGCGTAGGTCCTGTTTCTCATGGTGGTTGTGAAATCTTGGCTAGCAAGAAATCTAATTCTGGTGCGTGTAATGCTGATGCTCATGACAGCACACATTCAATGCAATGTGCAGACGAGGATTATTTCTCTCCAAGTACAAAAAGAAGACTTCTTTTGGGTAATCAGAATAGTAATGATAGAAAACAAAAAGATGACGCTGTTTTGCCTGCGCTTAGTCAATCTATGCCTATGGTTACCAATTTTGATGGTGAGCAAATATTATCAATTGGTTTGACTACCTGCAGAAAGCCACCATATGCAGATTTGATGCACAAGGAACCCTTTGCTTCAACTTCGTCTACCATGTCCTGGAAACGTGCTCTTTTGAAGCAAAAAGATGTTGAAGGGGAAACAGGTTAAAATTTTATTTTCTTTATGCACGTGGTGTTGGTACTTGTCTACCTTTCTAGGTTAATTTTTGCATGAAGACATTTATCCTTTGGGGTAGAAATGCAGGGTTTATGATTTTTATATTTTATTTATTATTTCTGTTGGGAATTCTTGCAAGTGATAAATTTAAACAACAAGAACTTTGGATGAACTTTTTCCTGCTGAAATGGTACTGACTAAAATAACCTTGATATCTCCAGGGAGAGCTTTGGATGATCTTTTGCCATTTTTTCTAGACAGAGATAAGAATGATATTTTTGAGGAGCATGGTTACAGTTCTCCTAAAGAAGCTGCCATGGGTGTTCCTATTCACTATCGAAATGATGGCTCCTTCATGTATATTTTAACACCTGTAAACTCACCTCCTTCTAAGAACAGTGTTCGTCAGTGGCTAACTAGTGGACAGGGAGGTGATAACCAGAACTCAACAGGGCATATATTGTTCTTTTTTTTAAATTTTTTGAATGTCTAGAAACACTAAGTTGACAAGTCTAATGCATGTAGATCCTTCATGATTAATTGGAAATTACTTTTTTAGCTTTATGTGGGCAGATGAACTTTTGAAGGACTTGTTAAATATTTCATTTGCAGCTCTCGGGATCAACTTAGGAAAAACATTAGTTGATGATCGGAACAAGCCTCTGCCTCAACCTGCTTCTTCATCTCATACTAATATAGTAAATCATGGAGGCCTGCCTAACTCATCTGCAGATGAAACATCTTTTCCTGAAAATTTAGAACCAGTTAAAAGTGGAGGAGTTACAGTAGAAGTAAGAGCTTGTGCAAGTTTGTCACAAGATATATCTCAAATTTCTGGCCCAGATGAGATATCAAAAGCTACTCCTCTCAGCCAAATTGGGTTTCGTGATCCTGCAAGTGTTGGAGGCATTCAGCAATTAACATTGTTGAGCGTAGAGGTATTCATTACATTATATCTCCTTTTTATTTTACGTTGGATGTTTGAAAATGTGCTTAATACAGGTAGCAACGTATATTGAAATACTGTTGGTACTGTTCATTTTATGTAATGAAACTTGAAATACCCTGTCTTTGCATGGAGTTTTGAATATCTTTTCTTCTGGAAATTCAGTCGGTCCTGATAGCCTCTTCGTTTTGATATGGTGTCTTGTACTTGCTATTGGGATGCATTATTGAGATTTTGGCTCATGTTTTTAATAGCTTAGAAACTTGCTCGTATATGAGGATTTTTTTTCTCTCTCTTTTTTTAAAAAATTCAAAATTTACAACATTTTGTTATAGAGGATTTTATTGATAAAATGAAAAATTACAACGTAGGAAACGTAGAGGTAGATCATAAATAAAGTGATGTAATAAGAATAAAGCTATAGTTAGTTAAAATAGAAGACAACTCTAGTTAATAAAACAGTTAAGCTGTAATTACTTGAAACAGTTAAAAACTTAACTGTTTCATAAACAGTTACTTCAACTACTTGTAACTTCTTACACATCCTCAATAAATACTCCATCTCTCAACCATTATTGGCAGAGAATTCATTTTGAGAAATTAGTTCCTACTTTGATTTACATCATAAAGCTAACCAAAAACACCAAAATAATTCAACATTAATGAATACCCCAAATAGCTTTGGAAAACAACTCAACCACTAACCCTGATTTCTCAGAAAGGAATTTCAAGTATAAACATCAGAAAAAGAATGATTGCTGAAACTTATAGAAAGACCACAACCTAAATCTGCTGATAAATTGATAAAATCAAAATTTCAAATCACTTTAAGCTTTTTTCATTGGAAGTTCTAGAGATTCTTTCACCCTCAAATGACCCACTTCATAGCTCTGATTGAGTTAATCCTACATTATTTTAGCCTTCTTACCATAGGATGAAGATCTGATCTTGCTTTGTTATAGGAACTTGTGCTTAATATGACTCTTTTCATGTTTTCTTGGGACTTGAAGTTTCTGTTTTAATTCATTACCTCATCCTCGTCTCTGGTTGTCAAGGTTCAAGCAGAATGTAGGGGTGATCTCAGGCCGGATCCTCAACTTGATGCTGTCAAGATGATAGCTCTCACTATTCAGACTGATAGTGGCCCCATTTTTGAAGTTGTTTTAATCTTATGTACTAAAATTGATTCGTCTAAGAGGTATGATACTTATGGCCACTGTGAAAAATTTTGATCTCGAACCATTGCCTTCGTTGATTTTTTGAGTTTATGGAAAATTTCCCCTGATGATCCTGAGATTTTTGCTGCATACAAGGATTTTATTGGAACTTTGATTTATACCAAATAGAATTCTTCAAGTATGGATATTCCAAATTTTATGCTATCTATTTGTTAAGATAGGTGCACGTATGCACATCTCATTTTTATCCTATTTTGTTCTTGATTCGGTTTTGTATCTGTGAGACATTTTGTTCTTGTTTTTACTTTTTTGGGTGCTAGTGAGAAATTGTTCGGTGCATGCCTTGCTGTCCAGTCATTATTACTTTATGTACAAAGGTGTATTATAGTAATTAAATGTCCTAAATTATAAAATCGGCCAATTTCTAGAAGTAAAAAATAAAAATGATATAGTTTAAATGTCTTCTTCTTTATTGACACACTTTTTTTTTGGTGTGATAATGTATCATTTCTTTTCCAGAAACCGCTGTGGGATAGGCTACAAAGTTTTGGTTCATCATGAAGAGAAGTGTTTATTTCAAAGTTTTATGAAAATTATATATTTAACTGACCCAGATATTTTGATTGGCTGGGATGTTCAAGGAAGTTCTCTTGGATATTTGGCAGAGAGAGCTTCTCAGCTTGGTATAAATTTACTAAATAAGATATCTAGGACACCAGATGAAGCCAAGATGTTGGATGGAGATTCAAAAACTCACACAGAAATTCCAGAAAACTTGGTTTCTGAGTTGGTAGATTCTGATTCTACTGTAGTAGAAGATATGATAATTGAGGATGAATGGGGTCGAACACATGCCAGTGGGATCCATATTGGTGGTAGGATTGTTCTAAATCTATGGAGGCTTATGCGCAATGAAGTTAAGCTTAATATCTACACGCTTGAAGCTGTTGCTGAAGCTGTTTTGAGACGTAAATTACCTTACATCCATCATCGGGTATTAACACAATGGTTTAACAGCGGTCCTCGACAAGCAAGATTTCGGTGCATTGAATACATGATGGAAAGAGCAAAGTTGAACCTTCAATTAATTAGTCAGCTCGATATGGTATTTTCATATTATTTTTCATAAAATATCATAGTTTTTTGTAAACATATGGATGTAGGTTGTATCGGCTGGCCCAAGTAACTTTTTGTGTGCATTTGAAAAGGGGTGACTCTCAAAACAGTTCATTATATGTTCGTAACTTTCATGGATCATGTAGCATGCATATCCTATACCATGGTGGATAACTATCCATCACAAAGAGTTTACATCTTTGTAACTGAAAGTGGAAACATTGGAAAAATATTTTTTCCCATTAGCAGGATAAGTTATTTTGTATTAGAAGTAGATTTGATAGAGACTATAGAGCACCACCTTTTAATTATTTTGCCTCTCTTCATCTTGCAATAATTTTGGTGTCTGAGTTATATGAAAATATTAATTAGCTAAACCAAAATATATTGTAAAAATAAGATTTTTAGTAAGAAAATATAATTTAAGTGCTTTATTTTTTTGAATGAGAATTTATCACTTTAGGGTAGGAGAGGGGACCCTTTTTTTGTTTGTTTTTTCTTGTTTTATTTTGTCATAATATGTTAATGGATAAATCTTAGCCCTCCTTTTGAGATTAATGGTGCTCCTTTGGTGAATGGTTTTTCGATAATTTATGATACTTATGACTAGAATGAAATCGGAGAAGTTCTTAGTTCGTAGAAGGCAATTGGGAGAATTACAATAATCTTTCTTATAGAGTTCTTCCCTTGGGGTTTTTGCTTCTAAGATTTTTTGAGTGGATTTCTTCTTTCTTCGATTAAGAATAATTGGATCCATTTCTTAAATTAATATATGTTGCATTTATCTTTCTGGAGTTCAATGCACACTGTAAAAGATATTGGCAAAACAGGAGTATTTTTTTCTAAAGAAACAATTAGATGATGTAATATTGAATTTGCCTTCACCCATTAGCTTTAGCTTTTGAGGTAGTCAGTGAACTAACAAAACTTTTCATCGACAAAATTAAAAGACACTATTATTCAAATTAAAACAGAAGAGTGTTAAAAGTTTGGCTTTGTAGGTTGGTTTTTTGGTTTGGATTCAGCATTATCTTTTCCTCCCTTCTTCATCCTATATACTTTCGGTTTGTATCTCTAAATTGTAATCTCTCTTATGCATCTATTTATTTACATAAGCAAATTCTTTCATTCACATGATGACTACTATATCACAATGTGTACCTTGCAGATAAATAGAACTTCAGAACTTGCTCGTGTGTTTGGCATTGAATTTTTTTCTGTTCTATCTCGAGGCTCACAGTATCGTGTTGAATCTATGTTACTAAGATTGGCTCATAGTCAAAATTATCTGGCAGTCTCCCCCGGGAATTTGCAGGTCTGAATCAATGGTCATTTGCTCTTCCCTGAATAATTTTGATAATGTAGGAAATTGTACTACGACTTCTTATGTTTATTTTTTGTACATTGTTAATGTTTTTATCGAAGGTGTATTTTGTGATAATTTGTTAGCATGCATCTCATCTATATCACCATTTAATGATTATTTTTCACAATATATTAGTAAGAAATTAAGTTGGAGAAGACAAGATTGAAGCACCCTTCTCTCTTTTTCGTGATCGGTATACCAGATTGGGGCTGGGGGACAAATTTAATCCTGATGATATCAACCAGAGATCTCTTTTCATTTATATTCCCTACAATGAATATTAGTAAGAGAGACAAGTGCATAATTTTGTCAATTATTTTTCAATATCGGTATACCAGGTTGGGGGTAGGTGTTGTGCTTTCTTTCAAGATTATTGTGAATTTGATGTCTGTTATTGTACATAATTTTGTCAGTTATATTTCAAGATCATTACATTGTTTGCTCCGGCAAAATTGTATCTACGATCAATTTCCTAGTGTGTTGTTTTAACTTGCTGCGAATATGGGTCTGTGTGAGTCTCCTCTTTTAGGCTGTTATGGGTCATGGGTTTATGTTACTTCTTGAGTTTATATGCATCTGCCCTGTTAAATGGCAGTTTTGCAATGGTTCTTCCTAGACATAATTGGTTGTTCAAACCGAGGACCTTCAATAATATATGACTCTCTTAAAGAAAAAGTTGGAAATTTTGTATGAGAATCAATTGATTGGTAGAATATGTAAATACTGTATTCGTAGTTTTGAGTAGTTCTTTTTACATACTTGATGCTTGACGATTTATCCGTTTACATACTTAATCTCTGACTATGTATTATGTGATACATTTTTCTTCTTTTTCTCTCTCCTTTCTTTAAAATTTTCATTCAAGGATATCAAGGTGAATATTACATAATTTATAACCCAAAAGTTCTTCAATGCTTAGTGGCCTTTATGCCTTTTCAGTTTATCATCTAATCTAGCTTTTCGTTTTTCCTTTTGTTTATTATATTTATGATTCCATTATGATAACATTGTCTGTCATGACATGCTTTTTTTTTTGTTAGGTCGCATCTCAACCTGCAATGGAATGCCTGCCACTTGTGATGGAACCTGAGTCTGGCTTTTATGCTGATCCTGTGGTTGTTTTAGATTTCCAGTCTCTTTATCCATCCATGATAATTGCTTACAACCTTTGCTTTTGTACATGCTTGGGAAAAGTAGTGCCTTCAAAGGTCAATACACTAGGGGTTATTTCATATTCACCAGAACAACAAGTTCTCAACGAACTGAAAGATCAGATACTGTTCACTCCTAATGGTGTAATGTACGTAACACCGAAGGTAGTTCTCTGAAACTAGGTCTTTATATGATAACATGGAATATAAAGAGTGACAATATGAAAAATGAAGAATATTTCAGCGGGTTCTACAGGCCTAGCTAATATTTTTTAGCTGATAGGCAGTTTCATATATGATTACAATACCAAAATAGTTTTATGTTGTAGGTATTGATTCTATTAGCTTTTGGTTTAGTGTTTTCTTTCCTACCAAGGAGGTTATTGATAATTGTTTTTCGACCTTAGCAAGCATCTATTTTTCTTTTTTTTCCTGTTTTGTTTTTTTTCCCTCTACAATGATCTTTTTTTGGCATTTATTAGACAGGAGAATGAGGAGAATCAGAATGTATTAATGAAGATGACATTAAATTCTTAGCATTAATTTGGATTAAGAACAATGAAAACATGTATTATATTTCTAATTTTCTAGTCGACCATTAAAAGAATTTTACAGTACAGTTGTTAATTCTATTAAATTTTGGTTTAATGTCTACCTTTCTACCATGAACGAGGTTATTGATAGAAATTTCTTTCGATGTTAGCAAACATCAATTTGTTGTTTTGTTTTATTTAATTTCTTTATGATGATATTTAAGGTCTCGTTTACTTAGTAGGTTCAGGGCTGAGCATTGTTAAGATCAACTTACAAAACCTTCATTATCAATGTCCTGTTAATGGCTATGTATTTTTGTAAATATGTAGCCCCTTTTTTATTATGGTTTTACCATATTTTTGGCTAAATGAACCACCCCCCTTTGTAACTCCATTTCTGGACTGTCGGGTCTTTATCCTATCTCTTTCGTAGTATTTCACATATCAACTTTTTAATGAAAAAATGGAATAAAAATTTTAATATTGCATATACTAATATTATGTTAGAGTTGGAATAAAGAAAAAAGGCATCTTATCATTATTTGTATTGTTATTGCTGCTATTTATTTATTATACTATTTTTTTTTTTCACAAACGAGATTCGGTCTTAATTAACTATGGGACCTATGGGGTGAGATCAAATTAAAACTAATGAACCGCCTCCCATAAAAAAAAGTTATGAAACCCATTACAAAGTAATTAATTAAAGAAGGATGATAAAAGTTGTAGAAACAAAATTGTGGGATTGATGAATTTGAAAATTGGAATGAGATTAGGGGATCTCTCTCTTTTTGGATCTTGGACCTACAGATTTTATAATTATCGTTCTGATGAGTAAATCCACCCGTAGGTTTTTTGTCTTATCACAAATGGTAGAAAACACTAAAAATCCTATGGTATAGTGGTATCAAAATGATGACATCAGTGCTTTGTTCCCCATTATTTCTCAGGTTCGTAAAGGTATATTACCTCGTCTTCTGGAGGAGATATTATTGACTAGAATCATGGTAAAACAGGAAATGAAAAAGCTGGCTCCATCACAGAAAGTTCTTCAGAGGGTACGTCTATTTCATACTACAGCAGTCTTTAGTCTTTTAGCAAATCATTGCTGTTGGTAATAAGAATAATTTGCAAATGTATTGATGTTTTTGTTTTTATCACATGTTATTGATTTTGAAAAACTATTTTATCTATGAACAAGATAAGAGTTTATAGATGTTGATTATATAATGCATAACATGCATTTGATTTTTCCAGTATGTTATCAGTGACGTACATGAAGAACAGATGTGATTGAAAACCTTTAATTTCAGTTTTAGTTAATATTTTATGAATGTACATTTAACCTTCTTCGTTTGTGTGTTTTTACTTGAAACTGGCGTATGGAAAAGTAGCATGACTAGTTCTAGCACCGTTTCGCAGCCAATTGGTTTTTGAGTTTTGATTCCTAAAATTGAGTTTATGGTTACTATCTCTATCTATAAATTTATTTGTTTTCTTATCTATTCTCCACCAACACAACAACCAAGTCAAAATTTGAAAACTAAAAAAAAACAGTTTTCAAAAACTTGTTTTGTTTTTAGAATTTGACTAAGAATTCAAGTGTTTCTTTCTGAAATGTGAAAACCATTGTGTGAAATCTAGGAGAAAACCAACACAAATTTCAAAAGCAGAAAACTAAAAACAAAGTCTTTTCCAAATGGGGCCTTAGTAATTGAAATTACCCAAATTCATTAAAATTTAACTATTACTTTGTAAAAGATTTGTAACTTAGTACTTGACACATATAGAGCGCTTTTATTGAATAAATAATATATGACAGAATACATTAAAAAATTTCACGTCAAACAATGTTTTTAAAGATGTTTGTTGTGGATTTTCTTCTTCTTGGCCTGTGTTTTTCCTCAGTTGTGTTTGTCTCATATTTTTTCTTCTATTTGAAAATCTTGTATTTTGGAGCAGTATTGTCTTTTCATTATACCAATGAAATATTTGTTTCCTAAAAAAACAATGTTTTTAAAGATTTCTGGTACCTGAAAAAGGCTTCTTTTTTTTTGTCTCTCTTTACATTTTAAATATTTATTTAGAAATATCCCCATGTTTTTTTTGTTTGTTTTGTGTTCGGCAACTAAGTTGAACATTTCCTTCGTGACATTCAGTAAAGGAAGTGTACATAAAATTCCTTGTTTCCTGGATTACCTTATTTCATTCGTGCCTCTTGATCATTCCATGGATCACAGATTCACACTATTACTAGTGCATTGCTGAGTCTGATTTATTACGCTTCCCAGGTATTTAATGCTAGACAACTTGCTTTGAAGCTAATAGCAAACGTAACATATGGCTACACAGCGGCAGGTTTTAGTGGTCGTATGCCTTGTGCTGAGCTTGCAGATAGTATTGTTCAGTGTGGCCGCCGTACACTAGAAAGTGCAATCTCATTTGTTAATTCACAGGAGAAATGGAAGGCTAAAGTTATTTATGGGGATACTGACAGGTGTGGTATCCAATTAATTTTGACCAGTATGAGTTAAAACTGTGTTGAGCTGACAGCCTAGTAATCAATAATTTAACATTCTAAATTTCTTACCTTTGGGCATTGTTTTAGAGTGGGGAAATGGGGTTTTGTTCACGACCTTCTAGGTTTAAGTGCGTGCTTTTCCCTTCTCATGCAGCATGTTTGTTCTTCTAAAGGGACGTACAGTCGAACAGGCTTTTGGGATTGGACAGGAGATTGCATCTGCAATCTCTGCAATGAATCCCAATCCAGTCACACTTAAGATGGAGAAAGTTTATTCCCCTTGCTTCCTTCTCACTAAGAAGCGTTATGTTGGCTACAGTTTTGAAAGCCCTGAACAAATTGAACCCACCTTTGATGCTAAAGGCATTGAGACTGTACGGAGAGATACTTGTGCAGCTGTGGCAAAGACAATGGAGCAATCATTGAGGCTTTTCTTTGAACAACAGGATATTTCGGAGGTGCTTTCTCTATCTGTCGCTTCCTTTGAAATTAGTTGTCAGATAATGTAAGACTCGAGGATATAAAAAAAAGTTGTCAGATAATGTAACTATCAATCATATATATTTATAGCTTTTAAGTTTTAACTGCTGTTGAGACTTGAGGCCACTACAATGTTTGGTATGAGGGAACGGAATATCTAAAACTTCAAGCCAGCTTAGAATTACTTGTTTTGCTAATTCTTAATGTTGAATTTCTCAACTATCTGCTTGGGTGATTTAATCAGATTTTCAATGCACAGATCAAAACATATTTGCAGCGTCAATGGAAGAGGATTCTTTCTGGAAGGGTTTCAATTCAAGATTTTGTCTTTGCAAAGGAGGTACGGCTGGGTACATATCGCTCAAGGGGTCCATCTGCACTTCCACCTGCAGCAATTGTGGCCACTAAAGCAATGAGAATTGATCCGAGGGCAGAACCACGTTATGCTGAGCGAATTCCTTATGTTGTAATTTATAGGGAGCCTGGAGCTCGCCTTGTAGATATGGTTGTTGATCCAATGGATCTTTTGACTGTGGATTCCCCCTACAGATTGAACAGTCTATATTACATCAACAAACAAATAATACCTGCCCTGCAAAGAGCTTTCGGTCTTGTTGGAGCCAACTTAAATCAGTGGTTTTTGGAGATGCCTCGTCTTGTCAGGGAGGTCTTTTTTAAACAACCTGTATCAGATGCAAATCCTAACCGAACCCGGATTGATTATTACTACCTATCCAAACATTGTATACTTTGTGGTGAATTAATCCAGACCTCTTCTAATTTATGCAACCAGTGTCTACAAAATGAAGCTGCATCTACCACTGCTATAATCAGAAAAACTTCGAAGTTAGAGAGTGAAATGCAACACCTTGCTGCCGTAAGTACCATTGTAATATTCTTCCATTTTATTAGGTTTCTTGGTTTCTTTGGCTACACCAATCTGCTTTCAACCGAATCTGATGCCCTTGTAGCATACTCTTTGATTTACTTGATTAGTTTGGTGATTACCAAAGTTTTATTGACGAACATATATGATCCATTTTATAGGAAAATTTGCAAAAGTCATCCATACAATATTACTAAGCATAAAATGTAATATGGATCAGTGTTTGATTTTAGTTTGTTGTCTGTTGGTAGGCTGAAATCTTTTGTATTGGTGCACTTTTGAATCATAATAAAGATTTGTCTAGTTTTAGACTCTTTGATACCTTGCTGCATCACAGTTGCACCCTCAAACTACCCTTTTTAAAGTTCCAAAACCATAATAACTAGATACTACCATCAAAACTCCATTAGTGGTAGGCTGCATCAGCGTTGCGCCCTCAGACTACCCTTTAAAGTTTCAAAGCCATTATAACTGTAATCGATTTTTTTAGGGAAGTTTCTTCCCGTAAAGTTTTCCTCTTGGTATTCTTTTGCCCTAGGATTCAAGGGTTTTCGAATCAAGATATTAATTGTAGTTGGGAGAATTTTATTGTTCCTTATTGAACTTTTATTGCTCTGTTATTTTTAACCATTTGCTGTTCTGTTACAATTACTGTGTGGATCTGTTCTTTGTATATTTTCTCTGTTAACATTCTATCTTGGAGCGTTAATCTCTTTTCATTCTCTTGATAAGTTCGGTATCCTTTTTAGAAAAATGGTAACATTTAGTTAGTTTAGGAGTAGTTGTCAATTTCACGTGTTAATATAGTTTTCCAGTTACAATTAACAAATCCCTTATGGTATGTATGGTTTACTTGCAACGAATTAATAAATGAATTAATAAGTATCATCTCTTTACAGATATGCCAGCATTGTGGAGGAGCAGATGGGATTGTGGAATTTGGTGTGAAATGTACTTCACTCGCATGTTCAGTTTTCTATGAGAGGCTTAAAGCTCAAAAAGAATTGCGTGGTCTTGTTGCTGTTGCTGCACACAAAGATCTATATCCAAAATGGCCAGTTGAGTGGTTCTGATTTCTGGCTTCTCAAAGTATGGTCACAAAATCTTCCAATTTTTCAAAGGCAGTCTTTCAGCCTCGGTACCCTACATTTGTAGGTCTCCACCCCTTAAATAACTTAGCCTTTAGAAGTGCCTACTAGTCACCACATCGTATACACACAGCCCTAACCCCGTGTTGCGACTCACTTATTACACACCAACCATATGAGCGAACCACTAACCATATAAGCAAACCACACTACGACACAGAAAACTGACTAAGGGGTGTCCTACAAACTAGTCCCGCAATCCATGCACATGGGCGGGCGACCTAGAGAACTCCTTGGTGCCACCACGAGCAAGACAAAAGATTATGGTTTGGAATTAGCCCCATGTTTCCTTGTATCATATGTTTTTTACCTACTGATAAGAAAGGGACTTAATAGATAGATATATTTTTATTTCACCAAATGTATAAATCGATATAGAAAGTTTGTTTTTGATTTTGATTAGGTACATTTGCGTTTGTTTAGATCAAGTCGATTGACAAATAAAGAATTAAACTAAAAGTTCTATACTTTTATTGAATTGATGTGAATGCAAGGATTTGATACAAATTAGAAAGGCAGGTCCAATTGTTATATGTTAAAAGGCTAGAAATGTATTAGTAATAGGTCAGTATGTTTCATCTCCAATTAAACACTTTTATTGAAGTGAAATGATGGCAAGTTTTTCTTACAAATACGAAAGAAAGGTTAATTTAAATATATGATTTTAGGCTACAAAATAATATCTAATGGATTTAATTTCGTTGATTCACGATCTATGCTTCATTTTTCATTGGTTTAATTAACATACAATTGAACATGCAATTTCTCAATACATTTTTAACTTAACTCGTCAAAGCATTTGGGAACATTAGGTATTTTAGGTTGACATTGTTCATGATATTCTTAGATAAAAGGACTTGAGATTCAATTTACTAAAAATGAAATAGTAGATTATTTGAATTAAAGTTGTTAGAAAGTTTCGATCTCCCAATACAATTTATTAAAATTCAACAATTTCAACTATAACCATTTAAAACCAAAATTTCTAATTTCATCAATTTTTTTTAACCTAACTAAAAGAGCTCACTAATATTTGAAAATATGAGTGGACTTAAAAGCACTCTAATTTTTAGAATATAATGAATTTAAAGAGAGGTTTTTAAGAATATAATGACTAATTAGATATGATATAATTGCTAGGTTATACTCAATAGTCATTAAGCATAAATTAACTGTGATTTATAAATTAATTAAGTATATATATGTTAAGTGAAATGAAAACTAAAGAAATAGTTCTAAATATATATATATATAAGAAAAAAGAAAAAAGAAAAAAGAAAAAAGAAAAAAATAGTTTCCCCCTCCCTCTCGTTGTTTGTTCTTTTGGGGCTTTTCAGGGTTTAAGCTCTCACCTTCTTGTTCAGTCCTCCCATGGAGGATTTTAGGATTTCATCTCTAACATAGTCCCCTCTCTTCGACAATGACTTACTCCCCCTTTTCTCTCCTCTTCCTTAAGCGTCTTCCCTTTTCCTCTAAAACCTCCAATGCTCCCCTTTCTTCCCCCCTCCTATCTCATCTCCTTGCAATCGGAACATCCAAGCGATTTTTCACCTCTCAAATCTCTTCAACTCCCTCACCACCTTCCTCTGATCCGAAACCCAATTCCCTTTCAGCTCGGATGAGCTTTATCTTCGATCAAATCGATGCCATTGAAAAAGAGCGCTCTCAGAAGGACCAAACTTTGCAGAGAATTCGAGCCTGGCGTGAATCCAAAACTACCCAGAATCCTCCCCTTGGTGATAATGTTAATAATTCGGAGCCTGCTTTGGAAATTGACGAAGGACATAAGATGGAAATTGTGGAAAAGAAGAAGAATGAAATTGAATTGGTGCATCCTTGGCGGGAGTGGATTGAGTTGATGGAAAGGTTAGTTCAGCAGAATTACTTTGATCATAGGAGGAAAAATGAGGGCAAGATGGTGGAGAAAATGGGATTCAGTGCCTCTGACATTGCTTTGGAAGAGGATGTTGGGTTGGATTTGTCAAAGGATTTTACGGCAGTTTACACTGCGTGCCTGAATTTTGGGAAGGACCGGTTCGACATTATGAGGTTAGTGCCTCTGCATTTCGACTTCAGAATGTGAAAAAAGTTTGACAATACTTGTTTTGTGATTGTACTTGATTAAAGTTGATGCAACAATAATGGTAGATGTTAATATTATCTATTTTTAGATTACATTTTGTTTTAAATTTGGGTAATTTTGGATTGGTTTAGGCTTTTTGTTATGAGTGGGATGTTGTTCAGACAGTTTCCTGGTGCATGTACCTGCTTTTGAACTCAATGTTCTGTTTTCTCTTTGAAAAATGTTGAGTTCTATGAAATAAGTTTCGTCTGAAAGTGTTATTATATCATGATCTTCTGCCCTTTTCTTTTTCTTCTCTTCCCTTTTTGTGATTGTGGGTGATGATAGTTTTGCCACTTTTTTGAATAAAAGATATTTCCAGCAGTCAAAGAAGAAAACTTAAGAGTACCATTTGTGGGTAGGATAAGTGGGATTATAGACTTTTAGTTTCTCCCCTTTTAGCTATGGTTTTCTGTAGGTTATTTGTATTCTTTCATTTGAAAGTTAGTTTCGCCTTTGAAAAATGCTGCTGAGGTTATCTAGAGCACACCTATTTTGATAGTTTTAGTAAGTTCAAATTGAACTTTCCACTTGATTTAAATTTTTTTACTCATTGATCTGCTTGTCCTTCTTAATCCGAGTGTTAATTTATCTTTGTATTTGGATTAATCAACCATACTGATAAATTTTCGTGTATAACTAATCCTTGTTTTGGAACTGTGTATGTAAATTTCCTGAATAGATGAATTTTTTTATAACTATACTCGTCCAAGGTCTAAAGCTTTTATTGTAGATCGTTGTCAAAAAAAGACATTCAAATGTTGGTTGGTTTTGGGTGCCCAAGTCCAGACAAGAAGGTTGTTTTCTCTGCAAAACTCTTGAGGAAGCTTGTTCATCTTGACGAAGGAGACGTGAGTACTTCTTTGCTCGTTGTATTTGTTCCTACTTCTTAGCATGTCATGCAGTAGGGGAAATGGTCATAATACTGAAAATACTTTATTTTACTTTTAACTTTATCATCTCTCTCCTTTTACATGTTTTTGGCTTATGTAGTTTTTTGGTCACACTTTTAACTTTCAAGTTCAACTAGCTCTGTGTTGAATTCTATGTTAGGTACAAATCTTGATTAGGGTTTACAGTTGGTTATCTTTCTACATTGTAATAAAAATTATTTTCTGGTAGTAACAAACTACCATAAATTTGGATAATTTTCAGATATTATTTTCCTCTTAGGGTAGCTATTAATAATAAAATAATATGATTTTTTTTTCCATATAATAACATTTAGTCTTAATATCCATTGGAGATGTTATTTTATGCCACAAGCTTATTTTCTGCTGCTCGTTTGACCTATCACCTACATAATCTAAATTACTTTCTTTTTTATGCTCTGGATTAATTCCGTTTTCAGGTCTGCAGTTCCTGCAGTTTAAGAAATTCTTGTGAAAGAGCATATTTGGTGACTAATAAAGAGGATGAGGCACGCACAATCGATATAATGCGAGTTTTATTTACTTATGGTTTTGATCACATGAATGGAACTGTTGTCAATGATTCCCTTCTGAAGCGGAAAACTGTTAAAGCAGTAGTTCGCAAATTGCTTCATCAGGTTGTCAGGTTGGGTTCAGTCCCAATAGATCCTACTCTCACTCCTCCTGTACTGAAAAAGCCTCCACCAAAAGTGAAAAAGCCTCCTCCTCCTCCAAGGAGGCGTGTAGGACGTGATGATGTTGAGATGAAAAAAGGGGATTGGCTTTGTCCCAAGTATGTATTTCTTCCGATCAATTTATTGTCCAAAGTGTACAACTTTTTATTGCTGGAACCATATTATGCTTTCTTTGAAGTTATGACCTTATGGAAATGGTATATTGTTCCATATGTAAAACTCATATGGTGCTTACTGCTTAGAAAATTTAAACATAGAAACTTATAATATCATAATTTCTTATACTATTATGTTATAGAGATCTCTAGCGTTAAACTACTGTATTTTTGCCTTTTGCCTTTTGTAAATGGCCTGTGCTAATGGCAGTTGCCAAAATTGTTTCATATCTGTAGTTTTCTCAATATTCACTTCTCCAGTTGTCAGATTGCGTTTGATGTCTGTGATGTAATGCAAATTAACAAACTACTTTCAGGTGCGACTTCCTGAACTTTGCAAAAAACTCGGTGTGCTTGCAGTGTGATGCCAAACGTCCCAAACGACAGCTACTTCCAGGAGAATGGGAATGCCCAGAGTAAGAATTTTCACATCTACTTAATTGTTTCTCCATTTAGATACTTGAACTGTATCGGTTTAATTATTAATGGATGCCATAATTACTCTTTCTACAGTATAACTAAATTGCTAAGAATTGGTAAGAGGGTCAGCTTTTATTGGTCTGGATAATTACACATTTTCTTGGGTTAAATCTGGGTCTGCTGGAGCGTTCTTGGACATAATTGGTGTGAGGACGAATTATTTAGGACAGATAAAAGGGAAAGATTATTACTTTATTTTCTAATTTAAGAAATAAAATTAGGAAGAAAAAGGAGGGATTGATGGAAGCATGGTTGAATGTTCAATTGTGAGCGACTTCACTTGACTTTTTGTTATCATTATTAATTTCTAGTCACTGCTTGTGCTTACTAATATCATGCTAAAACTGGCTAGGATTTTTAGAAGAAGATGACTGATGAAAAATAAAATATATTATAAAAAGATTTAAGTGGCTAAATCTGAAAAAACTACTTTTGAAGTAACGAAAGGCTAAGATCATAGTGAATGTGAGAGTTGATAAGAACATTCCTTGCTTCCACTGGTTTGATTTTTCAAACTTCAAACCAAAGCACTAGATGATATTGTATAGAATAAAAAAAATTATGATTTTGTGTTATGATACATCAGTCAATTCCTAATTCTTTTTACCTTTTGTTATCTGTGGCAGATGCAACTTTTTAAATTATAGGAGAAATATGGCATGTTTCCATTGTGAATGCAAGCGACCAGCTGAAACATTTTTAGATAATGAAGAACAAGAAAAACCGCATGCTCCGTCAAAGTTTGAAAAGATTGCTAATAGGCAGGAGGTCTCTAATGCCTGGAATTTTGACTTTGATGATGATGAGTCAGATGGGGCAGATGTTGCAGCTTTTGAGTATGCAGATTCATCGATTGCAGCCGAAGGATCTCGTTCAGATATTCAAGCAAGAGGAAGCAAAATTGGCTGGGATCTTCCAGAAAGACAGCACGCTGATGCTGGAAATAGAGGTCCAGGTGTTGGATTTGACGACTTTGTCGACGAGGAGGATGATATTGACAGTTATGAACTAGATAGCTCAGTGAACAATTCTGCAAGTCAGCTTCATTCAGTTAATTTTTCTGACATTGAAAGGGACTCGGGGTCAGAAGTTGGTAATGAGGACCATAGACCTGGCGTCCGAGCTTACAATAAGCGTCCAGCACGTCAACAAGCTCGTTTTTCTGGTTCTGAGGACGATGAACTTGATTTTGTCTCTGATGACGATACTTCTGTTTGGAAATCTAGTCATGTGGCTGGTCCGAGGCAGAAAAGTAGAGACAGGGGCTTGACAGGTCGATCAAGGAAGGGATTAAGCTATGGTTCTGATGAAGAATTTGGCCTTGATTCTGACCTTGATGAGGATGTAGATGAAGGTCCCCGAGCTAGATCAAGTAAAGGAAAAGATTTCGACTCAGGTAGGAAGCAATTTCAAAGGAGAGGAAGTTCTCGAATGGAAAGGGGCCTATCTTCAGGATCAGATTTTGATGATTTTGATAGGGGTATGCATAGACAAGAATTGAGAGGGAATCAAAGAGAAAACAATAGAAGGGAAAGCAACCAGCGAGCTCGTGGCGATAAATTCACAAAAGGGAGTGGGTTTCAATCTAACAATTTCAGGAATGATAGAAGGAATACATTTCAAAGAGAAAATAATAGAAGGGGAAGCGATCACCGAGCTCGTGGCGATAAATTCACAAAAGGGTGTGAGTTTCAATCTAACAATTTCAGGAATGGTAGAAAGAACACATTTCATGACGACTTTGATGACTTTGATGACAAGCCCCACCGGTCTCGTGGTGCTAATTCAAGATTTCATGGGAACAATCATGGTGGACGAGGAACTTATGGCCCAGGAGCTGGCAAGCCTGACTTTCGGGGTTCCAAGGAAGGTTACAAGAAACATCGACCAGAAAGGTATAACGAATACGATACAGCCACAAATAAGGATTCTGGTCACTTTAGAAACAGTAGACGTGTTATTGAAAGATAGAGTCTAAACGAAGCTTGATTCATTACTTGGGTTCAGGTTCGGGTTCGGGTTCAATCATCAGTGACCCTTTTTAAGAGTTATATTCATATCACTGCTAACCGAAGATCTCTTGTGCCGTTGCTGTAAAATCAATCCTGTTTGATTACGTAGTGTTTTACTGAAATCACACATAATCTCTAGAGAGCAAGGCATTTGAGTTTTTGTATCAACTTTGGTTATATGATTGGGTTATTAATTCCTCACTATCCTTTTTTTTATCTGTTTTGTCTATTTGTACGCCTTTTTTTTTGTATTTTTTTTAAAATTTAAATAATACGAACAAATCTTCAAAATTTGAGAATATATAAAATAGCTCTTAATTATTAGAGGCATTGCTCATGGCATTTTTCTATTATATGAAAAATTGTAAAAACTAACCTAAAAGTAGGGTAATAGTTACAATTATGATGTAAAACATAACATTTCATCTAAACTATTTAAAAATTAACATACTTCAAAACTACTTTAATTAAATGAAATTAGGGTTAAAGGAAGAACATACTTTTGAAGCTTTTCGCTTTGGACCATTACTAGTGTTGACCTTTCGGACTTAAAATCAGTTGTGGGACTCGTAAGGTGGAAGAAATTGAGAGAGAGATGGAATTTGGAGGTGGAAATTTAGGGTTGAAATTAGGGAGAAAAAAAAAGTAGTTTCAAATTACAAAAATTGTAAAAGTTTTTAACAATTTGAAAAAAGAAAAGGAGCTCGACGAGAAGAGGATGCGCTATTTATAAGCAAATTACATGAAAAAACACATGTAATTTGTTCATAAAATCTTAACACCTAGCCTTCCACTAACCATCAGTGAAACTTAGTGGGCTAAGTGTTTACATCTCATGTAGTCACCTACCTCACTAAGTGTTAGTGAGATTATTCAAACCGTTGGATTTTTCCACTAACTTAATCCGAGGGCAATAAGCCAAAAATCACTATTTTGACTTTTTACCATTTTGTCCGTCTTCATTAATTTCAACCTCTCGAGCATTAATCCACATTCATTTTTCCGAAATTCAAATCACATTTGAATATAAAGTTGGTCAAAGTTTGACTTTTTAAAGTCAAAAGTCAATATTTTGACTTTTTACAACTTTGACAATTTCCATCAATTCCGAGCTTTCGTATGTACATTTTTATTCATATTTTTTATATTTAAATCACATTTAAATATAAAGCTCTCAAACTTATAACCAACGGTTATATCACATATATTTGTCGATTTCTCTCTCTTTACCTAATTCAAACAATTCGAATTATTCCAACATATTGTTCTAAGTTAATTCCATATGAGCTAGCAGGGGAACCTAATGGACTTACAAATCATGGCCTCCAATGAGTCGAGATTAATTGGCTAAACCCTTTTAGATCGAGCTAATCAGCATTTGTTAACTAACGGATTATTTCACTAAAGTCTCATAGTTGCACTCCCCTCACTATTGATATATTTGTGTCAATTTGATATAACCATGATTAGTAAGTTAATCCTTCACAGTTTGTTTGTAGCTTCGGTTGGGTCAAAATATCGTTTTACTTCCGAGACTACATCTTGTTCTTTAAGTCCCACTGATCCACTATTGAAAAATTGGTTTTAAGGTCCAACCTATAAACCATATCCTTCTCAGGCCAATGTGTGGGCCCATTTGTTCAAGACTTTGATTCAATTCTTTAAAAAATAACCTATTTACTAGCCCTAAAGAGGGTAGGAGCGAATTTCTTCTTGCACTTTATGTCCCCTAGCCATCCACCCGATCTTACTCCTGAAATGAGAGGCTTATTGGGCCAGCGTCGTTGAGCTGTCCTTACCTATGCAGATTTAAGGATATAATTCTGTGAGAACAGAAGTTCATAATTAGCTCAGGATTAAGATTAAGTTACTGAGGTCATCAATAATCGAAATAGTCAGTTTTCTACAGCCAACGATGTTATAACTTAAAAGTGACTATTTCATAACTTTAGTCTTATGTAAACTTTTTACATAAGATGCCCCAACTTCTATGTCGCTACATGAACCATTTAAGATCACATTATTTGTACTAACTACAAAGTGGGTCACATCCATAGTGTCCCTAGAGTTAGGTGCCCAACTAGCTTATTCATACACTATAGACAATTTGGGCTATATACTTAAACTTGATAAACGTCTATATGTCTCTACATAAAATTCAAGTTTACACTAGATAGCTTCGGAATCTTAGTTTATTGAATTCAAGATTATAGTATTCTATTTTTACTAATAAGTCCCCAATAACCACTTTATTGAATAAAATATAATTTTAAACTACAAACTACAAATTTTAGTATATAAATTCCAACAAATTACATTAGTGAACTGTCTATAATAAAAGTGGACCTAGACTCGACAAAGTTAAACAGTTTTTAACTTATTCATAATCAAGAAAAAACATCATTCTAATCACTTAAATTTCTCTCTAAATACATAAAGTTAGAAAAATTGTGCTCGATGTCCAAAACAAAAAATTCAATTGAAAATATGACAATCTCTTAAATTAAGCAAAATAAAAACGTGATATGGAGGGCCTATCTCCCTACCTTCTTTTCCATTTTTGTCCTATCTAATCCAACGATTTAATAAAATCTAGTTTTTTCTTTTCTTGTTTTTTTCTAAACAAAGGTCATCATGTTATGGCTAATAATCCAAATACCTTACAAGGCCATTTTCTAAATGTTAGGTAGAAAGTAATTAAATAATGTTGTAAAGTTACAAGTCCTCATACAATGTATGGGTCCCAACCAATGCACAATCTAAATGTGGAACATTGTACATGATGAAAATGACCAAAACAAGAATCAAATAATTGAGAGATGGAATAATGGGTAGTAATTATACATAGGTTTTTGGTTTTCGAGTTTCAATTTTGAAGAAACAAAAACTATACGTTTTCCTCTTTGATAAGTTTAGTTTTTGGTTTTGTTATTTACTTTTTCATTGATAGTTTAAAAAATCAAATTAAAATTTGAAAATTAATTAAAAAAGCATAGCTTTCGAAACATTTTTTTTTTGTTTTTGTCGTTTGACTGAAAATTTAATCATTGTATTTAAGAAATATACAATGATTTGTAAGAAATGTGAAAGAAGTTGGCTTAATTTTAAAAAACAAAAGCAAAAACAAAATGATTATCAAATGGAGTCTACATGTTTAGTTATTATTTTTTATTTGTAGTTTTTTGGGAACAAAACCAAAAATATGTTTTTGAGGATTTTTTTTTTTGTTTTTTTTTTCTAAAACAAAATATAAAAAATGTGTTGGACAGTTGTGATTATGTCTTCCATCTTTTTATAAAATGATACTTATATGGTTAGTAGGCACACCCAAACATCTCCACTAGGTGGACACCCTTTTAGAGTACTCATTATCCTCAGAAATATATTTAATAAAGCACAAGTGATACAAAGTTCAGATCCATTACAAGCGAGCTAGGATAAGCTACAAGTAAAGAGCTAACAAGAAGCATTAATATTTGAAGCAATAGATGTAGGAGAATAACTTTTGAAAAGCTTGTTTTTTAAGACCATAAACCAGTGATGTTGCATATATTCTTCCATAGACTAACAGAGGTATCATGATTGTTGCTAAATAGCCTTCTATTCCTTTCCAACTAGGTAACCCAAGTATTGGTGGCCACCAAGAGATTAAAGAGAATCACACCCTCTTGAGACTTAGTATTTATAGAGCAAATGTGCTTGCATAAGTTTCTTAGGCTGTTTGTATTATTTATCCAACCTGAATGTTCCTTAACTTTACTCCATAAAGATAGAACAAAGCGGTAGTAGGAGAAAAGGTGGTATGTGGTCTCATTGTTATTTTTTCACATGATGCACCAATTCAGGTTGAGACATATTTTTAAGTCTATGTCGTTGTATCGACTGAATAATGAGGATCCATTATGGGTGACAGTCCATAAAAAAAACATTTTTTAGGGAGCTTAGATTTCCACATATGCAAAAAGGGGAAGCTCTCATCAAAAGCAGACGACCCCTTAGAGACAATTTTTAAAAAAAAAAATCAAAATAAGTTTTTGGTGTCGTTTTTTAGTTTTATATATTTTTTTATTAAAAATAAAATCAAGTTATTTTGACAATAATTTTCTCTAATATAAACATATAAAATTGTGTGTATATATATATATATATATGTTTTTTTAGTACTATAACTTTTTTTTTGTTTTTATCTTTTTTGTTTTTCAAAATATGTATTTATAAAACATTATAAATATTGAAAATGATCACAAATGAAACGAAGAAAAACAATATTGACAAAATACAAGAAAATAATGTCACTAATGCTTTTAATTTATTGATATCCTTGAGGAAATACATATCATTCCATTGTTGGGTGATTTATTCATAAACACTCTCTCATGAATGAAATTGTTTATTTATATTTTTAAAGGTTTTTTTTTGTTTTTGGCAATGGTAAGATTGAAAAAAGTAAGTTAATTGTTCAAAGGTTTGACTATTTTTTTTTCTTCAAAAAATAACAAAATTGGGCGTCGAACCAATTTAAACGATGAATTGAAATTGAAAAGTCTAAAATATCTTTATTAATTCACATGGATGAAATTTGATTGTTGGTATTTGATTGTCATCTCAATGTCTTTTATTTTTTTTAAATTTTAGTTAGCTTTATGAGATAGTCATTATTTGATTAATTGTCAACCGTTTACTTTTTATTTGTTTTTTCAAATATTTGTTAATCAATTAATTATTTTCTAATTGTTATAGTAATTTTTTATATTGTTTGATTCTCTTTTGACGGGCACCTAATTAGCTTCTATTTTTTGACACGTTTAATTGTTATTTGATATTGATTGTTATCTAATTTTGCTATCATACGTTTATTTGTTTCCTCAACTTCAATGTGACTAACATTGTATGTCTTTTTCTTCTTTTTAAATTTTTCATCAACAAATTGATAACGGATGTAAAATGTGCCATTTATTTTTGTGCATTCGATCAAGTGTTAAAATGTATGCAAATAGCGATCACATGATGTCAAATAAAAATCATAAAGTATTTTATATCTAATGAACAACACCGACACATTAATTAATCAAATCACAATATACAGTAAGATAATAATTAAATAACTAGCGATCACATATCAATAAGATAATAATCACACACAACAATTCAAATATAAATGATAAAGTACTTAATATCTATTGAAAATCCAAATAACAATATAATCACAAAGTACTGAATATCTATTAAAAGTTATGTGATAAATAAATAACAATAAGATATTAATCAAATAGTAGTTACATATTCATCACAAAGTACCGAATATTTAATGAAAATCACATGACAATTAGATAAAAATAAAAGTATCAATTAGATAGTAATCACATGACAATCAAATAAAAATTATAAAGTTCTGAATATCTAATGAAAATTGCATGACAATCAGATAACAATAAAATATTTATAATTAGATAATAATCACATAACAATCAAATAAAAATTACAAAGTACTAATTAATATCTATTAAAAATCACAAGACAATCAGATATCAAGAAGATAGAAATCACATATCAATCATATAGAAATCAGATAACAGTTACATGACAATTAGAAAAATAATTGGATTTCAACGAGTGAAATTCCTCAAGATTGTATTCAAAGCCCCAATCAAGTTATGGGAAGACACATGCAACTACACCGAGCTATGGACATCAAAAACCAAGTTTTTTTTGCTAATTATTCATCATTTGTAATATCTCTAAATATCAGTGCTTTGCTATAACAATCAAGCTTATCTCTAGCCCCACAACTTTTGTACCCCTTTGCTTAATGAATATATATCGGGTATAATGAGGGTACTAAAAGAGTGTCCATCCAGTAGGGATGCTTGGGTGCAACTACTAACCTAAATTGGTATCTTAAAAAAAAAAAGAATTTTCTCACCAAGATAAAAACATACATGCAAAAATATGCTGCTAATATTGTCTAGAAACTCCAGAATCTATCCAAAGGATTAGAGCATCATAAGTTTACATTGATATATAGTGAACAAAAATTCTAGACTCAAAACTCTCACTTTTTCAATAAAATGAAAGGGCAAAAATTAACAACCATGTTATTTAAGTAATGTAATGCTAAAGATATGGACACTTTATTAAGTTTAGTATAAAAAGAAAAAAAGAAACCAACAGAATACATTTTTCCATGCTGCAATCCCCCATGATCTCCACCCCCCCACCCCACCCCATATCTATTTTACGCCACCTGACTAAACTATTTATACTTTAAAAAACCAACGCTGCCTGTTTGTTGCCTTCGTCAAACACCGCTCTACTTGTCGTTAACAACTGCTATACTTGCCGTCGGCAACTGTTGCACTTTCGGTTGCCAATCTCTCTCTCTTTGTTTCTTCTCTCTCTCACATGCCTTCTTTGTTTTTGTCTCTCTATCATTTGCCTTCTTGTCTTTCTCTCTGTCACTTGTCAACTTGCCTCCAACCATCGCTCCTCAATAGTTTGTTTTTATTTAGGAATGTGAGAGTGAGAATGACGGCTAGGGTTTTACCTAAATAGTTTTGTCGGGTGGGGATGCATGTAACACACTGAGTTTAATTAAAAGAGGAACATGAATGAGCCGATATCACACCTGAATAAAAGAACTTGATGACATGAAAGTAAGGTTAAGAAAGATTTAAAAGAATTAAATGTTACTACCTATACCAACAAGGTGCATTTTTCTTTTTGGCGACTCGATCATAAGAACTCCAAATTTTAGCGTGCTTAGCTTGGAACAATTCTATGTTGGGTGATGTCCGACTTTAATTCACGCTAATAAGCATTTAAGACAAGTAAGACTTATGTTGCCAGGTCACAGATAAGAATGTCAGAGATCCGAATTCCAAATTTTAGTCCGAACCCTGGACCTATCGACGGAAAATGAGAATGGATGTCTAAGTAAAATGCAAAACAAGAAAATATTTTTGAAATTATTTACCATAAAGATTGTTATTCTAAAAAAATAAAAGGAAAATTTTAAAAAATAGCAAATTTTACAAACTATTTACAACCTATAACCAAAATTTTAAATTTTATTACTGATAAGTACTGATATGCTACGGTGACTATCATTGATAGAATCTAAAATTTTGCTATAACATGTAAATATTTTAATTTATTTTACTATTTTTAAAAATGTTTCAAAATAAAATAAATAGAAAAAAAAAACATTGAAAATTCTGGGAATTGTGTGAAAATTCTGGGAATTGTGTACGTAACAGTCAGCACCTTTATTAAATTATTGTACAATTCCTGACCGATGTAGACCACACTGCCCACTTTAGTTTCAAAAGAACACCACAAATTATTTGTGGGGCTTAGGGTTTTGAGATATGGGTTTTCCATTTGCTAACAGAACTAAGGAATTTTAATTTTTTTTTAATTTAATGTTGACATGACAAATATGCAATGACTTCAAATATATACATTTTTCAAAAATTAAAACATAACTGATAATGTCACCAACCAATAACCAATAGAGTACTATATTAAGATTTTCATTGACAACATCAAATAAATTTGGTCCACATTTTATAAAAGCATGGAAAACTCATGTAATCTAAGTGTGGAAATCTAATTTAACCTACTGACACAATAGACTATGACGTGAATGGGTGTGACAAAATCGATCACTTCAACAACTTAATTTCAAATACTAAACAAAAGTTTTTAAGTAGGTGTTATAATTGGGTCAAGTACAACCTGAAGTAGTTATTAAGTATAATTTTTTTCCTATTAAATGAATTTATATTATTATGTAATCATTGATTACATCAACACAAACATTAAATCAAGAATGCAAAAAACTAAAGAAAAAATTTCTGGATGGTAATAAGAAGAAAAACTTCAGGTTGAGATATAGGATATGAGGTCGTAGATGATTAATATGTGGCCATCAAATTCTCTCTATCCTCACTTAATTTTACTTTTGAGGGCATTTCATCAACTCCTCAAATTAGTATGCATTATTATTTGGCAAAGTTTAGGCCTAAGTCTTCAATCAATTGACTATTTCAATGCTTTAACATATATATGTGTTTTAAAATGTAATAAAAAAACATTATAATAAAAATCTTAGCATCTAAAATATGGATTATTCAAACAACACTTTACTTTAGGCACCATATGGTTAGAGGTTTTCATAATAAACATTTTTCAACATTTTGTCTAGAAATATTCACAACCATCCTCTTTTCCTACAAACAAGAGTTTTCTATACTCTTCCAATATTGTGGATTTTCTCATTCCCATTTTTCTTTAATTTTTTAAATTTTATATATGATTTTATTTCAAATATGGTTAATTAACTAATCGATATTAGTTTAAACAAATTAAAACAATTATTTGTTTTAATGAATCAATAGTAATTTATTTCTTTTCAGGTTAATTTTCATAAATATAATAATTCGCAGAAATATTTACGGCTCATATAACAAAATGAAAAAAATCTATGAAATTGGCCATTTATTTTAAAAATATTCAAGATTTGCTCTTCTTTTTCATCGTTTTTCTCCTCCTCTTCTGTGATTTTTTTCCTTTCCATCGTCTTTTTCTATTATTCAGTTTTTTTTCAAACCGTTATTTGGTTCAAGATCATGTACCAAGTATAAAAGATATATATATTTTTTTAATTTTCATTTCAAACTGTTATTTGGTTATTCCAAATATAAAAGATCGTGAAAAAAATCGTTGGGATATTGGATAGCTAAATCTAAACGATCGTGTACAAAGAATCTAAAAAAAATCGTTTAGATTTGGGTAGCCAAATTTAAACGATCAAAATATAAACGATTCTGTTTCAAATCTTATTCTTATATCTTTAATGAAGCGGAAGTGATGAGGGTGCTATGGGGGCCTCCACCTAGTGGAGATGTTCGGCTGCATTCAACTGACCCAACGTATCTTTTTTTTTGTAAAAAAAATCTAAATGATCGTTTTCCAAATGTAAACGATTATTTTCCAAATATAAACGAGTACCAAAAAATCTTGAAAAAAAACGTTGAAATTTGGGAACCCAAATTTAAACCATGGTGTACCACAAAATTATATAAAAAAAAAAGTTTAGATTTGACTACCCAAATTTAAAAATCAAATCTAAACTAAAAAATCTTGAAAAAGAAAATCGTTTAAATGATGGCATACAAAAAAATAGTCAAATCTAAACGATCGTTTCCCAAATATATTATGCACGCTGAATACCAATTAATCACATAACATTTTTGGTATTTCTTGGACTTGTGGGCTTTTTCTGTTTTCAAAATTGTTCTATACCATGTAAATATTTCGTAGCTTTGTTATATTTTTAAAAGACCCTTAAAATTTATTAAATGAATTTGATTTCTAAAATTTATTAAATGAATGTCATTACTTATTTACATAAATTATTAATTGATTTGCTAACAATATTTTAAATATATTTAATTAATAATTTAGGATTAGTTAACTTGAGTATAAAAAATCATTTTTCAATTATCATAGTTTGATTATTTATTGTTAATAGAAATTAATTATGTAAAATCATTCATATCAACATTGTCAAGATTTTCCATATAAATCATCATTATTGACTTTTATTTTTAACATATTATATTTTGTTCTCTTTTTTTTTTATATATTATTTTTTTGTATATTGTTTATTAGCATATATTTCTTTGTGTTATTTAATTCAAATTATTTAATTCAAATAAAATTTGTAAGGAATGGCATTGAACTTTAATTAAATAAAATTCAATAATTCGGTGTAATAAATAAATAAATAACCATATACTGACTTAATTCGAATTCATTCTTAATGATAAAATATACTAAGTTAAAAAATAATTAAATAAACTTTTTTTTAAATTTTTTTTAAAAATAGAAGAATTGATAAACTATTTAGTGTCCATAGCAAAATTTTAATCTAAGTCCAAAATGGATAACCAAAATTTTAATCAAAGCCCAAAATATCTATTTTTTTAAAAAAATATATAGGAATTAAGGGCACTAAATAAAAATACTACTTGGTTATCTTTGGGGGTTCTAAATCTTTTTTTTTTTAAAAAAAATTAGGATGGATGTCTCTAGCGTTGCTTAAAACTGGAAGGCTTTTCTATAGCGGTTCACCTCTCTTTGTAATTCGATTGTACTAGCTTTCTTTTAGCTCTTCATCTGTTCTTTTATTTATTTATTTTTAATGAATATTTTGCTTTTGATATTGTGTAGGAACCTTTAACATACTAGCTGTCGTTCATTAGTATTTTGTTAAAAAAAACTATTAAGTTAATTTTAGTATTAGTTTTAAATTTTAAAAAATAATTTTAGTATGAGATATTTTCAAATATAGTAAAATAAACTAAAATATAAATTTTTTTTTGGACTCTATCAATTATAGACAAGGATAAACTTGTACTATTATTTGCTATCAATGTCATTGATAAAAACATATTAGTGTTTATCAAAGAATTTGAAATTTTGTTATATTTTGTAAATATTTGATTAAATTTGTCATTTTTAATAATTTCCCTTTAGTATTAGGTATTTTAATTTAGTATGAATTTTCATTTTTTAATAGCATTTGTAATTGATGGTCTGATTAAAAATGATTTCTTTTAATTGATCTATATTTTAAAATATATGAGAGGTTACTGAAAATAATTTAAAAAGCGATACAAATCCTAATAGCATTCATTATTTCCATGAACAACCAAACACATCAGATCTTACTTCCATACATGTTATTTTTGGACACATTTTTTCTTTCTTCAAATATCTATAAAACCTTAAAACTGAACCGAAACGTTTCTACGCGTAAGGGGGTGTATTAAGAAACAAAAAATGCTCAATTTTATTCTACCATGAAAAAAAAATAACACAAATTTTAATTAGAAAAATTAGAAAAACAAAAATGTTCCAACTCAAAAAAAAAAAAAAAAAAAGAAAGAAAGAAAGAAAGAAAGAAATTAAAATAAGTAATATGAAACCACAATGGATCCAAAGGATACAAAATCAAATCATTATTTTTTTTGTTTTGTTTTGTTTCTTTTGTTGTTATTTATTGGACATAAGCTCGTTTCCATATTTTATATAATCGATGGATTGAGTTTGGTTCTCTTCTCACGTGGCTCCAAAACAACAAACCCTTAAGACCCATCATTTTCATTAAATCTTAGGTTCCCATGTAATCTCCATCACCCAAAACATTTCTGTCCATTATTTCTATCATAACCCACCAAATAAAACAAACTTAAAAAAAGAAAAATCTACTTGCTTCATTCGAACACTTAGCTTTGTTTTTTTCCATAATAAATAAGTGTTCAAAATGTTATATGTTATAATTGACTTAAAATATCGTTTACAAAATGTAATAGAATATTACCGTTTATTTATGATGAAGTGTGATAGATCAAGATATATTACCATCTATATCTATAATGCGTAGAATAAAATTAGTGCTTATGTGTTTACCATTCTATCAATGAAGATTGAATATCATGCCTCCAAATTACTAAACTTTTTAACATTCACTAATGGGATAAAATCCACTTAAAATGTAAATTAACTCAAATTTAAATTCAATTTAAATATTAGGGGTTAAACTGAAAGGAAGAGGAAAAAAAAATCTAACAAATCATCCAATAACAAGAAAGCATATTATATTTCTATTTTCAAAATCTTAAATTATATGGAAAAACGAGGTGCCTCAAAGGCTTTGGGGCTCATAGATCAGTTGCCTCCTATTTGTCACTCCACTATTACCCATTTTTATATTTTTGGTTAAATAATAATGATAATAATAAATAAATAAATAATAAACTAATTTTTTTCTTCTTAAGAAAGAACGAAATGTTTGAGGTGTTGTGTTGATTATTATAACACATGGGTAATAATAAGGTGCATATTATTTTAGTATGGTTATAATAACAATCACTATTTGAGATCGAGACTAAAAGAAAATGGTAAGCACAGAGAGAGAGAGAAGATGAGCATGAAACACTAAATATTGTAGCAAAAAGAAATTTGAAGCAGTGATGTTGTAGTTAATTGCAGGTATTAGAGTTGGAAATACCAACTATTATTGTAAGCCTCGAGTATAGAAGGAAGCATGAATGAAACAAGATTACATCCGAATGAGAGGAGCCTTGAGGAAGCGAAAGTGTGGTTAAGATATGCTCAAAAGAATTGAAAATCACTACCTATTCAGACAAGTTATACAGTCAGTTTAGTGACTCCACATCAAATTGGTATTTTTTAACTATTGATTCAGTCAGAAAAGGTAGAGGCCCAACAAAGAATGTGAGGAGAAACAACAATCCCAGGTGAGAACCATGTATTGGGATTGTCATTTTTTATTCCTATTTGTCTTCAACTTCAGTTATTTTGTTTTAAAAATGTTTGCTACTTATAATAACAAAAATAGGAAAAAAGAAGAAAAAGAAGAGAAAAGAAATGTTAAGTCTTTGGAAGTTATTTAGAGGCCCAAGTTGGCTATGAAATGAAGCTTTCATTTAGTGATGGATGAAAGCAAAACAACTAGGGGGTTTGAACAAGGCTTCAAAAGCAACATTGTAGTAAGAAGTTGAAACATCAATATTACATTTGTTATATATTAATTTTACATTTCACTTAATAAGAGTGGAAAGTGAAAGGCTATGAACGTGATTGAGGTTAATGTGTGTCTCTTGGTTTATTTGTGCTTTAATCAGTAATATAGTTTTTATGACATTTATGTACTTTTTTGTAATATGCAATATAGTATTCCTTGGTTTTGTTTCCTTAAAAATGTCCTTAATTAATTTAGGGCAATTAAAAAGGAAAATTGTGATGGTTATGTTTAAAAAGCTCTACATTTTTTGTTCTGTATGTAATATCAAATTTGAATATGAACGAACAATTTACACTGGTAATAGTAGATTCATTTTGCTTATTAACTAAATGAATTTTAAATGTTGGTTAGTTGATAGTTGCAAATTTGTAATCTCTATGTTTGTTGAGAAATGTACTCACCTCTTCATTTACAGAATATCAGACTTGTCCATTGTCGCAAATATGTTTTGATTTTTTTTTGCTTAGACAACTGATGATCAATATTTACCTACAACTCTTGTATTTAACTTGTTAAATAATTCATTTATGGTTGTTCTTGTCTTTTTGGGTACTTCCTAATATTGCCATTATTGTTAAATACATACTTTAGGGATGGTTGTTCTAATGGTTGACCTAAATTTGTTGTAGGTGAAAGTGGAGGATTCCTCACAATATGAAAGGTTTAGTACAACATTTAGGGGGCGTTTGGAGGAAGGTTTGAGTTATGATAAAACTAGTGTTATGATAAGAATGTGTTTGGGGGAAAATTACATTATGTGGGTAGTGTTATGATGATGTTATGATAATATGTGTTTGGAAAAAGGGTTATTTGGGTAGTGTTATGATAGGGTTATGATAAGATGTGTTTGGCGGCAAGGGTTATTGGTAGTGTTTTGAATTATTATAATTATTTTTTTCAAATTCATATTGTAAATTCAATACACAAAATGCATATTTTTAATTTACGAAATTGTCCTACATTTCCTGAAAAAAAATCGACTTACTTTCTCTAACGATAACATCCATATTATTCTACATTATTCAACTAGTTGTCATGTTTCATTAAATAAACATTTGTCTTTTCTATGTCACGTAAACCCGTAAATGTTATAGATTTGTGGAAATAAAAATTACGAACCAAGATAAACAGCGTCAAACATAACTTCATTACGGCGAATTAGATAAATAAAAGGTCTTCTTAAGGATACGTTCCATGGAAGAGAATTACAAACATAAGAAAAGTACATAGACAGAAATAGAAGCATAAAAAAACCATAACAATCCGTAAACAAGGAAGTACATAAACAATCATACGTCATCTCGTAGGATCACCCTGCAACAGTCAATCCTCTCACCGTCCGACACTTCAAGGAAACCTTTCAGGTCGGCTAAGTTGTGCATAAGTATCTGAGTGCAGCGCGCTCTTTCCGACCTACTTAGCTCATGGATGGCATGCAACGCTCGAATTAAGTCCTTGCGAGCATTGCTTTCATCCTGTAGTGCTAACCGTAACCACTCTGCAATTAGCCTTAGATGGCCAGTTTGATAAACAAGAGCTGCCAAATCGACTGTAGTGCTAACCGCAACCACTCTACAACTTCGCCCTTACGTGTTCAATACCTAGGACGATCAGACACGGACATGTTCACCTTTATGTAAGTCTCGTCCAATGCCCCAAGACAATTATGCATAAACAAATTACAGATAAGTACTATGACCTCGGGCTACCTTATTAGTATGGATTACAATATTAGTTGAACCTTGAAGTACCTCCATCGTGAATCGGTGTATGTGTTTGTTATTGGTTGTGATTTCTTCAGCAACTCATCGTGTAGTCGTATCATAGTTAACAACACATGGTTGAAATGACGGGAAACAATCTCTTCCGATCGATGACTTCTCGCTGGATGACTCTATTCTTCACATCATGCGTTAGCATATGCAGGAACATTGCGACCATCTCCTCCACATCGATGACTTCTGTCAATGTCAGACCAGGAGTTGTCCTTAGTAAGTGACATAGAATGACAAAAGTTCTTCTGTCCATTCTAGTACTTTGACGACAAACAAGGTCGGAGGCGTGTATCATACGAAAGTAGGCAAGTTGTCTAATTTGATGCCTAGTGTCATATGGTGTATGTGTCACCCGCTTGTTGTCGTTCATCAGTGCCTCCAAAATCAGCAGTAATTAACGTTGGGAGACTGTAAAGACGGTTAATATTGTGCGAATGTTTTCTGACTCCATTTGAGGGTAGTGACTACGAACCTAACGATCTACTTTTCTAACTGGAATACTATTACACCTATAATGCATGCGTTAGAACATAATACCTTTTTAACTTGTAAATTGTAGTTAAGTAAAACGAACTTATGCGATTGATCAGTCCACTGTTTTTTTAACTGAAATCAGAAATTTGTACTCGTTATGCAAAAAAAGATGATGAAGTACCATTTTTTTCCTTGACATGATTTTATAATGTGTTTGGGAAATTGAACAATAATTTTTGTTTAAATTATTTGTCTACTATTTCAAAAAGGGTATGTAATGTGTGTGACCAAAATGGTTTTCCAAATTCATGGTATTGAGTTCAAGAATAGTTGCTAATATTGGGAAAAGTAGTTGTCCATTTTTTTAAATGCATTAGCATGTGGTTTAAAATGGTTCATAATGTTTGTGAAAAAAACCCGTATTTTATTCAAAATTAATGATCCACTCTATTTCAATTCCATACAAAAATAGTGTGAGTTCCTACTTTTATGAAATACGAAGTCGCCCTTATGTGTTTTATGAAACACCTGAGCACATTATTGTTACAATCTAGCGATACACATTTTATTTGAAATTGAACGTTTGGAGAATTGAACAAAAAATAAGAAAACTATGGGAACGAAATATAGAGTTCGTAGAATAAAGTATAATAAAGTAATATGTAAGCGAAAAAAAGCATAGAATCATGGAAGACGAAAATCACAAAAGTAATTACGAACCAAGAAGAATAATGTTCGAAATACATTATAGTATACGGCCTAAAAAACGTACGAAAAGAAATGAAAAAATGTATTACAAAACGTCAATGCCTCGTACCTCTCACGATAGAAGTATGGAGTCGGGTCTCCTGAAAATAAAATAAGGAAATGAGTTACCTGGGCTAACACAAGTAGCAGTAAAAAGAATATAGGGGGATAAAATGTAACGATTACGTAATGTAAACTTTGAAGGAATGTCTATGTTCAAATGAAAAAACAACAATTGTTAAAATGAATCAGAAAATGTCACCGTTTTATTTTAAAAAACGTTGTGCTTCAGAGGAATTAAATTCATTCAATGTAATGAACTGAATCTAATTGTAGAAACATCAATAAAAAGTATGCATGAAAAGGAGCTGCAACGAAGTTTGAGGATGAAAATGCATATAAACAATCAAAGAAAATGAACAACTAATAAAATCAAAGTTCACAACAAATAGTTCAATATGAACCGCCAGTGGATACGATTGTGTAAGATTGTATATATTATTGCATAAAGAAAGAAAGTCATGGCTCATACTATACCTTGAACAGAACACGAAACTGAAAGCAAGGGCAACCATACACATGATTGGTAACATGGGTGTGGACAAGAAACATACAAGCATGCACAGATGGAACTTGAAAAAAAAAAAGAAGCAAAGGTAACTTACCTACCAAAAGAAGATGAAACAGAGGGGGAAGCAGGATGGGAAAGGAGGAAAACAATACACAATAAAACAGAGCAAATGAAGAGGTATATATAGAGGGGTAGAAGGTCAATAAATTATGCCTTTATTGACTCCAAAACAAAAAAAATAAAAGAAGAGAATCTCTGCAAATGAAGAGGTATATATAGAGGGGTAGAAGGTCAATAAATTATGCCTTTATTTACTCCAAAACAAAAAAAATAAAAGAAGAGAATCTCTGCAAATGACAGATATGTACATCAAAGTGAGAAAATAGTCAAAACCTACCACATTAAGGACAAAGAAAAACTATGAATAGACAAATGCATAAGCAAAGGCAGAATAAAAGGATTGAACAAAGATATTGTAGTGTTATGGATGAATGAGAGTTGATTGCAAATAAAGAGAACAAACTTTACAGAAAACCAAATACATACAGTATGCATCTTTATTGCAAATAAATTGCAACCGTAAATAAGGGAGGCTGAAATGGCAAAAGAAATAAATATGACAACGTAAGAGAGGCACCAATTACAAAAAATGCCCAAAATGCAATACGAAGAATGCTAAGAAGAATAAAAATATTTAAAATTGAAACAATTACAAAAAAAAATTAGCATTGTAGTTTCTAAACGAGGTGGCCAAATATGCACTGATATGGAAGCAAATTGAAGTAACAAATAAAACTAATCAGAAATAAAAATTCAGACAAGTTTCAAGAAAATCCTCATTATCGGCTTTGAAGAAACTCAAGTTTGAACTGCTTACCTCCAACCCTACCTTGCTCGAACATCCCATATGCACAAAATGATAGTAAGGATAGTGTAGCAAGTGTCCAAATCAATGTGAAAAGAAGTCTGATTGGCATATGGGAGTTCAAGCGACAAGGAGAAGTAAAAGGGGTAAAACTGAGTCGGAATTGCATGTTCACTGAGATGAGTGGTGAACATGCAAGCGTTTGAGTTTCAGAAGCAAAGTCTAAACTCAACTGTTCAACGAAATCGAAATGGAAAACCCATTTGTTTCGGAGGCAACGCGGTGAGCGAAGCCTTCAATGAAACATTGAAGAACGGAGAGTGGGAGAGAAACAAATATTACAGCAATAGGGTATTTTTCCACAAGAAAATGAAGACCAAAAGAACAAATGAAAGAGGTTGAAGATGAGTTGAGGGAAAAAAGAGAGATTTCTTTTTCCCCTTTTTCCCGGTCATTAAACCCAAAACAGCAGACGATTCAAGAGACGACAGGATGATTTTGTATGGAAATCGAGAAAGGATGAAACAGGCTGAGGAAAGGATGAAGTGGGTGTTGAGGAGAGGTTGAAGACGAGTTGAGAGGGAGAATATCGTATGAAGTCGTGAAGGGTTGAGAAGGGAACACGGTGGATTAAGGGGTAAAAACAAAAGAATGGAAACCCTAAAACTAGGGGTTTCCATAACATGGGCCCCAAACGTGGGTTAGGGTTATTGTAACGTACCCAAGCCCACAGTGATTATATGGGTTCCAAACACACCCTTACATTTTCAGTGCGCAACACTTTCATAATATCGTTTTATATGTTTATGTATTGAGATGATCGGACTACAAACTTTTAAAGATGAATTGTTTTTCTTTTTTGCCAAAACTTGATAAATTCTATTGTAGGTTATTGTTGCTTCAAGAATAATATGGCGAAACTTACTATGAGGCTTCATGAAGTATTTAACACCCGAAAAGACGTAATTATTGAGGGATAAAACATAATTTGATGTTTTAGGGTCTTATAGTTATTAATTTTATTTATCTTTGTAAATTGAGATAAGTAGTTTGTGGAGAGACATGAATAACCATGCTACTTGTATAATATTATTGTAAATTATATAAATTATTGTAAATAATGTACACATATGACTTATTACTGAATGAAATTATTGTTGATTGGAGAGTTTATTTTGATGATGAATTTGTATTTATTTGAATGAATGTAATACAGGAAATGGTAAATGAGAAATGTAAAAAAGTGTCTAGTATACTGTCTTTACTTGACATATTAAAATAATCAAATATATTGTCTTACTTGACACGTAAAAAGCATTATGTATACTATCTTATTTGACATGTAAAAAGCGTCATGTATGAATATCTTAGTTGATACGAATTAAAATGACGTCAGAAAATATAATACTTGATGGTTTTTTAGTGTCAGGTAATGAGACCATCCTTGATAGTCGATTACTCGACGTTTTTTAAAACGCCAAAAAGTGTCAAATATAGGTTTACTTGACACTGTATCAACGTTAAAGTAATCCATTTTTTGTAGTAGTGTAAGCATGCTTAGCTTGAAACAATTTTATGTTGGATGACCTTATTTGACTTTCACTTTAATAAGTCTTTAAGACAAGTAGGAACGATGATGTTGTCAAGTCGCAGGGGATGCATGAGAATGTCATAGATTCAAATTCCAAATTTTGGGCCTGAAGTGTCACGGGGGAATTGAACTTGAAACTTCTTAACCTCAAATACATTCATTTGTCAGTTGAGTTGAGTTCATATGGTGAAAAATGTGAATAATTATCTAAATAAAGTGTAAAACAAGAAAATATTTTTGATATTATTTACCATAAAGTCGTTATTATAAAATGGGAAATAAATTTTTTGGCAATTGTGTACCCCACCTATATTAAATTATTGTACAATTCCTTACCAATGGTCCAATATAGACCACAAGGCCAACTTTAGTTTCAAAAGAACACCACCACATATTTTTAGGGTTTTGAAATATGGGTTTTCCATTTGCTAACAAAACTAAATATTTTTTTTCTAATTTTTTTTATATAATGTTGGCATGACAAATTATGCAATGACTTCAAATATATTCATTTTTTTAAAATTAAAATATAACTCCTACTATGTGTTGTCAATCTCATCAAACAATAACCAATAAATTATATTAAAATTTTCATTGATAATGTCAAATAAATTTGATCCACATTTTATGAGAGCATGGATAACTCATGTAACCTAAGCATGAAAAACTCATTTAACCTACCGACGTAGTAGACTATGACGCGTGAATGGGGTTATTTGGAAAAGGAGGGTGATTTTAATAAAAAATTGAAAAAAATGGTATTTTTAAAACTATTTAAGTAAAATGGATGAATTTTTTTTGCATTTTCTGAAGTGGCCCACCTCACAAAATGCCAAAAAAATTCACCATTTTTATCTAAATAGTTTTGAAAAAACTTCATTTTTCCAATTATTTTTATTAAAATCACCATCCTTTTCCAAATAACTTTGCGTGAATGGGTGTAACAACATCGATCACTTCAATAACATCGATCACTACTTCAACAATTGTTAATAAAAAATTATTTATGTAAAATCATTCATTATCAACATGTCAAGCATTTTCCATATATATCATTATTATTGATTTTTATTTTTAACATATTATTTTGTTATCTTTTTCTTATATTTGTTTTTGTATATTGTTTATTAACATCTATTTCTTTGTGTTATTTAATTAAAATTATTTAATTCAAATAAAATTTCTACGGAATGATATTGAACTTTAATTAAATAAAATTCAATAATTTGTTGTAACAAAAAAATAAACCTATGGAAATCAGCTCTGCATATGAAATGCAAATTCTTTCTTTGAACAATTATCCATGAAAGCGTCAATACATTGGACGTTGTTAAAAAAAAGCTGGCAGCTACATGCTTAAATCCAAATATTTGTGTCCTTTGCAAAGAAAGCAGCGAGGACATGAAACACATATTCTTGAACTGCAAAGTCACCAAAGCACTTTGGGAGAAGTTGCTCTTACAAATAGGTGGAAATTTCAACGAAGAATATAGCATAAGGTCTCTTCGAATGTCCTTATGCTCTCTCAAGTAAACAAGTGAACGAAAACATCATCAAAGTCAGTGACAAATTCAGAAATCATATGTAGGAGAAGCACTATATAACACCAAAGGCAAAATTTAGTAGTATTGAAGCATTATTTAATATATATTGTAATTTAACACTTTAAAATTAATATTAAAATACAAAAACCGAGAATGTGAGAGAGACACGTACCCCCTAACCCTTGATCAAAGTTAGTGGAGGAGTGGCTATACTTTGGACTATTTGGAATGAAAAAAACAACAGAATTCTAAGAGAAAAATGAAAAAGCACTATAAATATTTGGGAAGACATTTGCAACTTCATCGATCTATGATATAATAGACATAAACTATTTTTTGACTACAACCCAGTTACAATCTCTTTAAACCTTTCAGCGTTATTAAAATAATGGTGTTGTACTCAGGACTTTTTGTCTAGCCCACAAGATACTGATACCATGCATGTAACCTGAATTCAGAGACTATAGTGTAGAAAGGGCCACGCCACTCATTTGCACTATAACTCTATCATTTCCTCTTGAAAAAAAAACCCATATACTGACTTAATTCATTCTTAATGATAAAATATACTAAGTTAAAGTAATTAAAGACACTTTTTAAAGAAAAATATAGTAATTAAGGACACTCAATAAAAATACTACTTGGTTGTCTTGAGGAGTTCTAAATCTAATCAATTTTTTTTTTTGTAATTACAAAGTTTCTAGCGTTGCTTTAAACTGGAAGGCTTTTCCATAGCCACCCACCTCTGTTTGTTCTTTGATTGTATATTGAGCTTTCCTCTAGCTCTTGATGTGTTCTTTTACTTATTTTTTTAAATTAAATGAATATTTTGCTTTTGGTTCTGGGTAGGATGAGAGATCAACGAAGTTATCAACCTAGTTGAGATGTTCTGGTACACCTTTAGTATATTAGTTATCTTTCATTGGTATTTTGTTCAGAAAAAAAAAACTAGTCCGTTGATTTTAGTATTAGTTTCAAATAAAATATTAATTTTAATACGAGACATTTTCAAATATAGTAAAATAAACTAAAATATTTACAAAATATAGCAAAATTTTAGATTTTATAATAAACATTAATAAACTTCTATTACTGTCTATCAATGTCACTGATAGAAGCAATATATTAGTATCTATCAATGTTTATCATTGATAGAATATGAAATTTTGTTATATTTTGTAAATAATTTACCACTTTTGACAATTTTTATTTTAATTTAGTATGAATATTCATTTTTTAATAGCACTTGTAATTGATCCTGAAATAATTTCTTTTAGTATTAGTTCATTAATATTTCTACCAATAGATCTATATATATTTTAGAATCTATGAGGTAACCCAGATTAATTTAAAAACAGATATAGATCCTAATAGCATTCATCATTTCCATGGACAATCAAACACATATTTTCTTTTCTTCAAATATCTACAAAACCTTGAATTTTTTTTTAATTTATACTCAATAATTGACCAATGTTTTATGTATCATCAAAATATGACCAAACACCCTTAAGATTTTGTTTTATATACCATCAAAATCTGACCAAACACCCCCAAGATTTTGTTTTATATACCATCAAAATCTTTATACAGGTTGAATATAATGTTTTTGGATATCATGCAAAGAGAGCCCACTGCTCTTTTTAACATATATTGTAAATTTATTTCTCTTTTCTTACCATTATTCTTTTCATCAATTTCTCCTTATCTTTTTCTTTCAAATGAGAACCACAAAGTGTATTCAAATAATTGGTACTATATTTCAAAAACTGCTATTGGTGAATCGATTCCCAACAAAAAAAAAATCTCACATATTTCACATTGCGTTTAAATTTGTAATTTAAACAAGAAAAAAAAATGATTGCAAAACAAAGAAAAATGATCGACACTTCGATGTCAAAATCGAAAATGGAGAATGATAGAATGAAAAAGGATCAAAATTTGATTAAAGGATAACTTAACTCTTAGGCCTATTTGTTTCACATGTTCTTTTTTATATAATTTTAGATGTACATTTAATTCTGTTTGTTTCTTTTTTTTTTTTGAAACGGATACGACTTAGGTCGGTAGTGAATTCGGTTTGTTTCTTAAAATTTTACTTTTTAAAACCAATTATATTTATTATTTAGGAAATTTTAAAATAATTCATCTGACATAGATCTTTTAATACCTTGCGATGTTTTTGTGTTTGGGAGATGAAATGAAAAGAAAAGAATGTAGCTAAATTAATTAATAAATTATTATTGAGTATTCATTATTATTTATTTTAATTAATTGTCAATATGAACAATTAATTTAGACTTAATAAATTGATTGTAAACAAGGGTAAAATAGACCAACTATTTACACTTCATGACAAAATCAAATGTAATGAATTTTTGTCATTTAGTGATTTTTTTTTACCATAAAATATAAATAATTTGTATTTATATATTATTCTTGAAAAAATCTATAATTAAAAAGTATTCATTTATTTTTTTATTTTATTAATTTAATAAATAATTACTGTGATTTTTTTTTTTACAATCAAAGTGTAAATATTTTGTTCATTGTCTTGTTATTGATAATTTTCCTTAATTATTATAACAATAAATTAATTAATGTTAATTTTAATTGATCTCTTGCATTTAAATAATTTAATTGTTTTATTTTATTTTCTATATATAAATTATTGAATTGAGCAAAAATATTTATATATCCAGAGATAGACGTTAAGTATTCAAAACATTTATAATATAGACATTCAAATCCCAGAGGTTTATTATTTATACCATTCAAATCCTCTTTATATGGCCAATAATTTGCCATGTCAATAAATCGTGCACCCCAAAAATTTTGTAAATATTTAATTATGTTACATTATTCTAAAAAATTCTAAATGTTAATGCTAATAATGCATGAGGGCAAAAGTTGAAATTTCGAACAAATCTATGAAGAAAAAAGGTATGGGTTCCACACAAAATTGAAACACAATTCCATTGATCAACCTTTCCGTTTCATTCAGATTACATTAGTTTGTTTTGGGTTTTGAAAACACACTTAAACAATGCCAAACGTAATTTAAATAGGTCCACTTTTCAAATTACACTAAATTTATTGCTTTACACCATTGTCAATATATATTTTATCATTTTTAAATAATTAAACAATGTCTACTATTTATATTAGCGTCATTTAGGTGTTTATTTCTTGTGATTCATGAATTTTTTTTATGATATAATAAAAATATCGATTCAACCCTCCTTCTATCGATATTGAACTCATGAAAATGTAAATTTTAATTTAAAATTTTGGTTTTTGTTTAGGGTGTTAAAAAATTTGATGTAAAAATTAAATAAATGAAAGTATTTAAGTTCTTTTAATGTTTAAGAATATTTATGAAACTTTTCAATTGTTTAGAGGTATTTTTAAAACAAAACTTCAACGGTTTTTATTCAAAATTAACAGTAAGGATACTTTTGAACCATTTAGAAAAGTTTAAGGACATTTTTAAAACTTTTAAAAATTTAGAAATATTGTTTACACAGAAGGTTAAAGTACATTTTTTATAAATTAGCCTGAATGAATTGTTTGAGTTAGTTTGAATTAAATGAAGATCAGTGAGGGTGAGTATATAGAACAAAGCAAAAGCATTACTTTAATTTGGCAAAAATGAAAATATGTTGAGAAAGAGAGAAATATATTATTTAAAATTGGAGGAAGAAGACAAAAGTACAACAATAATTTTGGATGAAAGAGAGGCATAATGTGAAATTTTGTTTAATTAATGAAAGAGGTAGTTTATGTTGTTTTGGAATTAATTTATGGTTTTTGATATTGATTATGGAACTTCAAGACTTTCTATAAGTTTCAATTTTTTAATTTTTAAAATATATATGATTGTATGCATGATTTCGGAGAGTTTGATATGATAATTTCATGAATTGTTCATGAATTTAAGCAATTTGTTTTTATGATTGTTTGCTAATTGATTTGAATAATTAAGCACCGATCAATCCAACCATAGAATTGAATTGCATGTATGTTTAGTTACACGCTTGAAAACTAAATATTCAATGACCTTACTCGCCCTAGACTTTAATGCAATTGCTAAGCACTTGAAAAATCCGTTTTGGCCCAAGCTAAGTAAACTCCAATTTACTTTGAATAATTTTATTTTATTTTATTTGCAATTAACAACACTCAAATTCTCCCCCTTAAGTTACCTCGGGTTGGAAACTGTTATAGTGAGAAATTCATCGTGAATACTATGTTCGACCTAAACTTATTGTTTAAAGTAGTACTTGTGTGTAATCTGATAGGAGTTTGGTCTAATCATCACACTACTTGTAAACAGTACGACTCTTGTTTCTCTTAATTATAGAGTTTTGTTAGATTAGGTTATATTAAGCTTTCTCTCCAACCTTCCAACGTTGTAACTTTTCTCTATATTAATAGATTATTATGGTCAGGCTTTCTAGGAAGATTCCTAGATTGATTGGTTCAGTTTCCTTCTCGAAAAAAAGTAGTAACTGTGAATTATTTTAGTTTATTTATTTGGTTTGGATTTAGGAGTTGAAATCTATCCAACCAATCAACTTTATTTTACACATTAGGCTTTTGCTACTTTCATTATGCGCATTTCACATATTTGAATAAACAAAAAAATCTTAGCTGCTCATAATTAAAGAAATAAATGATAAAATTGAGAGATGAATAAAATTTCATGATGTACTTAATGAGTGTAGATTCTTCATCTGGTCTCTTATTCATAGGTGTTTATAGTGTAGATTCTTCATCTGGTCTCTTATTCATAGGTGCATAAACACAGTTGAGGTTCTTCAAAGCAAAACTTCCATTCTTCATCAAAATCCTGGTGTTATTTATGTCGTCAAAGTAGTGAAGACATTGATCATATTTTCAAAAATTGTCCTGCTGTCAAAATTCTATGGGGTAAACTTGAGAATCTTCTTCAATGGCCAAACCAGCATCCGACTGTTTCTTCCCTCTGCACTGAATTTTGTTCTATTACACAGAAAAACAAAAAAGGTATCATAAGATTCAATTCCATTGCAGCTGTTCTTTGGTTCGTTTGGCTGGAAAAAAACAACTGTATTTTTAAAGGGAAAGACAAATCTATCATTTATCTTTGGGAAGATATTTATGTGCACTGTCGGGTCTTTGGCCTAGTACTTCTCCGTTATTTTCTAGCTATAGTCCTTCTTCTATTGCCTTAAATCTTAGTGATGTCTAGTGTTTGAATCATTTTGTTGTGCATTGTTCTTCGTTTTTCTTGTACTTATCGTTATATATTAATGAAGCGGGGATGATGAGGGTGCTAAGGTAGGATGTTCACCTAGTGAAGATGTCCAGGTGCACCTACTGACCCATCGTAGTTTTTCTTTTCTTTTCTTTTTCTTTTTTTTTTTTTAATGATAGTTGATGAACTAATAATGATTAACTAACAATGCCTAAAAGAATAAAGTTTAAGTTTAGAATGAACATTTCAATAAAAATTAGAACTTACTATTTGAGTAAAGAACTGCTAGAAATATATATGAAATAAATAACATAAAATGGAAGAAAATAAATAACACAAAAAAGTTGATGGAGAGCGAAGATGAAGAATCTCAACATGCTCTTTAATGACCGACATCAATTGATTCTGTTTCATTAGGCTAGGATTGGCGGCAAACAGCATTAACTACTACATTTAACCAACATGCAACAGTAACATTCAATACAGAGGACCAGACGGTGCACTTACACTTGTACTTAAAGGTACGCACCCTTTTATTCTCTATCACCATTTTCTATTTAACAAATATGGCCCTTTTCAAGTAACTGCCAAGATCATGCAAAATCAAGCGCAAAGACATTATTATTTCTTTGAAAAAACACTCAACTTCAGTGAGATTCTGGATAACTGAAATGGGAACCTGCAAGTCCTTTTCAGTTTTGACCTCGATTGGCTCTCTTAAGTGGCTAATATCCACATCGAAGACCAACAAATTTTTCTTAGAAAGCAGGTATGACGACCATTTTGCCGTTTTCAGAGTTGGAAACATTGCAGAAGTTTTTGGAGTTGATGAACATGGAAGAATGTGCTGCATTTTAATCCCGCACTACTACAAAATCTACTTTACTTGACACTAGGTACTTTTACATACTTGACGTTTTTATTAAAAAAACGTCAAGTATTGACAATTTTAAAGGAAAAACGTCAAGTATAGTTTCAAAAAAGCGGAGTTTTCACGGAATTTTCTGAACTATTTTAAGTTAGCTTTTACTTGACGTTTTTTTCGTGTCAAGTATAAGGGAGATTTTACTTGACGTTTTATTCGCGTCAAGTATAGCAAACTTTTACTTGACGCGAACAAAACGTCAAGTATAGTTTGAAAAAAGCAAAATTTTCACAATTTTTTTGGATTTATTTTACGTTATCTTTTATTTGACGTTTCTTTCAACGTCAAGTATAGTGCAGAATTTACTTGAAGTTGTTTTAGCGTCAAGTATAGTGCAGATTTTACTTGACATTTTTTTCACGTCAAGTATAGTTAATATTTACTTGACGCAAAAAGCAACGTCAAGTATAATTAACATTTTTATTTTGACAAGTATAAAAATATAAAGATATAAAAATACTTTTTATTTCCTTCCTTTCATTAAATAAATTTATGAAAATAAACTTATGAAAATAAACTTATTAAAAATTGTTTTAACAAATTAAATCTATTAAAAATTTCCCTCCCTCCTCTTCTCTTTTCATTTCCCTCCCTTTCTCCTCCTTTTCATTTCCCCCCTTTCTCTCCAAATCCTCTTCTCTTTCCAATTTCTGCAACTTCAATCCACTCCGACGAGGTTAGCAAACAGTGTCCATTGCACCAAACTCGAACTCAATCAACTTAATCTCCAATTGCACTTCTGGATGGTCAAAGCCCTAATTATTTAAAGGTATCAATTTTACCCCATATTGATGACTGATGTTTAGATATTAGATATTATGTGTTTCTTGGGTTTGAAGGACTGAAACTTTGATTCACTTGCTATTGCCTTTCTGTGTTCATTAGATTGCTAAAGAAATGATTGTTTATTTTCTTGTTGTTGTTTTTGTCATTTTTTATTCATATTTGTCTTCAACTTCATATATTTTGTTTTATGAATGTTTGCTACTTGTAATAACAAAAATAGAAGAAAAAAAGAAAAAGAAAAAGAAATGTTAGGTCTTTGGAAGTTATTTAGAGGCAAAATTGGCTATGAATGAAACTTTCACATAGAATGGGTGAAAGAAAAACAACCGTGGGGGTTTGAACAAGGCTTCAAAGCAACACTGTAGTAAGAAGTTGAAACATCTCTTACATATGTTATCTATTAATTTTACATTTTGAAAGGCTATGAATGTGTTGAGGTTAATGTGTCTCTTCTTACTTAAACCAAATCATCATCACTTTGTTGACATATTTACTAATGTTTGTCAAATTAAATAATTGATTTTGTGATGTAATCAACAATATAGTATTGTGACATTTCTGTACTTTTCTGTAATATGCAATATAGTATTTCTTGGTTTTGTTTTCTTAAAAATGTTCTTACTTTAGGGAAATAAGAAAAAAATTGTGATGGTTATGGTTATGCAACCTTAGCTGTTCATACATAGCAATGTAGATTCATTTAAAGAAGATTTGTTAGCAAGGAGAATATTCAAATACTAATGACTTGAAGTGAAAATTTTTCTTTGGCTGAATATATAAACTTTAAATATTGCAAATGTAGAGGGGTGGGTGGAATGGAGCTATTTCAAGAAGCATTTCCATTGTTGCTTTTTATTCACTCCCATTTACATTTGAGTGCATTGAGAGATCTGATCATGCATGATGCTGTAGTTGTTTAACAAACTCTATATTTTTTGTTTTGTATGTAATATCAACTTTGAATATGAACTCACAATACATTGACAATAGTAGATTCATTTTCCTTATTAACTAAATCACTTTTAAATGTCAATTAGTTTATAGGTGTAAATTTGTAATCTCTAAGTTTGCTGAGAAATGTGTTCACCTCTTCATTTACAGCATATCCAATTTTTGTATTAGTGATTTTGAATTGTGCATAGTAGTTGAGGATAAAGTGTTTGTTAAGGATAACACATGTTTGCGGTTCGTCTTTTATTTTTATTCTTAGACAATTGATGATTAATATAACCTACAATTCTTGTATTTTGACTTGTTAAATACTTCATTGATGATTGTCCTTGTCTTTCTTAGGTACTTCCTAATATTGTCATTGTTAAATACTTGAGGGATGATTGTTCTAATGGTTGATTGGAGGATTCCTCATAGTATGAAGGTTAGTACAACATGTACATTCTCAATGTGCAACCTTTTCATTGTATCGTTTTATATGTGTAAGTGTTGAGATGATCAAACTACAAACTTTTAAAGATGAATTGTTTTTCTTTTTTGCTAAAACTTGCTAAATTTTATTGTAGGTTGTTGCTTTAAGAATTATTTAGTGAAACTTACTATGAGGTTTCATGAAGTATTAACACTCGCAAAGACGTAATTATTGAGGGTTAGAACATAATTTAATGATTTAGAGTCTTATAGTTAGTAATTTTGTTTATCTTTGTAAATCGAGATTAGTTTGTGGAGAGACATGAATAGTCATACTACTTGTATAATATTATTGTAAATTATGTATATTATTGTAAATTATGTCACCTATTGTTGAAGAATGAAATAATTGTTGATTGAAAGGTTTATTTTGTTGATGAATTTGTCTTTATTTGAATGATTGTTATATAGAAAATGAGAAATGAGAAATGTAAAAAGTGTCAGTATGCAATTTTACTTGACGTGTACATAGTGTCAAGTATACGATCTTACTCGACGTGCAAAAACCGTCAAGTATACGACTTTACTTGACACGTAAAAGGCGTCATGTATACGATCTTACTTGACACGTAATAAACGTCAAGTGCGATAGATTACTTGATGTTAATACAGTGTCAAGTGAATGTATACTTGACGGTTCTTTAGTGTCAAGTAAACGTATACTTGACAGTTTTTTAGTGTCAAGTAATGTGACTATACTTGACAGTCGATTACTTGACGCTTTTAAAAACGTTAAGTATACGTTTACTTGACATTGTATTAACTTCACGTAAACCAATTTTTGTAGTAGTGCGGAAGGTCCTGAACTGAGTGGTTGTGTTTCTTTTTCTACCAATGATATTAGTTCGAATGTGGAGACTGAACCAAAAAACAGACTCCTGGAGGATTTGAAAATCAAAGAAAAGGACTATTCTTCTTCAGATTCAGAAACCTCTAGGAAATCTTATGCCTAAGTTCTTTCGGACAGCAACCTGAGTGATTCCAGTTCTTCTCTCGATGGAAAAAAAAGAAAATTTTTATCCAAAAAAACCTTCAACTGGAACAACACTGTGGTAATCACAAGAAAACTTTTTCATGATGATTGGGCAAAAATTATGTTAAGCCTTAAGAAACAAATAGATGTTTCTTTCTCTTTCACACCATTCCATTCAGAAAAAGCTCCGATCTCTTTTAATGACTCAGCCTATGCAAAGCTCTTATGTAACAACACAAAATGGTCAACAATAGGGAATTTCTATGTAAAATTTGAGTCTTGGTCCCCGGAGAAACATGCATCAATGAAACTAATTCCTAGTTATGGGGGTTGGATGATTTTTAGAGGCATTCCAATCCATGCATGGACGTATGATACCTTTGTTAAAATTGGAAATGCTTGCGGAGGATTTATTGCATTGGCAAAAGAAACAATTGAAATGTCTGACCTCTTGGTAGCTTGCATTAAAGTTCATTATAATTATTGTGGTTTCATCTCATTAAAAAGGGTTTTCTTTTGTTGTCCAAACTTTTTCATCGATTTATGAAAAGGGGTTGATAGAAAGAGAAGTTAATATTCATGGATCCTTCAAGAGCAGGCAGTGATGGATTTTGATGAATTCAACCCTCACTGTGAACAATTTTACTTTACCGAAAACTTAGCTATACCATTAGAGAGTTTTGAATTCAAAAAAAGAAAATTTAATAATGATCCGCTGTGCAAAGAATATCACACGAAGGCCAAGGAAGTTATTGAAGCAAATAATTCCAAAATAGTTATTGCCAACCCTACAAAGAAAGAGAAAGGAAAGACTTTATTGCTACCAAATGATAACAACTTGGAGATAGAGGCCTCATCAATGCATTATTTAATGGAAGATAAAAGAAGAGGATTCAGAAGGCTGGATCAAAGAGAAAAGTTGTTTTCACCTCCCCTAATAACAAAACCCATCTTTACACTTGAGATACTGCCCCATCAAATCGAATGATTGTCGAAATTCAAATGGGAAGTGACAAAGGAAGCCCTCAGAATATGTAAGCCTTAAATTCTATCAAGGGCCTACAACCACTACAAGAAAGGGGGGCTCTCCCGACGCATAAATTCGTCGAAAGATATATGAAAAGAATCGAAAAAGGCTTTTCCAATGCATAAATATACGTCGGGCCACAAGTTGGAAAAAATGTGTCGGGAGAGAAACTCCCGACGCACAACATGTTGTGCATCGGGAGTTCCTAGGCATATCCCGACGTTGTATGAATGTCGAGGATGCTGTCAATATAGCGTCGGGAGATGTCTAGGAACTCCCAACGCACGTGCGACTATCTACAAGCAAATTGAAAAAAAATGGAGGAATTTTCTCTAGGGTTCAAATGTAGACAATCCAAGTTCTCATACCACTCACCTTGTAAGGTGGGATATAGTCACAAGCTCGAAGAATAAAGGGGAATTGGGGTTATCAAAGCTGAAAAACACTAACTAAGCTCTTTTATGTAAATGGCTTTGGTGTTACCATACAGAGTCTTGGAAAGGAGATCTTCCCTCAAAAGGTAAACATTATAGTCTGAGGGCCCCCTAGATGTCCATCATTAAAAACAAGCAATGATTTAAGACCAACAATAACTTAGAAATAAACAACGAAGAATATATTTCCTTCTGGCATGGTATGTGGAATGGAAAAAGTCCCCTCTCGGCTTCCTTTCCAAGACTTTTTGCTCTATGCAAATCAAACAATGCTTCAATCAAAGAAGTTTGGGATTCAAACTCCACTGACTGGATCCTCCAGCTAAGAAGATCATTGAATGAAAGGGAGATTTCGTTATGGGACAACATTAAACCCCTCCTTCCAACCCCCAATCCGCAAAAAGAAAATAGCACACCAACTTGGAAGATAAGTGGAAATAAATGCCATACCACTGCCTCGGCCAAAAAGGCTCTCCACGAAGTTCATCAACAACCCGCTAATCAGGGCAACCACTAAATCTTTGAAAATATTTGGTTTTCTGCAGTTCTTAATAAGTGCAAATTTTTCTTACCAACTGTCCTTTATAGGAAAATCAATACTTTGGATATCATCCAAAAGAAATTTTCATCCTTATGTCTCATCCCAAATAGATGTGTGCTCTGTTACTCCAACAACGAAGATTTCAACCACCTTCTCTTGGAGTGTAAGGTTACAAAAATGGTTTGGGACAAGCTCTTGATATCAATCGACGAAATTATCAACAAAGACAACATGGACTCCCTAAGCAGATCTTTAAGCATGAAACAAAAAAAGAGAAAAAATACCATTCGTTTCAATGCAGTTGCGACTCTGCTTTGGACTGTGTGGATGGAAAGAAACACTAGAACTTTTAAGGAAAAATTCAAATCTATTGTAAACCTTTGGAAAGATGTGTGTAATGTGATAGGAGTTTGGTCTAATTGTCACACTACCTGTAACCAATACGACTCTAGTGTCATTTCTCTTAATTATAGAGCTTTGTTAGATTAGGTTGTTTTAGGCTACTCTCTAGCCTTTCAACCTTGTAACTTTTCTCTATATTAATAGATTTATGGCCAGTCTTTCTAGGTAGCTTCCCAGATTGATTGGTTCGATTTTCTTAAAAGAAAATGAAAGAAATTTGTTACAGAATCGATTAAGAAGACAAAAAGAATGCCTAAATCGATCATTAAAACTGTTACAGAATTGATAAATTGATTACCAATGGTGTTCTTGAATAGTGTTTTAAAGATTAATTAATAACTCTAATATAACATTTCTAATTAAATACACATATGAAACATAAAAAAAAAAAATTAAGTGGGAAGACATCAAAGCTCTCATCGAAATTATTCTGCTAGTTCTATAGCTTTAAATATCAATATTTTTGTGTAATGTTCACATTTGGGTTGTATTGGGCTTATCTCTAACCCCTAAAGTTGTTCTTCCCTGATTCTTGTACTTATCTTTATATATTAATAAAGTGGAAATGTTGATGGTGGAGGTGCCTACTTAGTGGAGATGTATTTGTGACACCTACTGATCCAACCGTATCTTTTTCAAAAAAAATATGAAACATAAAAAAAAAAATCTCATGTATAAAATCTAAATATAAATATCAACACTGATAACAATTTCTATAACTTATAATGGAAAGTAAAAAAAGGAAACAATACTACCCATTTAAATCATTTTATGGAATAGTTTCAAATATAAAAATTAGATTCAAAATATACATAATATTATATATACTAATATTTAAAAAATTGTAAATATAACAAAATTTGTTAAAGTCTATCACTTGCAGACCAATATCATTCCTAGACCATAAAAAGTTTATTAGCGAGAGAAGTCCATTAGGAATAGACTTTTCTATATTTGTAATTTTTTTTAAAAATGTTGCTAGATGCTTCATTATTATTTCTAAAATTGCTATCCATTAAAATTATCCTAATTTTATTTAAAACATGGGTAAATATTGAATAATAAAACAACAAGTACTTTTAAGTGTGTAAAGTAATAATGTTTATAAGCTTAAATTTCCACAACACTTGAAATGGATACTAAATTATATTACAATATTCGTCTTGAAAAGAGAATAAAAGATTTAAGTATGAAAATATTTATTGACCTAAAGGATCATTTTGCAAATGAAAACAGTAATCCAAAAAGAAGCTACAAGCGAAAGTTTCTTATAGCTTTAACACGGCGATGAATGATATCATATTAAATTAAAAATTTGTATCAAATGATAAAAATATTTAAAAAGAAAACAGCTCATGACACCTATATTTTTTTTATATTGAGAATATGGAAAAATTAGTGATATCAAACGACTATCAGTCGGTAATCATAGGGTTATGAGAGGGCTATCAGAAGGTAATCATAGGATTATCGACTTTTAAATTTGCTACTTTTGTAATTTAGAAGATGTAGTGACATGAACTCTTTTATCATAAAATTTTTTGCTATTTTTGTAAGGGCTTCTATTTAAATTTGCTTTTATGGTAGTTTAAATTTTTAGGCCAATTGATCATTTAAAATAGTTGAAACTATCAAGAGAGCCACACAAATAATAGTTCTTTGTCCTTTCTCCTAAGATCCCACCACAAAAATTATGGTTCTTGTTTTTTCTCTTCACTCATATCTTTTCAAGTTTTTATACACAATAATTTTTTCGTTTGTTTATTATTTTTTTCAGCTATAAATATCTGAGGAAATTCACATCTTCAAATCATTCAATCTTTAGTCAGTAAATAGAGATAGAAAAAAATGATTGGGAAGATTATTCTAGGAGACGCCCTTAAAACCACCCGCGATGCCCTTAGAACGACGGGGGACATTGCCGGGTCCATCATAAATGCTGGAGGGAATTTTATAGACCGTGCTAGCGAAATCGGTCAACTTGGGAAGAAGACGATCAAAGGGAAGGTAATTTTGATTAGAAGCAATGTCTTGAACATCACTGGGTTTCATTCTAGTATTCTTGATGGTTTCACTGAGCTGTTGGGCAGTGGAATTGTACTGCAACTCGTGAGTGCAACTGAGATTGATAGTCATTGTAAGTTTTTCATTTTAATAAATTGCTTTTATAATTATTGATTAAAATAATGGAACAAACCTACATTTATCTTTTTCATAATGGTATCATATATATTGAAAGTGAATGGACACATCATTGTTTTCGTCGACGAAAATACTGGATAAAAGATTGTGTGGTTTGGTACACCTGTTGACCCTACATTTACATATCTTTTTTAGAAAAAGAAATTTATGAGCATAAACCTATACGTCTTTGCTTTTGGAACTGTCCAAAAGTCTTCAAACCGACTAATTAGATCGTATATAATTGCAATCAATTATCCCCATGAAAACTTTCTTCACTCTAACTTATGTGAGTAACACCGTAGTCCGAACAATTATTATCATTATCATTAATTATTGATTAAACTATTACAAATACTCTTGAATGAATTTCAATTATATTCTCAAACTTTTAAAAGTTTCATTTCAACTATCGAATATTATTCTTTTCTATCCGAATCAAATGCTTAAATTTTGTGAAAAAGAAATTGGATCTACTTATATGGTGTGTTGGAATGAAAGTTTTCAAAGTACGAGAATATAATTATTGAATTCCATAATATGTGTATATACATATTTTTCACTGTTATGTTATATTGTTTGGTTGAGTGTTTTTTAATTTTTTAGTTCGTTGATATAATATTAAATTTGTCATAATTTGGTAGTGCATGGTCTGTCCAAGTTCTAATAAAGTGATTGAGTTTGAGTATCGTCAATGGGACAAAGTACTACAATTACTTCTATACCTTATTTTATTTAGAGAACTAAACTTTAAAAATGAATTATTTAATTAACACTACTCTACTCCTAACGTTGAAGCGTCGCTTCAATGATCCAAATAAAACTTATATGTCGAAGCGTCACAGTGTTTGCGGCGATGCTCTCTTTCGTCTTCTAAAGCACAAACAATCATTAAGAAACTAACTGTAATTTACACTTAAAAGTGACATATATATATTTTAATTTTCCCACCTTCATAATTCTATCAACTTAAGCTTTTGATTTGTTTGATAATTATTTAACGTGTTATGTTTGAATATAGCGAACGACACACGTGGAAAAGTCGGAAGGCGAGCTTATTTGGAGAAGTGGTTGACTTCATTCCCACCAATATTTGCTGAAGAGTCAGTGTTTGAAATAAACTTTGAATGGGAAGATGATTTTGGATATCCAGGAGCTTTCTTTATAAGAAATGGACATACAAGTGAATTTTTTCTCAAGTCTCTCACTCTCGAAGATGTTCCTAACTATGGAAAAGTCCATTTTGATTGCAACTCATGGGTTTACCCTCAAAGAAGATACAATAAAGATAGAATATTTTTTGCCAACAAGGTATATATTATATGTAGGTATCGTCTTCGTAATGATTTTATTATTTGGGTGTCTGATGATGTTAAAGATGTGTCAACCTAATTGAGATATCTAGATACATCCCTTTGTGTCCCTTTTTATCCTCTAATATCTTGCTAAAAAGAAAGGATGAAAACCTCTAGAAATATTTGGTCCACTTACTGACCTAATTGTATCTTTTTCAAAAAAAAAAATGATTAATTAGGTATGATTTCTTTAAGAAATTCTTATTTATGCTTATTTTCTTTCTTGCTTTTTAATTATGATTTGAACATTTCTTAAAAAACCACTTCAACTTCAGTAAACAAAAACATACTTGAACCGGGGAGACCTTCATTGTGTTATAACTTTCAAAAACTATTGTTTTAAAAATTTAGTTTAGTTTTTGTAAACATTAGTAGAGAGTAAACAATAAAACATAGAAACTTGTGAGTGAAATTAGTGCTTGAAACTAAAACCCAAATTTAGTAACCATAGTTGAGAAACGTAATAAAAAATAGTTATCAAACCATTTCCAAATTATTTATTATTACTATTTTAATCTATGTTGTAGTTTATCATACTAATTTTTGTTTTGGCAGGCATATCTTCCAAATGAAACACCAAAAGCACTTCGTAAGTATAGAGAAGAAGAGCTATTAAATCTAAGAGGAGATGGAAAAGAAGAGCATCAAGAATGGGACAGAATTTATGATTATGATGTTTACAATGACATTGCTGATCCTGATGCTGGTCACCAATATGTTCGTCCTATTCTTGGAGGAACTCGTTATCCTTATCCTCGTCGAGGAAGAACAGGACGACCACGATCAAGAAGAGGTTCAAATTAATTATAATAACAATTTTCACCAACTTAGTTTTTAGGGTCCCGTTTCGTAATCATTTAGTTTTTTATTTTTATTTTTTGACAATGGAGCCTATAAACACTCCTTAACGATCAATTGATAGAAAAAAAAAAGTGAAACTATTTACAAAATATAGCAAAAAGTTAAATGAACTCTAAAGAGTTTGATGAATTTTTCTAAATTTTTAAATAGTTTCAATATTTTTGTTATTTTTAATTTTTCAATATTTTGTTATTTAAAAAAATGTTCGAAACTTTTTTATTTTTAAAATTTGGTTAGAAATTCAATGCTTTTACTTAGTGAAGATGCAAATCCCTATATATATATATATATAAAAGAAACATTGGGAGAACATGTTTGACATTCTTGAAAAAAGAGTTACAAAAGGAAGTCTAAAATATTGAGTGATACATTTCGATTTTTTAAAATTAAGTATTCTCTTTTGAACAAGATACTAGAAGTGTGAGATCTATAGATACACTTGAATATTTCAATTAAGTTGACATATCCTTAACATCTCTATCACAACTCGATACAATAAAGATATACGTTTTTAAAATTAAGCTCATAAACAGTACACACCCACGATAATCTATTTTCATATACAATTTCATCTTAATTTTGACTATTGAAATGTATTGTTTACAGATGTCAACTACGAGGAGAGATTAAAGAGTGTCATAAAAAGCATTTACGTTCCTAGAGATGAATCAATCTTTGGCAAGAAGAAATCCGAGATATTTGCTTATCAATTGAAATCAATTGCTCAATCTCTTCAACATAAATTTGGAGTATTTTTTAATAGATACCCCAAAGAGTTTGGGTCCTTTAAAGATGTACTTAAACTCTACAATGGTGGATTTCCTTTGCCAACACATTTTCTTTCAACACTTGGGAGCTTTGTTAAAGAACCATTTCTAAAGGAAATTCTTAGAACTGATGGTGAACAGTTGCTCAAATTCCCATTGCCCCAGCTGATTCAAGGTACGTAATGTTAAGGCCGATCGTGCATTGAAAAGATGAATAGTAAAACTTCATAAAATCTAAGTTATGTGTACCATATATGATATCACGTACATATAGGTGCCAGTTGAGCTAAGCTCATGTTAGCCAATTTCTATTGCTTCTACAAATTTTAAAAATCCTAAATTACAAACTTTTAATTTAACCTATTAAAGTTGAACATAATAACTAATTTAATTTTGATAAATTCACTTATGTTAATCTAATTATAATTACGACAGTTAATTTTTAAAAAAGTAATATTGTATTATTGATTAATAGAAAGTAATAATTGAAAAAAATTAGTAAAGATTTAAGAATATTATTAATGTATATCGTGTTTTATGAGCCGAGAGTTCGAATTTCATGCTTTATGGAAAATAGTTTTTTCTTTATGGGCATTTGCCCATCAAGATATCTTTTTTTTTATGGGTCTTGCCCATGATCTTATCATAAACTCAAAATTATAAATTTTTTTCTTGATGGGCAACGCACATCAAGATATCATTTTTCTTGATGGATCTTGCCCATGATCTTTTTTTGGTCTTTGTCCATCAAGAAATCTTAAACTCATCAAGAAAATTCTAAACACATGAAGAAGTTCAAAACAAATATATTAATTTTTTTTTCGATAATAGCCATTGCAAATCAAGAAAATTCCTCCCTTGATGGGCCTCTTTCATAAACAAAACCTAACTAACTTGATAGGCATTGCCAGTCAACTAATATATTATCCTGGATGTTTATTGTCTATCAAGAAATAGTATTATTGACGTTTGTGGACCATCAACAAAACTAAGGGAACTTTCCCCATCAAGAAAATCAAGAATCCACATGTGTTTACGTTTTTTTCGTATTTCTTCAACAATATAAGAAGACTTTTCTTGACGTACATGATCGTCAAGACAAACATTGCATCAAAAAGAATATTTTTCTTGATGGTTCTTTGCCATGATCATCAATAAATCAAAATTTTCGTGTGTCAAGAAAGATCAAATTTGTAGAAGTGTGGTATAAACCAGGCTTTTACACGAAAAATATAGTGTACTATAAAGGGACTGGACAATGGACCATCTTAACTAATGTCTTGGACACTCTTCTTACTTTTTTTAAAAAAAAAACGATACTAGGGTCTGAGGGTGATATTGAGCATTTCCACAAGGTGGATATTTTCAAAGCACCTTCGTTAACTCCCAAAATATATTCATTAAGCACGTACACAGAGGAGTATAAGAGTTTAGGGCTAGAGATAAGCCCACAAGTAGTTACATATTACAAAAAGCTTGTAAGTTGATTGCAATATTGGATACTCTTCTTATTACTATTTAGTTTTTAAGATAGGATATGAGAGATCCTGTCTAAAAAACCAATAGACAATAAGAGAAGTAATTAAACCATCTATATATATCTTATATACAAACATAGTAAGGTTAAGAGATTGGCTAAATTAGGAAAACAAGCTCAAACTTTCACAAGTTGTGCAAGAAATTAACTCATCAATAGATGCAGAAGTGGAAAACACAAATCCCGATTATTTTGAAGTTGAGACTGACAAAAGAATCTCGGGTTCTTCTAGTTTGAAATGAAGGTTCTTGCTTGAAATGTAAGGAGTTTAGGCTCTCCCAAAAAAGAGCTCAAATAAAAACAATAATTTCAAATTATGACTCTCATATTGTCATTCTCACAGAAACGAAAATTCAAATTTTTAATCCTCTGGGGAAAAAAGAGCATTAAATGGAAATTCAAAGAATCTACAGGTAGCTCTGGAGGTATTTTGGTTATTTGGGATGATTTGCAAAATTCTTATATCAGAAATTGTGAAGGCTCTTATACGCTATCTCTCAACTTTCAATCTGTTAAGGATGTATCTGGTGGCTAACTGCAATATATGGCCCCCCAAAAAGAAGAGACAAACTTAATTTATGGACAGAGCTTGATCATCTAGCAACAATATGCTTTAACTCATGGCTTATAGGTGGTGACTTTAATGTTTTCAGAAACAGGGATGAAACTACAACAGTTAATACAGCAAATCTAAGCATATATACAAATTTAACACCTTCATCCAGAAACACAATTTATTGGACCCCCCTCTCAGCAACAACAAATTCACTTGGTCCAATCTTAGAATCAATCCAACATGCTCCAGATTAGATCATTTTCTTTATTAAAAGGATTGGTAAATGTCTTTCAATCAACACTTCTCGAAAACACTCACAAGAACCATCTCGAATCACTACCCAATCATTCTTGAATCAGACCAATTAATTTGGGGTCCTGCTCCTTTCAGGCTAAATGTGGAAACATTGAAAAACAAAGACTTCAAAACGAATATCAAAAGGTGGTGAGAAAGCACCATTGTTCAAGGCTACCCAGGCTTTGTTTTTATGGAAAGATTGAAATTTTTGACAAAAATCATCCGAAATTGGCAGATCACAAACAGAAGTCAATCTCTCATGATAAAAAATGACCTTATCAAGGAAATTGAAGCAATCAATAAGAAAGAAGCAAACGATACGATTTGTGAAATCGACAGTGTTAGAAGAACTGCGATAAAGTCAGAGCTTGGATCAATTGATCTAAAAGAAGCTAGATACTGGTCTCAAAAAACCAAAAATTTATGGATTAAAGACGAAAACGAAAACACCTGATTCTTCCACAAAGCATGCACGGTAAGACAGAGAAAAGGCATTATCACAGAAATAAAAGATGATGGGGGTGTTACTCACAATTCAATTCAACAAATTGAAAAATGTTTCATGGTTCATTTCCAGAAGATCTACTGTAAAAATAAGAAACCTTCTTGGTTGATTGACAATCTAAATTGGAGACCATTGAATCCAATTCCCATTTCATGCTCTGAGTCCCATTTGAGGAAGATGAAATTAAATACACAATATTATCCTTCAACAACAACAAGGCTCCATGTCCTGATGGCTTCCCTCTGGAATTTTACAAAAGTTCGTTGTCTATTCTGAAGAAGGATATTATGGATTTTTTCAACGACTTTCATTCAAAAGGGGTGATAAACAAAAATGTCAACAACACTTTCATCACTCTTATTGCAAAGAAAAAGGATTATTCCATTCCTTCATATTTTAGATCCATAAGTCTAACTACCTCGCTTTACAAAGTAGTAGCAAAGGATTTAGCCAACAGACTAAAGAAGACATTGCCTAATACTATTGCAGACAACCAATTCACTTTTGTGAATAACAGAAAAATTACAGACGTAATCTTAACGGCAAATGAAGCAATTGATTAATGAAAAGCGAGCAAAAGCAAAGGCTTTGTGGTAAAGATAGATGTTGAAAATCCTTTGATACAATTAATTGGAAGTTCATTGATTTCATGTTGATTAAGAAGAATTTCCCTCATCGGTGGAGGAAATGGATCAAAGCGTGCATCACAAGAGTTTAATACTCAATAATCACAAATGGTCATCCAAAAGGTCGAATTATTTCCAAAAGAGGACTAAAGACAAGGAGACCCGTTACCACCCTTTATCTTTGTCCTTGCTAGGGACTATCTCAGTGCAATATTGAACCATCTAAACTCCTCCAAATCTATTCAAGGTATTGTGTTCAATAATACTAGTTGCATAAATCATATCCTCTTTGCTGACGACATTCTGATATTTGTTGAAGACAATGATGCGACAATCTCAAACTTAAGGTTCGCTCTCAATTTATTTGAGAAAGCTTTTGGTCTCTCTCTAAATCAAAGCAAATCTACCTTAAGCCCACTTGGCGTTTCATATACTCGTTACTCCACCGTAGAAAGCCTTTTAAATCTAAAATCCAAAGCTTTACCTATCCTGTATCTTGGTGTTCCTTGAGGAGGTAAACCAAATTCATTGAGCTTTTGGGATAGTATCAAAGTCAAAATTCAGAAAAAGCTCAACAACTGGAAATACTCACAGCTATCAAAGGGAGGGAAACTTACGATACTGCAAGCCAGCCTTCCAACATACCAACTCTCTGTCTTTAAAGCAAATGGCTATTGATAAACAGATTGAAAAAAACCTGGAGAAATTTCCTCTGGGATTCGAATATGGACAATCCAGTTTCAAGTGCCTCTCACCTTATCAATTGGGATATCGTAACTAGACCGAAGGAAAAAGGAGGTTTGGGTATATCAAAGCTTAAAACCACAAACATCGCTCTCTTATGTAAATGGCTCAGGCGTTATCTGACAAAACCAAATGCACTCTGGAGGAAAATTATTAGTGCCAAGTACATTGCTTCTTTTGTGGGAGGTCTTCCTTCAACAGGAAAAAGCACTACAGTTTAAAGGCCCCTTGGATGTCTATAATTAAAAACAAGTCTTGGTTTGAAAGAAACTTTAAATGACAAATAGACAATGGAGAAGACATTTCTTTCTGGCATGGTAGATGGAATGAAAAAAGTCCTCTCTAGCCATTTCTCTTCCAAGACTTTTTGCTTTATGCAATTCCTAAAATGAATCAGTCAATGAAGCCTGGAACCAAAACTCAAATGACTGGAATATCAAGCCTAGAAGACCTCTCAATGAAAGAGAGATTACTATTTGCAACAACATAAAGCCCCTGCTACCAACTCCCAATCCATTGAGAGGTATCAGTACATCAACATGGATTTTAAATGGAAACAAATGTTATACCATTTATTTTGCTAAAAAAACGCTTTGCAAGAAGAGCATCACCAACATTTCTCTCAGGAAAACCTCCAAATCTTCGAAATCATATGGTCTTCAACTGTGTCCAAAAAATGCAAATTCTTCTTATGGACAGTCTTCCACAGAAAAATCAACACAATGGATGCTATTAAAAAAAAGTGTCCATCATTATGCCTTAACCCAAACATATGCACTCTTTGTTGTGCCAACAATGAAGACTTTGACCACCTACTTCTGGATTGCAAGGTCACAAAATCATTGTGGAACAAATTGGTGGGAGCACTTGGGAAATCTATAAACATTGAAAACCTAAATACCATAAGCAGATCATTAAGCAAGCCGAAGCAAACAAGCAGAAGAAATGTCATCCATTTCAATGTTGTTGCTGGTCTGCTATGGACAATATGTATAGAAAGAAACAATAGAATTTTTAAGGAAAAATCAAAATCTATTGTTATCTTGTGGGAAGATATGTGCAATTTGATAGGAGTCTGGTCCAAGCGTCATTCATCATGTAACCACTACGATGTTAGTATCATTTTTCTTAACGTTAGAGTTTTGTTAGACTAGGTTGTTTCAGACTTCACTCTAGCCTCCCAACCTTTTGTATCTTATCTCTTTGTTAATAGATAAAGCCTCTCATTCTGGGGTCAATCCTAGTTTGAAGGGTTAAGTTTCTTTTTTCTTAAAAAAGAAAACATAGTAAGGTTATTCCTTGGTTTTTTTTTTAGTGTGAGATCTTTGACAAATGAAATTCCATGTAGATTTAATGGGTAAGTCGTTTGACTTGCAATCCGAAAACAAAAAATGATAAAATGAAGGAGTACAGTTAAGAAAAATTGCACCAAGGGACACACCTTGAGACTTGAATTATATGAAGTTTCTTATCATTGCATAGATGAATTTATACGTCAAAAAGGATTATTGTTCTTAAAAAAAAAGGATTATTATATAGGTTGAATTTTTGGTTATGATTAATTGAAAAATTAAGTTTCTAAACTCATTTATTATGGGCAAATTAAACAGATAATTATTCAGGATGGAAGACTGATGAAGAGTTTGCTAGAGAGATGTTGGCTGGTGCAAATCCAGCAGTCATTTGTGGTCTCCAAGTAATTTTCTTTCACATACAAATGATTGAAAATATTTACAAATATAAAATAATTTTATTTATTTTTATATGTTTTAAACTCAGATAGACTAATCACAGATAAAAAAAAAAGGAAATTTTTTATTATGTTTGTAAATAAGTATAACTTATTTTGTTATATTAATATTCTTTATTATTATTATTATTGTCCTTTTAAAAATTAACTATAGGAATTCCCACCATCAAGCAAGTTGGACCCTAACATTTATGGAGATCAAAAGAGTAAGATAACCGAAGAACACATCATGAATAATTTGGATGGATTAACCGTAAATGAGGTAATTTTTTTTAACTATAATAGACAATTTATACTCTCAAATTTTAGAAGTTATATCAGTTATATCTAAGTTCAAAACGTTTTTAAGTATATAAATTTGTGAAATTTTTTAAATTTTGTTTCAAAAAATGATTTGTGAAACTTATGATTTGCATCTTCTAAAGTTATAAAAATGAATTAATTTAGACTCATCGTCATAAATAAAAATTGAAAATTTTCAGCCATATATTTACTATACTCGTCTATATTTTGTAAAACCAAAATTGGAAGAATTCTACCTATGTTTGAAAATGAATGATTGAATTATTTTTGAATAATTGTAATAAATTGTTTAAATTGATATATAAACCCCAAAGTTTAAAAGAGTACGTTATAAATTAATATTTTTTAGGAAATTTTTAAAAATAGCAAAATAAATTAAAATATTTACAAGCTATAGCAAAATTTTGGATTCTATTCTATCACTATAGCATATCAATAACTATCCGTGATAGAATTTGCTATAGGTTGTAAATATTTTGTAAAATCTACTATTTTTAAAAATTTCCCTATCTTTTTTCTAAATACTAATTAAGTGTGGAAGTTTGAAAATTTGAACCTATAGCTAGCTTTGAAAGACGGTGGACATGTCCAACTACTGCTAAACTATACTAATTTGGATAATCGTGTTTTTCTTTCTTAATTATGTGGAAGGCAATGAAGCAAAACAAACTCTATATATTGGATCACCATGATTATGTGATACCATTTCTTAGAAGAATAAACACAACAAGTTCTACCAAGATTTATGCAACAAGAACAATTCTATTCCTAAAGAAAGATGGGACATTGAAGCCTTTGGTGATTGAACTAAGTTTGCCACACCCTCAACATAACAAATATGGTGTCATTAGTAGAGTACTGTTACCAGCTACAAAAGGAGTTGATGCCTCACTCTGGCAACTGGCCAAGGCTTATGTTGCTATCACTGATAATGGTTATCACCAACTTATCAGCCATTGGTAAACTTCTTAAATACATAAAATATAATAAAATTTCAGAATCTATTAATAGTAGATATAGTAAAAGATGGACACTAGCTAAATTTCTATTGGTATCTATTAGTGACATTGATAAATATAGAATTGAATTGTGGTTGTAGAAATTAATTATTTTCTAAATTTTATAAATTAATTAAGAATCTACCAAAGTTATACACTAGGTGTAAAATAATGTTATATACATGTATTATATTTTTTAAAAGAAGATTCTTACATCATTTTTTAGTGAAAAAAAATTCTAACATTTGGTGATATATGATACACACAATTATTTATGTTGCACTTAAATAAATAGCACTTTTAATAATAGTTAAGTGTATAACAACATATTAAAATGATTGTAAATATAAGAAAATCAATAAATAATAGACTCTATTGCCTATTGACTTCCATTAGCAATATGGTCGAGATTGTGAGATTTGAATTTAAATTTTGCTATATTTACAAATTAGTTAGGTTAGTGTCATATTTGACGTCTCTTATATATGTTTGTTTATATATGTTTGTAGGCTGAATACCCATGCAGTAATTGAGCCATTTGTGATAGCAACAAACAGACAACTTAGTGTTCTTCATCCAATTCACAAATTACTTATTCCTCATTTCAAGGACACAATGAAAATCAATGCTATTGCTAGACAATCCCTCATTAATGCTGATGGCATTATTGAGAGAACTCATTATCCAACTAAATATTCTATGGAGATGTCTTCTTTTGCTTACAAGAATTGGGTCTTCCCTGAACAAGCTCTTCCTACTGATTTGATTAAGAGGTAATAAATCAAATCAAAATATATCCCAATTTTCTTTTAGTTATACTTTTTTTAGTAATTGGGTTAAGCTAAGGCTCAATTATCATTATGCTCCTTCCTTCAATTGATGGAAAGATGCTCAATATATATTAGGATCTTAACAGTTAATAGGAATGTATGGATTTCATAACCAACCACTAGATAGAGTTTTATAAATTTAAATTTTCAAAACTGATTGAAGATCAAATGAGGTGTGATGAGAGTGTAAAGATACGTTAACCTAGCTAGTCGAAATAACAAGATATACCATCTGATCCGATCTCTCTCTTGTGACTTGTTAAAAAAATCCCGAAGACCAAATGCATACACCCTATACAAAGCTTAACTTGCATTTGAATTCATTATGAGAAAATATTCCAATATTTTACACCTCATTAACCTTGAATTTGATATAGGAGGCTTCAAATTATCAAATAGCTAGGTTTTAAATGAGTGTTTTATATAAACTTGATCTCTAACTCTAGAGATGCATATGATCTATATTATGGATTTTCTCTCCATTAATAACGTCATTCTCTCTCTACTTGTTGCTATGGTAGCTAACAATGTGTTAGTGAACTGCGTAAATCTGTGTATTGATTATTTCATTAGTGAACCATAGATTCTCTATTGCTTTATGTTTTTTTGTTCTTTTGTTTGTTGATTTCACAACCATTAGGTTGTGGTTTACTTTAATTTGTTCAGGGGAGTTGCAATTGAGGATTCAAATTCTCCACATGGACTCAAACTACTAATAGAGGATTATCCCTATGCTAGTGATGGACTTGAGATTTGGAGTGCAATCAAAACATGGGTAGTAGACTATTGCTCTTTCTACTACAAGGATGACAAAATGGTTTCTAATGACTCAGAGCTCCAATCATGGTGGAAAGAACTTAGAGAAAAAGGCCATGAAGACAAGAAAAATGAACATTGGTGGCCCAAAATGCAATCACTCCAAGACCTAATAGATTCTTGTACAATCATCATATGGATTTCTTCGGCTCTTCATGCTTCAGTTAACTTTGGACAATACCATTACGGTGGCTTTTTCCCTAACCGACCCTTAACGAGCGATAGATTCTTACCAGAAGAAGGAAATATTGAATATGAAGAACTCAAATCAGACCCTGAAAAGGCTATCATGAAAACAATTCAAGTTGATCTTTCAAGTGTTGCTTTAACTGAAATCACTTCAAGACATTCTTCTGATGAGGTCTATTTAGGGGAAAGAAACAGCGAGGAATGGACTTTGGATGAACAGCCTTTGCAATCATTTGAGAAGTTCAAGAATAAATTGGTTGAAATTGAAAACATGTTTACGAAGAGAAACCAAGATCCTAAGTTGAAAAATAGAGTTGGGCCTGTAAATTTACCTTATACTCTTATGTTCCCAACTAGCACTGAAGGTCTTACAGGCAGAGGGATTCCTAATAGTGTTTCTATATGAATATGGCAAAATATGTTTGAATTATTGCCTAAGGTTGTTGTTTATCTATGTATATTATCAATGTTTCAATGAATTTTTTTTTCAAAATATGTAATTTATTGACTTAAGGGTTTTTTTTTTTTTTTTAAAAAAAAAAGATAAAATCTGCTATACATTCCTGTGATCAAAGAGACATTATATGGAAATTGAATACAAATGGGTATTTCTCCACTACCTCTATTAAATTTGCTATTCATTCTTGTGATCAAAGAGACATTATCAACATTGAGCGGAATATTTTCAAAAACCTTTAGAAGTCTGACATTACAAAAAAAACATGTAAATTCTTCCTTTGGTCCCCCTTCATGCATCAATACTGCTGAGCACTTACAAAAAAGACGGCCAAACTGGAGCTTAGAGCTGTTTTGGTTTATCCTTTGTAAGGAAGCTGATAAAGATATATATAAATCATTTGTTTATATCTTGCTCCTTCATTAAAATGATTTGGAGAAAGCTGAGCTCCTTGCTAAATTGGAATTTTAATCATATGAGTACTACCTCCCTTTGCAAACACATTTGTCGCTCACAACAAAAATGGGAAAAAGAAGATTATCTTCTTTAATTGTGGCTGTCACCTTTTGGTCCATCTGAAAAAAAAAAGAAATAACATAATTTTCAACGACCAAGAAAAATCAATATATGAGGTTTGAGAAGATATTCTTGCATTAACTGGCCTATGGACAAGCAGATCTCCACGATTTATCAACTACATTGCTAGTTTTATTGCATTAAACATCAATGTTTTTGTCTAATTGCTTATGTATTTTCGTTTTGGGTATTTGGGCTTCACTGTATTCTCTACTTCTTGTATTTTTTCGATCATTAATGAAGCAGAATTGATGATTGTGCTAAGAGGGTATTTAACTGGTGGAGATGTTCTGGTGCACCTACGAACCTATATATAGTATCTTTTTGAAAAAAAAAATGATTGACAAAGGTTGTTTTTCTTTTCTATGAAAAATTTATGTTGTCTGTTTCTTAATTTATTCAAATTTCAACCTTTGTTAAATTAGTTCTCAACCAATTTTTTTTCAAAATTTTCCATGTAATACAATAATATTTAATGGAAAGTGTTGTTTTAAATGGTAAAACTGCTAAAAATATTGTCTATCAATGATAGATAGTGTTAGACTACTTTCCTCTATTAGCGTCTATCGGTGACATTTGGCTATATTTATAAATATTTTAGTATACTTTGTTATATTTAAAAAGAACCTATATACTTGAAAAAACTTCATTGCATTTATACAGAAATTGAGTTTTATCTCTTCCTCTAGTATCTTGTAAAAAAAAACTTCCCCTCCATAGCCATGGTAGAGCAAAGCCAATGATGGAACTCATTAAACTTACGATCATGAGCTAGCCCAAACACAAAACCTAGCTCTAGGCCACAAAATCAAACAAAAGTTCACAGCCCAAAATCATCATAGAAAGTCATGGCCCAAGTTCATCATGTTTGAAGAGAAATGGTGTGGATGAAACAAGTGTGGAGAAAGTGATATTTAGATTCAATTAATGCCTTTCTATAGACTTACAACATGTAACAATAGGATTTCCATGGTTAAGAAACCATAAACAATACTTAATTCTCGTGACTTCTAAAATTCTAAATAACTAACTCAATAGACAGTTTGTTATAAAAAACCAAAAGTTACAAATCAATTTAATTCCTTAAGCCTTCAAATTCTAATTAATAATATGAAACCTTTTATATTCTCAACCCATCACAGCTCTAATCACACCATTTGACATACGTAATTTAAATCAGGCTTGGACAACGAAAATAAGATATCAGAGAAAAAGGGCCATTAAACCTTTTCATTTACTCTTTAACATGTGTGAGCTGTAATGCACGTTAGTCTCCTATCAATTTTGGCTATGAAATCGTCTAATTGTTTCATATTCAGATTTTTTTTACCTTACTCAGACTCCATGCTGGTCGTTCATAATGCCCGATAACAGATTAATAGCAGTATTCCAACGGATAAAAAAAATGTCCATGAGATTAGGTTCTTGGTGGGTGATCAATGTCGAGTGTCGACCCTTCATTTACGTCACAGGCTACATCAATGACTTAAGAGTCTTTGACCCCGAGAAGTGATTTGAGTTGGATGGGTAAAAAAATTTCACTAACCATTTAGTTAATTAATAATTAAAGAGGTTCATTACCTAACGTCAACTTGTTTAATTTCTTTTAGAAAAGGATACTTGACAGGTTAGGAAGAGAAAGAAGAAGTGGTTTGCCCAAGGATTAAAAATGCAGTTGAATGTTGAGATTTCAATTTTACATGGAACATAGATAGAAATATCCATAAAATGTTAATGGTAAACTGGTAAAATTTTAGGGAAGGATTATAATTAACGAACATTTTGAAAAATATATATAAATCCGTAAACTAATATTTTAAACTTTTTATTATTTATATTCTTACGTTAGTGATATTTTGTTGCTTATCTTTTATATTTCATGAATTTATAAGAAATGACTAATCATGTCGTATGTGTCAATGTTGAACTCATAGTTATATGTAAATAGCGATAAAAAGATTTGACATATCGATGAAAATTTAATTTATTTTAATAGATTATACTGATAGTTCTATGATATCATATGAAGTATATTATCTATTTTCACTTAATTTAAGAACGTTCCGTGATTTTACGTTCTGGTTTGAATATTTTATAGGTTATGAACAGTTCATGGATGAAATTTGGTGTTGATGTCATTTTGGAACTAATTTGGACCAATACAAAGTCAACAACATCAATTGAGGCAAACCGGGGCAAATTGAAGACCAATTGAAGCCAATAGGCTTCTGCCTTTCAGCGTCGCGGTGTTCCACAACACATGACACAACGCTGATAGGCAGTAGGCCAGTGTTTTACGTGAAAAACATCCAGGTGCCACGACACTTTGAACATTTGAAGACAGAGATTGTGCGAAGCTTGGGCGCTGCGACACTACATTTTTATATATGTGTTGTTTGGCTACCAGCTTCGGCCTAATTTGCAATTTAGTCGACTTTCACCATTTTTCTTCTAGTTTGTTGTACTTTCTCGAACTTATCCTCATCATCGAACATGTGGAAGAGAAGCTAAAATACTTGTTTCTAGTTTGGGTTTCTTTGATCCTCCCTTTGTCTTTTAGAAATCCATGAGAATTTAAACTTGTTTTATTGTAATCTTTGGTTCGATTATGAATTTAATTGATAAATTGTTATATGTTAGACGCGGGAGAATGAATAACTATCGCTTTGCACTAAACAATTCTTTCACTCGTGACAATCAGATAAGAATTTGTTAGAAGCAATAGGTAAAGGTTAGCATGTGAATCTATTTTGATGTGTAGTAATTCTAAACAACCTAGAATTGAACGTATTGAAATGTTAGTTAGACATTAGGAAATTAGGTGTTCCTCTGAAGGATCCCTAGAACTTAATACTTTTTGGAAAATTCAATTTTACATGTTGATCGTATTGAGTAGAACAATTAGAACCTTGGGACAATTTAACTGACTGTCCCAATTAAATTGCTTAGGTGAAGATTACATAATGGTAAGTAATGATAGTTTGTTGAATGAATTCTTTGAATAAAGGAGAAATAGCTATAACCCACCAAGCTAGATTCTTTTGTCATTGAATTTTCACTAGTTTTGCTTTCCTACTTTCTATTTGCTTTTCTGCAATCAATTTCTACTCAAACGCCCCCTTTCTATTACTTTGGTTTGAGAATTAATTTGTTTGAGAATTAGGGTGCTCCATGTGATCAATTCGGACTTACCACTAAGACCTAGTTCTTGGTTTCTGATTCGGTTTATTATTTGGTAGAAATTTGGATGACGAAATCCGTCTCTACCACACGTTGATAGAAGTGGAGTTTAGGATTTAGTGTTCTGAGAGAAAAAAAAAATTCTATCCTTGTATTGAAAATCCATTTTACCCTCTAAATTTATATTCTTATAGAACAATCACTTCTCCTATACCTAGACTTTATATGCCACATGAAAAAATTATATAAACTTCATTTTCTTATATGGTTTATTTATTCTTTCAAAGAAAAAAAAAAGGAAAGGAAAACAAATATATAGGCCTAATTACATATCAAACAAAATAAATTTAAAAAACTATGCTAATAACACAACTTATTTACTTTTGCAAGAATGACAAAAAAAAAGTCCATATATACTTCATATACCAGATACACTACCAAAATATACATGATACACTATTGATATCTACTTAGATACACTTGACATATTCAATATCCTTTTCATAGGCACATGATACACTTTGATACCAAATATTTAGATTTATGATGCAAAGATTTTGATTTTTTGTTAAAAGATTGGAAAAAGAAAAATATATATTATTTATTATTGTAAAAATATAAACCGCAAATACATATTATTATAACATAAACTAAAATAATCTATACCACAAACATAAACAATTACAATAACTTAGTTCTTGTCCCAAATCGCCTTCTAAAAAAACGTTTCATGTTTTCTGGCCCTAATTAATAAAAAACTTATTTATAAAACTATCACATTTGTTTTATTTGTCCAGATGTCATTAAGCAAATATATTTAATTATTATTAAATTTAAAAAAAATCTTTAATATTTTGTCATTTTCTATGTATAGAAAATGTGTATCAGATATGTATCAAATATTTATCATGTATATCAAAATGTACTTCGGTTGAACTTTTTTTTTTTTTCTTTTTGCCATATATGTAAAATAGAAAAAATGTGTGATAAGTTTGCAGATTCCTGCATTTTAGTCCTTTATTATTGTGATATTGTGAGGTCTTTCTCATTGTGCCCAATTTTAAGTGAACTGTACTTTATTTTGGTTGCCTTATTTGGAGTTTCGTTGTGGTGCTTATAGTTAGAGTGAAATAATTGTACTTTCAAAAATGATGGAGAGTTTTTCTAGTCGCATTTGGAATGATATTCTTAAATCTTGCTGCTCCAAATCTTTCATTTTTTGTCATTACAGCATTACTTCTATATCGCTTAAGTGGCATGTCTTTTTGTACTCTATTCAACACAATAAAAGAAGTTGAAAGTTGAGAAAGTAAAAAAGACAAAAATAAATAAATAAAAAGTTATTTATAAACCTTCGTTTTTTAAATTCAAAGTCCAAAATGACATTTTTTTCACAAATTATTATCATACGACTTTTTGAAGTTGTAATTAATGTCAAGTAATCTATAGTATCTGTACTATATATAAAAGTGGCTATGAGGATAAACTTTTTTCTCTCCATTTTGTCATTTTTTAAAGTTGGATTTACTTATTAAAACTTTAGTTTTATTGTAATTGACATTTTCATTTCATTTTATTGTATTCATAATTAATTAGTGCAATTTTTCTTCCATTCTTTAAGAAAGCTAACTATTAATTATCAATAAAGAAAAAAAAGAAGGAGAAAGGTTAGAAGATGAAATACATAAAGTTTTTTTATTTGAATTTTTAAATATTAATTAAATAATTAATAACAGAATTTCAACCGTCATGCACATTTAAATTAATAAAAATAATATTTAAAATAAGTGGTATAAGGTTAATAATAATAAAAAAAAATTAGAGGATGAAATACTAGAAGGCAGAAAGTTTTTTTTATTTCAAGTTATACAATCTCTCCAACTCCTAACTATATAAAGGGCTATCTTCTACTATTTTTTCTCTCAAAATCTCAATTCATTTTTCTTGATTTGTTTATTGTTTAAGTTAATTTCTTTGTTGTGTATCTTTTTTTCTCAATTCATTCTCTCAATTTGTTTTTCAAGAATGCATAGCAATATTTTGTATTAACAAGAGATGTATATATGTTTTGACAAATGTTGTCAAATTAAGGTATCAATCCTTTGGCTTTCATAGATATTTTGATCAAGTTATTTTATATAATGGTCTTACACCAATAATAGAATGTTTTATAAAAGTCTTTCAGTGTAACATTTTTTAATACAACTTCTAGCTATAACTATGTGAAGTCAATATTTCTTTTTATATATTATTTTTTTTGTAATTTGTTACTTTTTCTTTCTCAACATACCCTCTAAAAATTTCTTTGTTTGTATGTAGAGGAGTGAAGTAGGGTTTAAGATCAAAGAGTGATTGATTATGACAAATTACGAATAGTTTAGTGGTGTCAAATATGAAGAAAGGTGTCTTATGAGGTTGTAAAAAATGGTAAGCCTAGAATAGTTATGAAGATATGGAAAATGAAATTTTAAGCTCTTAAATAAGCTTTGATTTTCACATCAAAATTTCAATTTGGTTGGTGCAAAAAGTTTGTTACGATGAAATTATTCCCTTTTTGAGATGTGAAATATAGTGCATGATTTTAATTTACACATTTCCAAATTAACCACGTTAGATTAGTTTAATTTTTATATATGTTTTTTTGAATTATTTAAATAATAAAGTCATATAATAGATAGTTATAGAATGTATCCAAGGAAAGTTTAGTGTCTAATATTTTCTCTTGTGATGAGAGAAATTATATATGTTCAAATAATATGAGATCACCAACTATATTAATTATACAATATATATGAGATTCTACGATATTTGAATAGAAATTCATATAATTATGTTATTTATACAAATTCCACTCTTTTTATGCACTAAAATAAAATGACAAATTTCACGTGGAATGCACGTGTTACTAACTAGTCTATAGTATATATAAAATGATAAAAGTTTAGAAACTTTTTAGCCACATTTTACCATTTTCATTATAACTTTTTTTAGTTTTGCTTTTAGTGACAATATTGTCATTCACATAGATTTAATGTTTGTGTCATTTTCATTATAACTTTTAATGATTGCATTAGTGAAAATAACTTTTTAAACTTTTCATCTCCTTATTATAACTTTTCTTAAAATTTAAAAATTTTCATTCAATTAATTATGTCATTTAAATTTGTTCACATCCATTCACATTTCTCTCTCCCTCATAATCTTTTATCTTTCAACTATTCACATTTCATATCTCTTTCAACCTTTCAAATTCTTCCTTTTCAAATCTTGGTTATAAATATCTCATTGTTTTTTTTCGTTCATGTTCACAAGTCACAACAAAATGTCAGGGTGAAGAAGAAATCAAATCATGTTTTTCTATTCTCTTCTGAATATATTTTTTATTTTATTGTCTATTTTTTATGTATAAAAGTGTGTTGGTGTTTATTCCTTCATTTATAAGTTTCTTTTTTAGTACACAACATAAGTTGGAGAAACTTGAACCACCAACTTCGTGGTTGACATGTACAAATGTCTATGCTCTTTATGTTTAAATCATGTAAATTTTGAATCATTTTTTAATGTAACCATGAAAATATTGCTCAATGTAAATATCATTGGAATTTATTACGTATAAATAAAGTTAATAAAATGTGTAAAAAAAATATTAAAGTTTTTTCTTTCATTTTTACCTACAAAATCATTAAAAGAAATTATGATTTCATATTTATAATTTCATAATTTCAAAAGAAATATGATTTTGGTGGATGTTTTACCATTTCATTATAATTTTTAGTCTTGTTTTCAAATTTATCATTCACATAAATTTAATGTTTGTGGTCATTTTCACATTCAACAAGATAGAAGTTACACTTTGTTAACTTCTCATCTCTTTATTCTTTTTAAAAAAAAGGTTTTCATCCCATAACTGATATTAGTTAATGCTCTATGCATGTTATTAGGGTCATAACGTAACTTTTCCATCTTTCATGACTGATATTGCATAATACTACTTTCTATCTTCTACTTTATTTGATATATATAAATTAAATGGTTAAGTTTGCAACATGTAAGCTCAAAATGTTAAGAAATGGAATTTGATTTGTGTAAATAAATCAAATTCAAAGGTACATTCAAAAGATGACAACATTGTCTCTTTACTGAATCAATTCATTTTTCACTTATTACGATGTGAATATAATAATGATATAAATATGAAAATATTGAAATAGTTGTTCTAATTTTATAAAGTTAAGTAAATACTATAATTCTTTCGTGCGTGATTTTCACTGGCATCGCACGTGTTGTTTACTAGTATATATAAAAGTATGGATGAGGAGAAATTTTTTGTTTTCAATTTTGCCCCTTCTTTTTAGTAGATTTGTTTGTTTCCCTTTTATTGTAATTTGTTTATTTATTTATTTTTAAATTTGAAATTAATTATTAATAAATACTTGTGTATTAATAATTTTAATTTTTTCTCTCCAATTAATTATATTATTAAAATTTCTCTAAAACCATTCAGATCGCTCTATCTCCCACCTATTCAAATTTCATTCTCTCACATATTAACTTTTTTTTTTTATTGTAACATTTCAAATTCTTTTTCTTTTTCAAATCTTTGGGTATAAATATCATATTTTTTTATTTTTTTTATTTTTTATTCATGTTCACAAGTCACAACAAAACGTTAAGGGTGTGATGAAATTAGTGTTCCAATAAGTTTAAATGAAGATTTGTGAGCCAAAGCTACAAAAGTCCACAAACCTTCATCAGATTTTTGTGATGCCTAGAGGAGCAAACAATCGACCCAATAAAAAAAATGCAGAGAAATTGATGATGATTCAAGGATGAAGAATGTAAAAAGTGGGAGACTAAAGAGAGAACGTTCAGAAGCGTCATTTCCAAAAACTTACAAAGTGGCATGATGATGCCAAAGAATTGGGTTATTAAATTTTTAATTACTGCGTTGTAATCAAGTAAGCTTTTGAGGTTAAAATGTAGAATTTGCTTACCAGAATAGTATATTATGGATCTTATAATTGAGGGATCGAATGAAAAAAATTGTCTTCTCTATTTGTATTATTTCAATAATATATTTTCATTTAAATTTAATTATTCATTTCAAAACGATAATTAATTCTAATTCTTGATAAATTTGTTCAATAATTATACGTCTTGAATAGAGTAGAAATACATAAAATATATAAAATTAGCACGAATGTCCAAATGATAATCAAGTCAATGTTTGATGTCCAAAATTTCAATCTATTTAAACATTCGATATGTAATTGAAACATATAAAAAAAATCTACTCATTGATCTAAAGGTTGATTGAATGGATTGTTTCATAATCATACTATTAAATTTTTTATATCTTTTAGCTCATTCGATATATACACATGCATATCACAAGTATTGAGTAAGAGATCTCTCAATAAATGAAACTGGAAAATGTATTTTCAAAAATCCATTAGTAAATAAATATAGCTTCGTAATTAATTCCTTTATTTTTATTTAGTCAAATAAAATAAAAAATTAACATGCATATAGCATGTGTTACAAACTTGTTAAATTTTAAAAAAAAAATTATTATGAAATTCTAAAATTAATTTTAATAGTGAAACTTAATTAATTATAAATTTTTAATTATTTTAAATTAATTAGTAGATATATATTAATATTATTGTTGAACGTGAAAGTTTAGACCAATCACAATTTACCATATCATTTACCAAATTAATGACAGAAAAATACAAATAATAGAATATATAGAGAATAATTAAACATTATTGACATGTGTCAAAAATTGAAACTGAAAGACATAAATTGACTCATTCTAATTGATGTCACTTATCTTCATCATGACCGTTGGATCAGGTTAATTATTTTGATTAAAATTAAATATTATTTACTTGAGTTAAACTTCAGTTGAACCAAAAAGCTTAATTTAGTCTACTTTCTAAATAAGGCCAAAATTCATATGGTTGGACCTAGGGAGCTTGATCCTAAACCAACCAAGCCCAAGTTTATAAAGTCCACCAGATAACTTTATAAATAGAGGAGTTCTTTCGTTTGTGGAGGTTTAGAAATTTTTACTTTAAAGAGCCTAGAAAGAAGTCTGCCCATAAGCAGAAGACTTCCTAAGTTCTGAAGCTGACTATCCACATAGATTGAAGTTTCTTTAAAGATCAAGTATTTTTTCAAGACTCAAACTGCAAAAACATTAAGTGCTCATCTTCCATATACATCAAAGCGTACGCATTGAACCAAGAGAAAATTAAATGATCAAAATATTAGAGATCATCAAACCACATCACATAAATGCAACATGAACACAAATTCAAGTCTATCAAACACATTTCTCCAAAAATCTTGTGCAAAAAATTACTTTGCCAAGTCTAATTTTTCTAATATACATGATTAAATAAAACCAAATCATTTTGGGTTGGTTAGGTTTGATTTGTTAAATTTAATAGTTCATATATAGCCGAGTACACCATTGATAATTTTCCCCTTGAAAGTATTAAAATATTAAAACCATATTAAATGATAGTTGAGCTAAAAAGGCTAAACAAATTTCTAGATGGTAAAAATTATGCAGACTCGTACAATTGAAAGACTGAGCGCACATATTTTAATGTAATAATTAGGTGACACAACAAATAATTGAGAGTATGCTAATAAAAACATAATTTAATTTTGTAGGTAACACATTTATTGTTTTTCTATGCTAAAAAAAGTATTTCAAAACATAATTAAAACAGTTTGAAAACATTTACAAAATTTAACGAAATTTTAAAATTTTATAAATGATAGATATTGATAGACACCGATAATATTTCTTATTGATAGATTCTAAAATTTTACCATATTTTTAAAAATATTTTGATTCACTTTTTATATTTAAAAAAATTATAATCTAAATTTTATAATAAAAAATGGACCAAAATTCAAAAACCACGATTTTAAATGATAAAACTACAAAAAAAAAATTTATAAATAAAACAAAATATCATTATCTATCAACCATATATTGCAACTATTATACAAGTCTCTTGCGACATAGTTGTCTATTGTAGTCTATTACCAATAGAAAGTAAAACTTTACAATATTTATAAACATTTTAATTTATTTTGCTATATTTAAAAATATTCTAAAAAAAAGTTTAAATTTAGTAATAAATAGTAAAAATATGAATTCAAATAATTTAAAAGGATAATGTTAAAGTACTATTAAATTAAAATAAAAACAATAAATAAAACAAAAAGTGTTGTATCTTTCAACTTGTCCTTTGTCTGCCTCAAATTCATTGGGGCTGTCCTTGAGTTAAAGCCCCAAACCAAATATGAAAATCATGTTTCTTGTTAGAACAACCATAAAACAGGTATGAACTGTTCACACACCTTTTTTTTTTTTTCAATAGTTCTCTTTAAATGCTTTTAGATATGGAAGTAATATATCGGATAGATTTCAATGAAAATACTTTTGTCTATAATCGTTTTTTTTTAATATAATAATTATAGAGATAAAAAGAATTGATCAAACCTTACACCTCTAAGACGATGGTTGGTTATGTTAATTATTGGTGAGTTATGAAACACAATTTTGATCCCTCCACTTTTTGTTTTTTTCTTTCACATTTTGGATGAATCTTAAATTTAGTGAATAATAACTTGGTGTTGTCCTAACTTTGAGATTTTTTTAAAATTGTAATCTTAATCTCTTATTGTATCTAACAAAAATATACTCTTCATTGAGAAGAAACTTACGCTCCCTTAAATATGATTAAAATATCTCTCACAAACAATTCATTGTGAGATAGTCTGAAGGAAACCTCTCGACTATTAGATACATAAAGGTCTTTCAAAAGACTTAAACATCAATTAACAAATAATGCAACTTCACTAACACACACTCATATTGATCGACAAACCGTCACTTTTTCCTTCTTTTGAAAATAAGTACGAGAGCTAGATAGGTTTATAAACACACCCAGATATCTTAACTAGATTGATTCATTTACACTATGATATATTAGAAAACAATAACAAACACATAAAACGAGAGAAAAAAGCCACAAGCCTATAGCAGTGAGAAATTTTCACTATTACCTACTCACAATTTTAGGAAGGTAGGAAATATGAACCAAATTCAACCAACACGTGGGGAATGAAAGAATCTAGAAAAATAAGTGCTGCACACTTAATTACAACTACATAATGCAAATAGAAATAGCATAAGGTGTGTACATTTCACAAGATGTAGAATGTGCTCACAAACATCATGTAGAACCAAAAAAAATATAGCCCAACACTAATACACACTAACAATGACTATTAGAAGTGAATGAACTAAAATGGGACACTTATTCTTTTTTCTCTCTTTTTAGATGAATAATTTATAAAACTAATTAAAATGTACTTTTAACCAAAAAAAGAAAAAAAAGAAGTAGGGTTGTTTTCTAGTAAAGAACCAAAATATTTATAAATATATAATAAAATGTCTGTATACAATAGACGTGTCTATTTTTAGATACAAATCATAATCTAGTGGTTTATCACGGTTTATTGTAGATAGATTATAGTTTTTATATTTAAAATACATTTTTTGAAAAACAGTAATATTTAGGCTCCTCATCTTCACATCTTCACCATATTTAGGCTCCCTAAATACAATATTAAACGAACAATCTTTCTCGAGATCTACTATAGCTATAGAAACACAAAGATACTAAATATTGATATATGAAGGTTGAGGCTTAAACCATCTTTTAAGTCAAAAACATTCAATAATGTACAACCACACTGCAGTAATAAAATTAGTCAATCACACTACAATAATAAATAACTAAAATTTGTGAGAAATTTGAATTTCTAATTCCACAAAGTGTGAAAACTATGTGATTAAATAAAAACAATAATAATAAATAAATGGAATAGGATCATGACAAAATTGAATGCAAAATTTGAGTACGAAAATTTTATGCCTTCACACTATCATACCTACTATGGCATTGTCTATGAGATGGGTAAGTTAAGTATATTAAACCCAAAATAATGTTTTAGTGTTAAACTTTATTTGATATTTGATTTCCTAGATTTTTCTATTTTTAGGGCTTAATTAATTTAAATTTGTTGTAGCTTTTAAAAAAATTTGTTGGTATTAACAATGTGTTATTTCTTTTTTGAAGAAAAAAACAACACATACAACTTGACCAAAGATCCCCCCTTTATATCCATCCAAAGGCACAGCTAATCCAAAAGGAAATTAGTCCACAAACAAGAGAAGAATCGGAAGACAGAGCATACTGAGCTAAGGCATGGCCACCCCCATTAAATTACTTAGAAACAAACAAACCATCACGATTGTCTTATTCCCGAGGGCTCCAACGTAAAGAACAAGAAAGGGAAAAAAGAAAAGAAAGGCTATGACTTGAGACATTGATATTTTAAGAGACTCACACTTCTTATAAGATAGATAGAATGCTCTTCTTATTGTCAATTAATTTTAAATTGAAATCTCGCGCACTAACAAATGATCTTCACCACTCCCTTAAATGAGTTATTAAAACTGACTAAAAACAAATGAACTATCAAATTGCTTTCATAATTTTATTGCTACAATAATAACAATAAATATACTATTCAAATTGGAATATGTTTTTAGATATAGTAGAATAAAACAAAATATATATAAAATATAATAGAATTTCATAATTTAATTTTTTAGAATCTATTCCAATTAATACTTTAAATTGTTGTGTCATTTTACAGTAATATTGTGTCGAAAAATTTGCATTAACTTTTTTCTTTTGGTTAGTTTAAACTACAAACAATAATTTTGTTGTATGCCTTTTATTTTGTAATTTGACTTTAAATGGCCTACTATTAAATTTTAAATAATTGTTTTATTTTTTTGAATGAGCACATTCTTAAAAATTGATTTTAAACGGATTTAATAAATGCAATCCATTTTTATTAAAGTTTTCTGAAAATGCTCAAAATCAATTTCAAGACTAACACACACTTGTTTTTTTAAAAAAATATATGATTGTAACTTAATAAATGTTTATTTTGATTCATAATTTTTTTTTTAAAAGAATACGTTTGATCAGCAGGTGTACCAACATCTCTAAGTAGACACCTCTTAGCACTCTTGATTCAGATAATTTTAGCTCTCGTTTTTTTTTTTTTTGAAAAAAGACACTAAAAGTAGAGGTATCGATATCGAAATATTTCAATTAGGTAGATACATCATACATCTTCAATCCATCCCAACACAAAAAATGCACTATCACCAAAGATATACACAAGGAAAAGCTAGAGAGAAACTTAATAGTTGATAAATACATTGAGAGGGACATGGCTATAGTAGCAAGAAACATTATATATACAAAAGAGAATAGATTTAGTGCACCATAAAGGCACCAGATAGATAATGTCTTCCCAAAGGTGTGAAAGGCCTTTTATTTATTTTTACTTGTACTATTTTAATTTATATAATTTCAATAAATAATGTTTAATTGGTCAGATTTTCAGTTTTAACATTTATACTGTACTATATATATAAGCTTGTGTGAATAAAGATTAAATTCGTCCCTTTAAACCTACTGACCACCATATCTATTTTTTTAAAAAAAATGATAATTTAAAAGTAGATCAAAATCTGTTGTAATGTAAATATTTAAATTCAAACTATATTAATTGATAGCTGCATTGAAAATTAGGTGAATCTAATATGTGATTCAACAAGTTAAACACAATGCTCGTATACTGCAAAGGACAATAAACCAGACCATAAGAATAACGTAACTACAAAAACATAGACATTTGTTAGTTTGGTACAATGACACCCTATATCGGTTTGAGGTAGAGTGCTCGATAAAAAGAAACTTCATGCCTAACCAAAATAAAGTTAAGCGAGTATATAACGTGAAGTTATCTATTCAACAACTTATATATACACCAAGACTTTTAAAAAACAACCTAATTACTCTTAGTGAAGTGTTTAGGCTCAAATTGAATTCAAACTATTTTAAGGTTCAAATTGGTCAAGTATATTTTTTCAATTTTGTAAAAATACTCATATAAGATTAATTAAATTTATTGTAACCAGAACAATAATTTTTGAGTTGATCAATGGTAATTTAATTTAGTATCATAATATTGACAATTATTATTAAGTGGACCTTGTGCTAATTTTCAAGCTCTAAGAATAATATTAGTAAGTGTAGGAAGAGTTTTAAAAATATGAATAAATATTTAAACTTTCAATAATTAAGAATTAAATGCTCTTTTCCCAATAAATCCAAAATCACTTTAAACATTTGTACACGTGTTATCATTTAGTTTGAACAACTTAAAACCAATTGCTTCTCTTGGACGAATTTTCATTTTCATATTTATTGTACTCAAAGTAATTAACAAAATGAAGTTATAAATATATACGACTTTTTGAATGCAACGAAAAATCAAACATAAAAAGAAAGAGTACACATTACTTGAGTCAATTATAAAACTAATAAAAGAAAATAAAGATAAGGTGGTACAAATGCAAAGTGGCATAAGTATGTGGCAGAGTTTTATTTCAACCAATTAAAGAATAGTAAATGGCATTAATAATGTCACATGGTATGGGTCCAACTCAAGTTATCAATTTTGATTTGTTTTGTTTTTTTTTCTTAATTTATGTTTATTTATTTTTTAATGTAATAGAATGATTTGTTCCTCCTTAAGTACAATAATAAGTAAATTCATAGCTAAATTTAGAAAAGAAAAACAAGTTTTTGAAAGCTATTTTTTTATTTTTTAAATTTTGGCTCAAATTTTTAAACTAATGGTAGAAGAAATTAGAGGTGAAAGTAGTGTGTATAAACTCAATTTGTAAAAACAACAAAAAAATAAAAATGGTTACCAACGAAGAGTTTTGTTTTTGAGTTTTTGGTTTTCAAATTTGGAGAACTCTAAATCTATAAACATTATTTTTATCTAAAGTTGGTTCCTGCAATCTGTTCTTTATAGGTATGTTCTCAAAATCTAAGTCACGCAAATGTGATAAAATTAGTAATTATAATCTATGAAATCCAAAATAAATAAATAAATGGGTCTCAAAGGGGACAAACATACATATAAACTTTATAGACGTCAATTTTAAACTTTGTCAGTCAACTCAGCACTCCAAGTAATAACAACAATTAAAAGAAAGAGAGATTTGTTAAGTTAGTTTAATGTAATATCACTCATATTTGGAGGTTTATGTATTTGCTAGAAAAATATTTTGCTATATAAAGAGCTAACAATTACAACGAGGGTGGTTATTTGATAGACTCACTCTTTACCAACACACCTGTCTAGTTTAAAAAAGAAATAAAATAATTGAATGTAAAGGAAAAGGCTAACATGAAATTTCTAAATCTATACCATAACCGATTTCATTGAAGAAGTAGAAAATTTTGTAATTTGAAATTACAATCATTTCTTAATATATAAGGATAAGAATATTCATTGTGGATTGAATATTCTTTGTTTTGTATATTTTATTCTTTTTGTAGAGATACCAAATTGTTTGAGAATACTTCGATTAGGAACTTTAGTAGAAATATTGTGACTAAAAAAAGTTTAAATGGATCCCTTTATATCAAAGAGATTCAGCAAATAAAATAAAATTATTGCTATATCATTTTATTATAATTTTTTTTGGTTTTTATTTTTCCTTTTATAAAAATAAGTTGTTTGTAACTAATTAACTCATTCGATCAGAGTTGCTATTTTTTTTTTATTTTAACAAAAATACTAAAAGAAGAAAGAGATTTATTTTTCTAAAAATAAGTTGTTTGGTAATATATTTATTTTAGCGTTTTTTTAAAAAAATATAATAAACCAGTAAAATATTTACACATTATATAACAATTTCGAAAACGAAAAAAAGCTCACAAGCCTACAACAAATAATACCAAAAATGCTCTAGTAAACACACGATTAATTAGCTACTCGCGCACGTAATTCTTGTTCTAAACAATCATGATACGTCATCGTGTAGGAAATGGTACATGATCGTGTACTAAATATAAACGATCTTGGTTGTTTAAATTGGGTATACGATCGTGGATCTTGTTTGTTAGATTTGGTACAAAATCGTGTACCAAAAATGATTGTGTACCAATATCCCAAGGATATTTTTCAACATCGTATACCAAATAAATATCTCAGATTTTTTTTTTTTTCAAGATCGTGTACCAAATATAAATCTTTTATATTTGATACAAGAACGTTTAGATTTGACTATACAAACAATCGTGTACCAATATCTCAACGATTTTTGTTCAAGATCGTGTCCAAATATATTTTTCTTTTACATTTGGTACACGATCTTGAACCAAATAACATTTTGAAAAAAAATACAAATTTATGGTTAATTGAATACAAAGATCATGATTTGTAGAAAAATTTAAAAGAAAAATTGCAGAAGAGAGAAGAAGAGAGAAGAAAGAATATGAAAAAGAAATGAAAATTGGAAGAAAAGAAAATGAAGCACAAACCTAGAATATTTAAAAAAATAACTAGCTTTACGGACTTTTTGATTTTATTACCCATATTATAAATATTTTAATGTTTTGTTATATTTATAAAAATTAACCATTTATTTTTGTCTTTTTAACTTTATTTTAAACGTATTTAGGTGTGATTCTAAAATAATTTAAATTACTTTAACCATTCAAAGCCGATTTTGATCACATAAATTACATATAACATTGTAAATAAATAACTTGTCTCTCCAATATATATCTAATTCTCTCTCATAAAATAAAGTCTTTTCCCCTTATATTTTTCGCTTCACTCTAACATATGTTTCTAGGAATTCATGTGTTTTACAAGAATTCAAGATTACCCGGTCATTATATAGGATGCATAGGATGCTCGGAGTGCATCTCAAAAGTTTTGGATACTATCTTCAAACATAGTTTTTTTGGATTTTTGAAATCCACTTTTTTACTTTCTCAACATTTTAAAATTTAAAAAATAGTATAAAATTAAAATAAATATTGTCTACAATGTAAGTTAGTTGTTTTTATTTTTTTAAAAAAATATATATATTTAAACCTAAATCTATATTAATATATATTTTTATAAAAATCTTAAACTAACCTATTACTTTGGGGATAAAATTAACAAATAAAAACAACTAAGTAGACATTATTTATCTTGTAAAATCTGTTATTTTAAAAAATTCTTCTTTATTATTTTATTTGTTAGTTTTAAAAAATAAAAACAACTAACTTTAGAGACCATACACGTCTATCAACACAATAATAATCTATTATTGATAGACTTTCCTATATTTGTAATTTTTTTTAAAATGTTGCTACACACTTTATTATTATCTCTAAAATTATTGTTCGATATAATTCCTCTATTTCTTTTAAAATTTTCTTTAACTAAAAATGTTAAACTTAAGTTCAATTATATAAATTAATTATATCAAACACTTTAACAACTTATCTACTCCCTTTCTCCAACCTACATATTTTTATCCCTAACTAACATTTTCTCTCAAAATTTACTCCAAGGTTCTATTTGATTATGACTTTTTTTTAAAAAAATTTTGTTTTCCTATTTTTTTCTAAACAGCTTGTTCCCTTCTAAATTTTCGGGCTTTCATCATTTTCTTAAAGAAACACTTCAATATAATTTCTAATTAAATTCTTAAAACAAAAACAAAATTTTAATCCGAAAAATTTATAGACAACGTTAAAAGTAGCATTTATAAGCTTAAATTTCAAACCCCAAACATAAAAAACTAAATGGTATATTCAAATAAATCATTTTCAATATTCCCTCATTAAAAAAAGAGAGAAAAGAAAAAAATTGACATAAAAGGATTGGAAGACTTTTCTCTGGCTTTTGAACTTTCTCATTATCAACAAAGCTCGACTGAAAAAAAAAATGGAAATACAAAAAAAGGACCATTTCACAAATGAAACATTTTTAAAAGAAACAAATAATGAAAATGCATCTTTTATTCAGTATATGACAAAGGTACTGAAGAGGTGTTAACCTAATTGAGATGTTTCGTTAAACCAACTGATCCCACCCATGAGTAAAAAAAAAAAGCTAATAAAGAAATTTTCCTATAGCAATTGTATATAATATTAACTAAAGTGAATCATGCAAAGGTGGTTGCCAACTACAAAAAAGAGAGCCCACAAGAATTATAGTTCTTTTCGTTTCGTTTCACACAGGAATATCTTTTCAAATAATTTTCACACACAACATTTGTTTTTTTGTTGAATCTTTTGCTATATATACTTGAGGAAATTCACATCTCCAAACCATCCCATTCTTCAGTTAAGTAAGAAAAAGAAAAGAGAGAGAAGAAAATATGATTGGTAAGATTCTAGGAGATGCTCTTAAAACCGCCGGCGACTCCCGTAGAGCGACCAGGGACATTGCTGGGGCTGTCATCAATGCTGGAGGGAACTTTCTTGACCGTGCTAGCGATATTCGTCGGCTCGGGAAGAAGAAGATCAAAGGGAAGGTGGTTCTAATGAGAAGCAATGTGTTAGACTTCACTGAGTTTCATTCTACTATTCTTGATAATGTGGCTGAGCTGTTGGGCAGTGGAATTGTCATTAACCTCGTGAGTGCAACTGAGGTTGATCGCGATTGTAAGTTTTCTTTTCAATAATTTACTTACACCGTTATTATAATTATTGTGAATGGTTAATTAAACTAGGATAACTTTTAAAATGACAAAATTAACCAAAATCTTTATAAAATATAGTAAAAATATCCTAATTAATCTATGATGAATCGAAGATATAGTACTATTGCTACATAGCAGTCTATCATAAATAAATAATAATATTTTATTATATTTATAAATATTTTCATATATTTTGTTATTTAAAATAATCTCTCATAGAACTCGAACTTGTAAAAGTTTCATTTTAATTATTAAAGTTTGATATATCATTTTTTTTATCTTTTCAAAACAACCATTAAAGGCTTGGTCACTATATCCACAGATGAAATTGTGCGTGCTTATATGTTGTTTAAATAATAAAAAAAAAAGTTCAAAACGCATATAATAAGAGAAGTGAATTTTGCTTAAATAATAAACTGTCACAACAAGCAATATCGAGATTTAACGATGATTTATTAGCGACTATTTTAATATATCATCGCATGTTGAGAGCGACGAATTTCAATTCTCGTCTCTAACAGTGCAACAAAAGATGGATAAATTGCAATCCTGAATATTATTAGTTGGTTTTGATGTACTATATATATCTTTGAAAGCCATTAAATCCATGGCCTAGAGGTTTGTGTTTGATGAAGTTTTATTTAGTAACGTTCTGTATTAGAGTATGGATATAATGTTATATTTTCGTAATCCTAACAGTGTAAGTTTTTGGATTGATCAATGAATTAACGTCATGTTTGTATATAGCGAATGACCCGCGGGGGAAAATTGGAAGGCGAGCTTTTTTGGAGAGGTGGTTGACTTCACTACCACCTGTGTTCGCTGGAGAGTCAGTATTTCAAGTAAACTTTGAATGGGAAGATGATTTTGGATATCCAGGAGCTTTCTATATAAAAAATGGACATACAAGTGAATTTTTCCTTAAGTCTCTCACTCTTGAAGATGTTCCTGGCTATGGAAGAGTTCATTTTGATTGCAACTCATGGGTTTACCCTCAAAGAAGATACAGAAAAGATCGAATTTTCTTTGCCAACAAGGTAATTAATTAGTTAATTGTTTGTTTGTTTTTTCTGATCTTTTTAGGTTGAAATATTACTTAGGTCATTTTGGTTTATTTCGGTCTCTTTAAACTTTCAAAAAGCTCGTTTTGATTTTTACTTTATATTTTTGTTCATTTTAGTGATTGAATTTTTTTAAAAAATGATTACTTTGTTTCCTTAAAATAAAATAAAAATGATATGACCTTTTTCCTTAAGGTTTGAAGGCTCGATTCTACATTTCTAACCATTGTTGTATTAAAAATAAAGGAAAGGATAAAATTGTTATTTTTCACAGAATTAAATGAATATACTTTGAAAGTACAAAAAAAGTTATTTTAAATGAGAAAATTATAAAAATATTAACACATGTAGCAAAATATCATAATCTATTTACGATAGACCGCACTAAACCAAGAAAGCTAGACTACTGTCTATATCTATCATAGTACATATAGACACAGATAATAGTCTATCTTAGTCTATTATCTTAGTCTATTATGATCCATCGTATATAAAGTGTGATATTTTACTATATTTTGTACATATTTTGATTCATTTTACTATATTTGAAAATATATCAATAATAAAGTTAATTTGAAGTTATTTTTAGGTTCTTCAAGAGTATTTTTCTAACAATTTTTAAAGTTTAAAGATGTTGAGAATCTGGCATTGGAAAAACCAACAAAACTCAAACTCTTTATAAGATGGGTGTGCTATTCCTTTTGTTGTTAGTTGGTTTTGAGATAAAATCTCATGCTATCAAATAATACATATTTTTTAAACAAAACACTAACCACATGGGTATTTTTTAAGTTTATGAGTATTTTGTATAATTTAACACTAGAACATAGAAATATTAAAAAATGTCATATTTATTGGTGTTCGTTTTTGCAGTCATGGCTTCCAAGTGAGACACCGGAACCACTTCGAAAGTATAGAGAAGAAGAGCTATTGAATCTTAGAGGAGATGGAAAAGGAGAGCGTCAAGAATGGGATAGAATTTATGACTATGATGTTTACAATGACATTGCTGATCCTGATGCTGGTGATAAGCTTGTTCGTCCTATTCTTGGAGGACCTGAATATCCTTATCCTCGAAGAGGAAGAACTGGAAGACCAAGAACTAGAAGAGGTTGAAACTAATAACAATATTCACATCTAACTATATTAATGGATTTATTAATTTGAATCAACGCATGATCGATGAGGGGCACACTAAGGATAAATTGACCCCTTAACCTTACTATTCCTTTTAAAAATAGTTTATAGAAATGGTTTTTAAAATATTTTTTAGATAAAGATACTAAAGTAAACGAGAGTCGATCAGTCACCGGACTATCAAAACGATCTCGACACATTATTATATCCCTAACATCTTAGTCATTTGGATTTTGAAAATTAGGCGTATAAAGATTTTGATGCGTACTCAATCATCATGAGTTTGACCTTGATAAAGCACTAAGAGGTTACTATCTACTTAAGATTTAATATGTGAGATTAGTTGAAGTAACCACGTGTAAACTAGCCAGTGAAGTCATAAATATCAACCAAAAGAAAAATTTAACAATGGAAAAGTAAGCCAAAGTGTTTTCTTAACAAAAGGTGAAAAATTATAACTGGAAAATTAAAAAAAAAAAAAAAAGGAAATTGGTACCAAAGAGTGGCCTTTGAATTTTGGTTTTTGAACTTTTTCTAAATTAAGCTTGGAAACCATATACTTTAATCACTTATAAACTTGTTTGATTTTTGTTTCCTACTACCATGTTTATTTGTTTTTATTAACCACTTTCTAGTCATGTTTTTTAAAAAACTATGTATTGTTTTAAAAAACTTCAACATTAGTTTGGGTAAATTGACCATACATTTGGTTGGAAACAACCCTACATTTCAAATTTTTTTTTCAAAAAAACAATTATCAAACCAAACCTTAATTATTAGTAGCTTTAATTTAGAAAAAAATATTATTTGAATTAAAAAGGTGTCACATTAACTTCTGTCAGCTAAAAAATGCTATTGAACTGAAACCTCAGGATAAAAATGTTATTTTCTTAGTGTACAAAAAAGAAAAATCAGAAGGTACATTAGGACATTTTAACTAGGATTTACACACATTGATTGGTAACACTCTCGTTCTACCCAAGGATCGAGTAGCGATTCATATTTATATCCTTTAATGTTTGAAACTCGTCATCTGTTATAATACTTTTTTTTTTGTGGGTGAATTCTGCAGATCCAAATTCAGAGAGGAGATTGCAATCAGTGATAGGGTTAAACATTTATGTACCAAGAGATGAAAATTTTGGACATTTGAAGATGGGAGATTTTCTTGGGTATGCATTGAAAGCACTTTCTGCAAGCGTCAAACCTGGGCTTCAAACTGTATTTGATATAACTCCAGGAGAATTTGACAATTACAAAGAATTATATAATCTTTATGAAGGAGGATTTCCTATTCCACAAAATCTCTTTAAGCTTCTTTCTGATTCCCTCTCAGCACCATTGTTAAAAGAGGTTTTAAAAATTGATGGTGACAGATTTCTCAGATTTGCAGTTCCTGATGTCATCAAGGGTACGGATAATTCGTTCGATAACAATTTTCTTTTTCGATATTTATGTTGTTTTTTTATATATATTTGAAGAAAAACTTGAATTCTTAGTCGAATTTAAAAAAAAAAAAAGATTTTGAAAATTAATTTTTTTTTAAAGTAAATAATATTTGTTTTAGAAAAAGATACGTTGGGTCACCAGGTGCACCGGACATCTCCACTAGGTGAAAAGTAAATAATATTTTGTAAGTTTAATTTTCAAACACTAAAACAAAAAAGATCTAGACTTGAAGCTAGTGTGAGGTAGATTATTATAACTCGATCCATGTTTGTGACTCTAATTATAATGGTTGGATGTTTCCTCCGTCGATCTATAGCCTACAATTTATTACCGTATTACTATTATTTCAAGTTCCTCTTTGCTACAAAAATTTACTATTATTCATCGTCTCCTTTTTGCTTTGTTACAATATTTACTATTTCCTACATGGTGTTTGTCGGACATGAGATATGATGAGGATGATAAGAGGTGTCAACGTAGTGCACTTTCTTATACATTCTATTGTATATACTGTTAAAAAAATAATAAGCATGGTGGACATTATAAATTAATTTGGTCCCTTGATTTGTACAGATGACAAAACTGCATGGAGGACTGACGCAGAATTTGCAAGAGAAATGATAGCTGGAATTAACCCTATTCTCATTTGTCGTCTTGAAGTATATTTTTTCTGTTTAATTTTTATTATTTAATCGTTAAATTTTGCATTAGTTTCTTTTTTGTCCCATTTTCAAATGAAGCAAAATGAACGAAAATATTTAAAAATATAGCAAAATCTCAAAATCCATCGATGATAGACACTCATAAACGACACCTGATAAACTTAGATTGATGTCTATTTAGTGATAGTCTTTCAATGTTAATCAACATCTATTATTGATATGTTTGAAATTTTTGTTATATTTATAAATATTTTCATCAATTTTGTCCCATTTGAAATATTTTTTCTTTTTGTTATTATATATAAAGGTTTTTTTTTTATAAAAGATATGATAATTGGGTCAGTAGGTGCATCAAGACATTACCTATCCTTAAGTAAGCTTTGATTTTTTTAATATCTTTTTATTGACAGCATTTTCCACCATTGAGTAAGCTTGATCCTAAACGTTATGGAAATCAAAATAGCACAATCACTGAAGAACAAATAAAGGATGGCTTGGAAGGACTCAGTGTTCAAGAGGTGAATTATATTCAAATTAACTTTAACATGGCATTGATGATGCATTTGTTGAAAATTTTTCCTAAAAGATATTTTTTTTCTTTTAAATTAAGAAAAAAATTATAGGTTATAAACTAAGTTATGTATTAAGCAAAGGAAAAAAAATAAAATATTGAAATATTTTCTACTAAATATGTTTAAGAAGGAAGAAATAGAGAAAAAAAATCAATTTATACACCTAAACTTTAGAGAATTGTATAAACTAAAACTATAAATTAAAAATTTTATTATTTTAACATCTGAACTTTTTGTCCAATAAAAAATGTGTTGATATACAAAGTCCTCTAGATTTTGTTTGACCAATGTTGTGTTAAACTTGTACTTTGGTGCACTGAACTTCTAATTTTTTTTTAGCCAAACACCTTAGACTAGTATTCATTATCTATGAAAACAATATATTTACATCAATTATCAAATGTGTAGACTTCTTCGAATACTGATTTTACAAAATGGATAATTATAGAGTAATGCATAGAGGATTTTCAAAAGAAATTTTGTTCAAGTTGTTTACAAAAGAACAGAATTTAAATTGAAACGATAATTATTAGTTTATTTTTGTAATTATGATAGCTCTACCATAGCTCTCAATTGGATGACTATCCTTGAGCATATCTCTTTTGCTTTCCTCTTCACCAACTCTTTTATAATTAATAATTTTTTTTTTTGGACAATAAATCTCCTCTACTTGGGTTTGAGATGTGATGAGAGTGCTATAGTTGAGCTAACTAGCTGATATATATATATATATATATATGGGTGCATCTATAGTGACCCCTCCTTGATCTTCTCTTGGTGAATTGTTAAAAGAAAAAAATAGTTGAAGGTTTAAATTGACATAGCCCTATAAACTTTAGGGGTATGAATTGATTTTTTTTTCTTCGAAAAAATCATAATTAAATTAAACGACATTAAATTTTCTCCTAATTTTCAATGGAAATTAATAACAAATAGGATATGGATGATTTGATTGATGAAATAGGCAATGAAGGAGAACAAGTTATACATATTGGATCATCATGATGCATTGATGCCATATCTTAGAAAGATAAACTCAACATCAACGAAGACTTATGCCACAAGAACACTACTCTTTTTGAAAGATGATGGGACTTTGAAGCCATTGGTTATTGAGTTGAGCTTGCCACATCCTCAAGGAGATCAACTTGGTGCCATTAGCAAACTATACTTTCCCGTGGAAAAAAGTAATGTTGAAGGCTCAATTTGGCAACTAGCCAAGGCTTATGTGGCTGTTAATGATGCTGGATACCATCAACTTATTTCCCATTGGTATAATTTCTCATAAATCTTCTACAATAATGACATTTTGATCTATCGATTTCTGTTTTTTTAGTTTAACATATGTTGTAGGAGAGGTTCGAATCGTTGACTTCTTAGCCTAGAGAATATAATTTATGACAATTGAATTATGCTCACTTCAATTATTGAGTTACGTTTAAGATTTGAGATATATTCTCCCTATTGAAATTGTAGGTTGAATACACATGCGGTACTTGAGCCTTTTGTGATTGCGACACATCGGCAGTTAAGTGTGCTTCATCCAATTCATAAGTTATTGGATCCACATTATAAAGATACCATGTTCATAAACGCATTTGCAAGGCAAACCCTCATTAATGCTGATGGACTTCTTGAAGCAACTCATTTTCAATCAAAATTTGCCATGGAGTTGTCTTCTTACATATACAGAGATTGGAATTTCCTTGAACAAGCCTTACCTGCAGATCTCCTAAAGAGGTAATTTATATTTTTTTTAAATCATAAGAAAATGCCTCTATAAACTTTGAAAATTTTTATTTGAACCCTGATGTTTGAACGTTTTTTCTTTCTTTCAAGACAATCCTTTAAAACTTTTGTCATTGAACTTAGGATAAAAAAAAATGTGTGTATGCTTATATATGTGTCTAAAGTAAACATAAATCTAAACACACCCGGGAAGCTAAGGTAAATTTAGAGAATAGGGTTAGCGAAAAAATCATAAATGAAAAAAAAAATTGAAGAGGTGAGATTTTGGAAGAAGTAAGACACGACAACAGGTATAGTTCACAGATGTTCGTCAAGTTAATATGTTTTTTCCCTAAAATATCAGTTTAGATTTGTGTTCACATAAGAAACTACAAATTCTATTTCGTCCATGATTAATTATAATAATCAAAGAGGTAATTTATATATTGTCTTTTTTCTTCCTAATTTGATTTATAACAATCATAATAAGAAAGGGTATGTACTGACAACATGCCATTCATTTTGATATGTTTGTATAGAGGAGTAGCAATTAAGGACCCATGTTCTCCACATGGACTCAAGTTATTGATAGAGGATTATCCATATGCTGTTGATGGACTTGAAATTTGGTCAACAATAAAAAATTGGGTGACAGATTATTGCAATATCTACTACAGAGATGACACCGCAATCCAAAATGACAGTGAACTCCAATCTTGGTGGAAAGAAGTTGTAGCGAAAGGTCATGCTGACAAGAAACATGAAGCATGGTGGCCAAAGATGCAAACTTTAAATGAATTAATAGAATCTTGCTCCATCATTATATGGATTGCTTCAGCTCTTCATGCCGCTGTTAACTTTGGGCAATATCCTTACGGAGGCTTTGTTCCCAATCGTCCAACGGTAAGTCGAAGATTTATGCCCGAAGTCGGTAGTAAAGAGTATAAAGAACTTGAATCTTGCCCTGAAAAAGCCTTCTTGAGAACCATAAATTCTCAACTACAATGCCTTCTTGGAATGTCACTCATTGAAATTTTATCAAGACATGCTTCTGATGAAGTTTATCTTGGGAAAAGAGGTAGCTTAGAATGGACATGTGATAAAGATGCATTAGAAGCATTTGATGATTTTGGCCAAGAAGTGAATGAAGTTGAAGAAAGGATTATGGAAAGGAATCGCAACATCAAATTCAAGAATAGAACTGGCCAAGCTAATGTTCCTTATACTTTGCTTCTTCCATCTAGCACTGAAGGAATCACTGGCAAAGGAATTCCTAATAGTATCTCTATCTAATTAAAAAAGCAATTTGGTTTGTGTGTGTTATGATTATGTAATTTTGATTTTTCTCGCATGTTTTTATCTTTTTGATTTGATGATCAATCCAAGCCTGTTTCTTAAGCTATATAAAACAAAAATAGGAAATGCTTAAGGGTAGGTTTGGATTTGAATGTCTTTAGTTGGGTTCTTAAATTTTATGCATGTGTGCAACTCTATTATTGTGCTGTGTCTTACTTTTGGTGTGTTTGTCAAAGGAATAAAAGAATTATGCTTTGTGCTTTAATTAATTCCCATTGTAGTCTTGATTTAAAAACTATGAAAAAATTATTATTGTTGTTTTAATGATCACAAAATAATATATAAACATGTAATAATTTCTTGTTTTTGTCTCATATAAAGTACACAAAAATATAGAGAGGATTATTTTCCTCCAACTTTTTTTTCTGGTGAGGATCTCACGTTGAAAAAATGGAGAGACTTCACAACGTTTAAAAAGATACATGGATTTATAATATTTTATTTATTTGTTGGTTTTGGAATGAACATAAAAGTTTGAATGGTATTTAGTGGTGAACTCAAAAAGACATTATTTTAAAGAAGCAAGTTAAAGATTCTGATATGAAAAGATGAAATGATGGATTAGTTGTATGGATATGATAAGTGTGTAATTTCATGTGATCTAAGTACAAGCATACATGGTCAATATCTGAAAATCTCCTTAGATGGTAAAACATCTCTATTCCTAAAGAAAAGGGTGGACTTGGCAATAGAAAAGTTATGAACATCAACTTTGCTCTCCCTTCCAAATGGCTTTGGAGGTCACTTTGTAAGATTGATCCTTGCAAAGTATATAGTCCAGCTTTCAATGGAGATTTTCCCATCAAAAGCAAATTTAGTAGCTCCAAAGCTCCCTGGAATGCCATCATTTAAGGGATCGACTGGTTCAATGCTCAATACACTTAGCTTGGAAACTTAACAATCCTCCATCTCTCCAGTAAATGTTGATACAAACAGATTAGATCAGGTGGCCAGTAAGTGAGGGATCTCCATTCTATTTTTGCCATTAAATTATTTGGGAGTGCCTCTGAGAGGAAAGCCCCTGACAAAGAAAAGACTTGGAGGAATTTCCTTTGGGCAAATTTCAAAGACAAAAATAACATCCACCTAATCAGATGGCCGATAGTTACTTCCCCAAAAGACAAAGGAGGTCTTGGTGTTGTATAAATGACACAAATTCTGCTTTGTTGTGTAAATGGTTGTGGAGGTTTTATAATGAAAACAATCCCATTTGGAAACGAATTATTCTGGAAAAATACAAGCAATCATACTTGGGTGACATTCCGACAAAAGGAAAATATAGCAGTAGTAAGGCCCCTTGGATGTCCATTATTAGAAATGATGACTTCTTCCTATCTAACATAAGATGGAAAATTAAAAACGGTGAAAGCATATCCTTTTGGCATGGCAATTGGCATGATAATAGTCTTCTAGCATTGCACAGCCCAAGACTATATGCATTATCAAATGGCAAAAAAAGATCCATCAAGGATATGTGGAATCAGGTGACTCTTGATTGGGACCTTCTTCCCAGGAGACCTCTTCGAAGTTGTGAATCAACTATGTGGGATGAACTTAAATCCTCCTTATATACTCCTTCCTTTGTTGTTGACCATGATACGCCTATATGGGAACTGAACACACAAGGGACCTTCAATACGACATCAGTAAAAAAGGCCATTCACACCGGTGATAGTAGAGGACCAAATTCTTCTGATCCAGACGACGTTTTTAGAAACTTGTGGAGATCCAGCATCACAAAAAAATGTAAATTCTTCATCTGGTCCCTTATACATGAATGCATCAACACGACTGACAATCTTCAAAAGAGGCTCCCAAGAATGAAGCTCAAGCCACTGGTGTGTTATGTGTAGAAAAAATAATGAAGAGGACAAAGACCATCTCTTTCTCCATTGTTCTTATGCTACGTATTGCTATATGGGAAAAATGAGCTTGACGCTTAATTGGAGTTTCTGATCACATTCCAACCCTCCTCACTGTGCAATGATGTTTGCAAAATGAAACAAAAGAACAAAAAAGAGATCATATTGTTTAACTCGGTGGCTGTTGCACTTTGGAATATTTGGCTGGAAAGAAACAACAGAACCTTCAACGATAAGGAGAAGCGGCCAAAAGATCTATGGGAAGATATTCAAGCACTTACGGGTCTTTGGACTAGTAGATCCAAACTTTTTTCAAATTATCCACCTAGTTCTATTGCTCTTAATTTAAATGCTTTCGATTAGTCTACTAGCTATGCATTTCTTGTTGGGTTTGTGGGTTTTTCTCTAGCTCTTTTTGTACTCTTCTTGCTTCATATACTCATTTTCCTATATTAATGAAGCGGGAATAAAGAGGGTGCTAAGGGGGTGTTCACATAGTGTCTCGTCCTGGTGCACCTGCTGATCCAATTGTATCTCTTTTCGAAAAAACAATGGTGAATTGGTTTCCTTTTAGAATGGGCTTTGGAACATTAAATCTCGTCTTGCAACCTCTGTGCATAGACTATATGCCCTCTCAAAGAATCAACAGGGGAGTGTCAAAGATATTTGGAAAGCGACTTCTTATTCTGAATGGGAAATCCAAGCTAGACGCCCCCCCCCCCCCCCAGAAGCCATGAATTACAAGTTTGGGACAGTGTTAAGCATCCCTCACTACTCCAAATCCAAACAGGGGTCACGATATTCCTATGTGAACACTTAACACAAATGGCATATTTGAAATTGCATCCATTAAAAAAGGCTCTTCTCTTGAATTCCCTGGTTGAAGTATCTAACATTAATCCAGCCATTTTCAAGACCTTCTAGAAATCTGATATACCAAAACAAATGCAAGTTCTTCGTATAGACTTTGATTTATAAATGTGATAACACTGGTGAAATGCTCCAAAAGAGGCTTCCCACTTGGAATCATAGTCCAAACTGGTGTGTTCTTTGCTAAAATCAAACGGAAGATTTGGATCACCTCTTCATTCACTACTTTTTCTCAAAAAGTCTTTGGACAAAGTTGTTAATTGTGCTGAAATGGAACCATAATTCTCCGATATGGCTACTCTCTACATAGATATGTGTAGCTCCAATATAAATAACAGAAAAGGGTACATCACCTTCAACTCCGTTGTTGTGACACTATGGATTCTCTGGATTGAGAGAAACAACAAAATTTTCAAGGGGACTGAAAAATGTAATGTTGAGATTTGGGATGACATTCAGGCTACATCGGACTTTTGGTCTAGTAGATCAAAGCTTTTTACAAACTATAGCGCTAGTTCTATTGTTTTAAATATTAACACTTTTGTGTAACTTTCTATCGGCTTATCTCTAGCCCAACTTTCCTGGCTTCCTGTGTATGTTTTCTCTTATCTTTATTGAAATGGGAGTGATGAGGATGTTATAGGAGTGTCCATCTAGTGGCGATGTTCGGATGCACCCAACTGACCCATCATATCTTTTTTTTTCAAAAAAAGATTCACGATCAATAAGTAATGGTTTTAAACTATTGTATCCATGAGACTTGGTACAGTCAAAGTAAATGGAAAGAAGGGTAAAATATAAAAACATCAACTTTTTATTCATTTATAAATAAAGTAAAAATAAGCTACTTAAGCATATACTCTATGGCTTTGATTCCAAGAGTAGCTAAGGCGCCAAGTAACTTTTTTCACATTAAACAAAAGAGAGTGACAATAATAGAAAACAGGCAAATGATATATTTATAGCCAACCATATGCTCAAAGAGTCCCTTCAAATAGAGATGCTGTTAGGAATTCCTCTGCCTGTGAGCCCTTCAGTACTTGATGGAAGAAGCAAAGTATATGGCACATTAACAGGTCCACTTCTATTCTTGAGATTCACATCTTTGTTCCTTTCAATGATTCTACTTTCAACTTCAAACACTTGTTTTCCAAAATTCTCAAACACTTCCAGTGCGGCTTTGTCAGAAGTCCATTCAATGCTAGCTCTTTGTCCAAGATAAACTTCATCAGAAGCATGCCTTGATAATATTTCAATTAGTGAAACTCCAAGAAGTGTTTGCAACATTGAATTGACTGTTTTCAAGTAAGCCTTCTCAGGCTTTGATTCAAGTTCTTTGTACTCAGCACTTCCTACTTCAGGTATATGCCTACGACTTATTGTTGGTCGATTCGGCATAAAGCCTCCATAAGGATATTGTCCAAAGTTAACTGCGGCATGAAGAGCCGAAGATATCCATATTATGGTAGTACATGTTTCGACCAATTCGTTGAAATTTTGCAACTTTGGCCACCATGTTTCATTTTTCTTATCAACATGACCTTTCTCTCTAACCTCTTTCCACCAAGATTGAAGTTCAACATCATTCTGAATTGCCCTATCATCTTTGTAGTACAGAGAGCAATAGTTTGTAACCCATGTTTTGATTGTTGACCAAATCTCAAGCCCATCCACAGCAAATGGATAATCCTCTATGAGTAACTTAAGTCCATGCGGTGAACTTGCATCCTCAACCGCCACACCTCTACATAAATAATGTAAGGATAAGAAAATGTTCATCATTTATGTAATATAGTTATAAGAGAACATTGGACAAACCACTTCGTAATTATGTGACTAGTAATGATTATCACCCTAGGGGGACTAATTGCAACAAAACTCCACCAAAGGTGACTGATCAACTAATTAAAAGTTCAGGTGTGTAATTGTAAGAAACCTTTATATCTGAAGAGATTGATTGGGATGAAATTAAAAGGCTTAAGGGAAAAATTGGTGATTTACCTCTTGATGAGATCAACAGGGAGTGCTTGCTCAATGAAATTCCATTCTTTATACATGTAAGAAGACAACTCCATGGCATACTTTGATTGAAAGTGGGTTCGTTCAAGAAGACCATCACCATTAACAAGAACTTGTCTTGCAAATGCATTGATAAACATAGTGTCTTTGTAATGTGGAACAAGTAACTTATGAATTGGATGAAGCACACTCAATTGTCTATGTGTTGCAATCACAAATGGCTCTTGTACTGCATGAGTATTCAACCTACAATAATAATTTCCGAGTGTTAATTACATCATATATATATTTCAAAATAATTACAACCATATATATATATTATAAAACATTTTAGTTTGATGAGTAATTAATTATTTGCAAACATACCAATGGCTGATAAGTTGATGGTAACCAGCATCATTGACAACCACATAAGCCTTAGCCAATTGCCATATTGACTTTTGAACTCCTTCTTCAGCTGGAAAATATTGTTTGCTATTTGCACCAAATTGATCACCTTGAGGGTGTGGCAGACTCAACTCAATAACCAATGGCTTCAAAGTTCCATCATCTTTCAAAAATAGCAATGTTCTTGTGGCATATGCTTTTGTTTTTGTTGAATTTATTTTTCTAAGATATGGCATTAATGCATCATGATGATCCAATGTGAATAGTTTCCTCTGATTCAATGCCTATATATAGATAAGAAAAAAATGTTGATTACAATAATATAATATAATTTGAAAAAAAAAAAAAAACAAAAGTTTAGGTGTTTTTAATGTTTACCTCATCGACCGTAAGACCTTCTAAGCCAGACTTGATGTCTTCTTCAGTAATCTTGCTATCTTGATCACCATAAATATTTGGGTCAAGTTTGCTTTTGGGAGGAAATACCTATAGAAATATGTACAATTTTTTTTTGAAAAAACAGATTAATGTGTAAAGCTTGAACTGAAAACTAAAAAAGCTGAATTTTTTTTACCTCAAGACGACGAATGATTACAGGGTTAACTCCAGCTAGCATTTCTCTTGCAAATTCTTCGTCTGTTTGCCATGCAAACTTGTCCTCTATTGGTAGTTATTAGAGGAAAAAAATGTAAGTATTATTTCCACAAATTTAAAAACCTAAAATAGAATTTGTTTTGCTATTTTAAAAAATGTTCCTTGAATTTTCTATCATACAGGGCAGATTCTTAGAATGTATGGGTTAATTAACATAATGAGATCAAAATTAATGTCGATGTATTATATATGTAGTATACCTTTAACAACTTGTGGGGGTGAAAATTTGAGAAAGCGTTGGTCATTATCGGTCCTAAGAAGTTCTTGGAACATTGGAGGTGTGAAATCCTTAGTGAGATTTCTAAAGACATCCAATGGAACAGGAAGTCCTCCTTCATAAAGATTATGAACATCTTGAAATTTATCAAACTCTCCTGGTGAAAAATCTACTATGTTTACAAGTGCTGGCTGAACTGTTGCTACAAGTGATTTCAATGCAAATCCGAGAAAATCTGATAACTTCAAGTGTCCAAAATTTTCATCTCTTGGTACATAAATGTTTAATCCTGACACCACTGGCAATCTACTCTCATAGTTGGAATCTGACAACAAAAGAATTCATGAATCAAGCTTTCAATTTCGCTAAGAAATATCATAGATTACTAAGTTGTAATTAATAAATCTTAACTACCTTTCCATTCTCGTGGTCGTCCAGTTCTTCCACGACGAGGGTAAGGAAATTGGCTGCCTCCAAGAATGGGACGCCCATCACCGGGTTCGGAAAGGTCATTGTAGACATCGTAGTCGTATATTCTATCCCATTCCTTACGCTCTCCAGTACCATCTCCTCTAAGGGTCAACAATTCTTCCTCTCTATACTTACGAAGAGGACTTGGTGTATCACTTGGAAGATATGTCTATACATTACAGAAACAAATAAACAAATTATTATTTAATTCCTTGCAAGAGAGAAGAGAGTATGAGGTAAAACAAAAAGGGAAAAATAATTAATTCTATTTTCTTATTTTTTAACAGATCGAGCATGATTGTTTGAGGGATATATTATTGGGTAATTTAATACTTACGTTATTGGCGAAAAAAATACGATCTTTCTTGTATCTTCCAGAAGGGTAAACCCATGAATTACAATCAAAGTGGACATGACCAAAGCCAGGAACATCCTCAAGAGTTAGAGATTTAAGGAAGAATTCACTTGTATGTCCATTTTTAATAAAGAAAGCTCCTGGAAATCCAAAGCCTTCTTCCCATGTAAAGCTCACTTGAAACACTGATTCTCCAGCAAACAATGGTGGAATTGAAGTTAGCCATCTCTCCAAAAATGCCTTCTTCCCAACTTTCCCTCTTGAGTCAAGTGCAGCTGTGTAAAAATTTCATAATTATTTTACCAAATTAATTAATCCTCGAACAACATCATTTAATGAACACTCGATCTAATTAAGTTACCTTCAATCGATCCTTTAGCTTGTAAGTTTTGTGTAAGTAAAGATCTCTAAATTTTATTATGTTGATACTCTCTTGACTTGTACATTTATGAAAGATCCGTTAAGTAAAATTCAAAGAAAAAATAATATTAATTAAAAAGGTTAAGCAGACACACTTGTTCTAGTATAATGTTAAATTAACATTGGACTTAATTATATCCATATTTTAACAACGTCCTTGATGTGCTCCTCACTACACACCACAAAATCTCAAGTTTTTTATTGTGACATTTTCGAGGTTTACAGAGCTACTAGCACAAAAACTAATAATTCAAGGACATATTAGATATTGTTTGATATTGGAGGGTATACCGAGAAAAAAAAAAGTAGAAAGACTAGACTTGTAAATTAAAATTTAACCGGACACTAAAATAATGATAGAGATTAGGGGGAAAGAGAAGTTACAAGTTTGAGTGGCACTAATGAGTTGAAGAGAAACACCACCACCCAAGAGCTCAGTGAAGTTATCAAGAAGAGATGAATGGAATTCAGTGAAATCCAAAACATTACTTCTCATAAGAATCACTTTCCCTTTAATTTTTTGTCCTCCAATATTGGAGATTTGGCCTGCAATGTTACTACCAGCATTGATAACAGAACCTGCAAGATCCCCAGTTGTATTCAAAGCTCCTTCAATGATATTCTTCCCAATTGAAAACATTTTTCTCTTTTTTTTTTTTCAATAACACTTTTCTCTCTCTCTTTTTTTAATATAGCTTTAACAAGAAGCTGTTGTGGGGATGAATGAATTCTTTTCTTGTATTTATAGCAAAAGTTGATGAACTTTGGCCCTCTCTCTCTTTCATTTGACTGATAAGATCATCACCTTGGCAATTGAGTCAATAAAAAAATGGGGCAACTTTTTATTATAATAATGTATGAAAAATGGACAACAAGAAATCTGAATATAAAATTTAATTATTTTCTCACCTCGTGAAAATGTGTTTATTAAAATAATAATAATAACAGGCACTTTCTGATCATCTTACTTGAGAGTAGAATAAATATGATAAATAAATGTATTAGATAAACATGGAGTTTTATCATAAAGTGAGAAGTTGTTCATTATCTTACGAAGGTGGTTAGTTTCTTCATTTTTTTGTGGTGAGATCTTCGACATTTTATGATACTTTAACTATTGCTTTATATTGGATAATTTCATATGACCTCTCATATTTTGTATAATGAAGTATCTTTTTAAAAGAAAAGGATATCCAAAATTTAGTAGCAAGATGAATTTTAGAATTTTTTTTAATGTGGGATCTTCAACGAAAAGAGTCGAATATGTTAAGTCTAGTCAAGATCAAATACATTTAGTTCAATATTTTTCTATACATATATATTTGTTTTAGGAATCTATAAAACCTATGTTAATTCTCAAGATGCTCCCATGACAGCATCCTCGAAAATCTTTAAAGGTGCGTTTGAGGCAATGAGTGATTTATAATAATTCTAATCTTATGATAGTCCTATTATTATAATAATCCTAGTACTATGATAGTTTGCATTTGGGGTGCAGGTTATTATAGTCTATTTTGATAATCTGCATTTGGGGTGCAGACTATCATAATCTGTGTTTTTATAAACTGTGTTTGGGGTGCAACTATTAATACCTAGGTTTTTCAGAACTTTCTGTTTTCTAAAATATATATTATAGATCCAATACACAATTTTCATAAAATGATTTTTTTAAATAATTTTGATTATGATATTCGTTCAATAAATTTAGCATCAATCGTGATGTTTCATGATTTTTTTCAAGCATATATATTGTACATTGAATTAAATAAGCTTCTAATTACGATGTTCCTAGCAATAATTTAAACTTTCGATCGTGCGTTTTCACTCATTTTTTTATGCATATATATTTGTCATGAAATGCAATATTTTTCTTAAAAACATTTTCCTTAATCTTTTTAATTACGACATTCGTTTCATAGATTAAAATTGCTATTATTAAATAGTTATACTTTTCACCATTTTTTTTCATGCATATATATGGTACATCAAATAAAAAAGACTTTTTAATTACGACGATCATATCCTAAGTTAAGCTTCGATCTTCCTTTTGCACTATTTTTTTTCAGGCATATATATCTTCCATGAAATACAAATTTTGCTTCAAATTAATTTTTTTAATCTTCTTAATTACGTCATTCATTTCATAAATTTAGGTTGAATCGTTAGTTTTCATTAATTTATTTTTACCATACACATGTCATGAAAAACATATAATTACAAACTGATATTATTAAAATATATAAGTATACAATAAACTTTAAGCTTATATTTTAAGAAGAAAAGGGAAAAAAAGAAGAATGAAAGAGAAAACGAAGGAAAAAAATAATGAAATAGAAAATGTAATGGTGTTGTATCAAAATAAATTAAAGAAGAGGGAGAAAACTAAATTGGAAAATTATGCGTTGGATCGACCTCTAATTGTATCGCCGTGAATTTAGGAAGGAACAATGATGAACTGTTATCACATCTAAATGAGATTCTTAGGAATACATAAAAGTAAGATTAAGAAAGATTAAAAGAATTAAAAGTTACTACCTTTACGGGAAAGGTGCACCTTCCTTTTTGGTAGTCTGATCGTAGCTAGAACTCTAAAGTTAAGCGTGCTTAGCTCGAAACAATTCTATGCTTAGGCTTCTGGAAATTTTTCTATAATGCATATGAGTGAGAACGAAACATCCTGAAAGGACTCGTGTTGGTTTGTAAAGATAACTTTTATTCTAATAAATCGTAAATGTCTGGGATCCTAGATCAGGGGCTATACTAATACCCTTAAACTTTTAATTTTGCATGTAACAAGTCCTTTTATAAATTCAAATGCTTAAAAAATTATTTAACTTTGAGAGCTTTTTGTGAAACTATATAAGCTAATGGGTTTTCATACATATTGTATTATATTATGTTGGGGTGTTTTTGAATTTTTTTCTTATAATTTGATTACAATGAAATAAAATTTTGAAAGTTCAAACGGTTTTTTTAGAAACAAAATACAAAGAATATATTTTAGCCAATTTTTTCATTTTTTTGAAAATTGATCCTCCAATTGGTTAAAACAATAATATTGTCAATTTAAACGTAGTCCAAAATGGATGAAGAAAAACTAATCATCTATGATTTCATATATAAGGACTCGTTTGAATTGACTCAAAAAAAAAAAGTTTATCAAAGAATTAATTAATTTGTATTTAATCTCAATTGATAAAAAAATTTATTTAAAATAAACTCCAAAAACTATATTGAGTAGTTGAACTAGTCTAATGTTTTCCAAAAAAAAAAAACTTCTTTTTAGAATGTATTCTAAACTTTAAAAAATATAATAAAATAAATTTAACACGAAAGAGAAATAATAAAAACAACAAATAGTAATTAGGAAAAACCGTAAACCATAATTTTCAATAACATTTATGTATCCAATAATTGGTGGTTGGATCCATTACTCTTGCTCTTCAACTAGTTTATTTTTTTTCAAAAAAAAAAATGAATAAAATTAATTGTTTTCTTATTTCACTATCTGTAAGCAAATTCATTCAAGATTCTCGATCAGAAATAATACATATATATATACATGTGATCGTATCATTAATATATAATTGAATGGTTTATTAATTATATACATGCTTATGTGTCCTTTTAAATTCTTTATAGAAAAATATGTCCTCGAGAATTTATGATATTAATGATATTATTAAACAATTTAAAGTTTAGAGCATTGGATAATTGAAGTTGGTGCGATAAAATTGATCGCTATGCTTGCAAATATGTAATAATTTGATATATAAACAACATATCACTTAATTACCTATATTGTTGATGGATATATAGACCTTTTTAATATATGTTCATTATCGATGATCACCTTTCTTATTGATATATGGATCCATTTAAATTAAATTAAGAAAAAAATGTTTTTTTAAAAAAATTATTTTTGTTTAAATTATTTTTTCAAAATTATTTAAAATACATTTAAAAATCTATTTTGAGTGGCTTTCAAATACATTAATTTTTTTTAAATAACTTATTTTTTAAATTAAACACTTGCAAAATGTAATCTAAACACCTATACAAAAATATCAATGAAGATGTTGTCCATCTCTTCATGAAATGCAACTCTTCTTCCTTCCTTTGAGACCGTCTCTCCGGATTCACAAATCATGTGCTTCCTACCACTAATATACAATCCCTCTAGTTTGAGTTATGCGAGCTAAATCAGAATTGTACTAGAAATGTCATTCTCTTTTGTGCAGCAACGACTATTCTTTCGAACATATGGTTGGAGAGAAACAACAGGATTTTTTAATGACAAACATAAAAACTCTATCAACATATGGGAAGACTGTTGTAACTTCATTGGTGTCTGAGCTATTGCTCTCTCACCTTGTTTCCTTCTCAAAAAATAAAGAAAATGTATTCCAAACACACCAATAGACTAATTTAAAATGGACTTATCTCGAGCCCTACAAATTTTGTACCTTGTTGCTTAATGAATATATATCGGATATGATGAGGGTGCTAAAAGGATGCCCATCTAGTGGGGATGTTTGGGTACACCTACTAACCCACATTGGTATCCTTTTCTAAATAAATAAAAAAATAAACTAATTTAATGTGTTGTTTTGGCCACCATTTTCTTTCATGATAGACTATTTTTATTTTCAATTTTATCATTGAAGGGCTATCACTATCATTACGATATACCTAATAAGCATGTAAACAATCACTAAAACATATAAAAATGGTAAAAAAAAAAAAACATTGATCATGGTTAGAAATGATGTGTTGATAATATTTGTTTAAGTTTGATAGATGTTTTATGGAATGTCTCTAATTTTGTGTTCTTTTGACAAAGAGGTGCTTTTAGGAAATGTTGTTTTCTTGCAAAAAATTCTTTTATTATGTAGAAATTCTCTTTAACCGATCGATATTTTTTCACAATCTTTTATCTTTATATGGGCGACTATTATGGAAGTTAAAGTTACTTCATATGTGTCTCATTCGTGCATAGTTAACAGACTTTTATTCATTTTTATAGGCTTGTCGTCGTTTTCGTGAGAAAAATATTGTGTATTGATATCGTGAAAAGAATTTGGTCTCTAGTATACTGTGTGTAATTGATTAATCAGTGTTGTTGGAAGATATGTTGTATTTTGATTTGTGATTCAATCTTGAAAAAGAATTCTCAAACTTAGAGAGAGCTTAAGTTATACTATTGATTTGAGAGCTTAAGTTATTCTCAAATCTTGCTTTTTACAAATTACAGCGCCTCCACTATTGCTATTAACCTTTCTGCTTTTTAACATCTTTTGTATGGGGCTTATCTCTATCCTTTGCTTTTCTTTGGTCATTGTCCCTTGCTTTTCTTGTCTGAACTTTTTCTATATTAGTGAAGCGGGGATGATGAGGGTGCTAAGGAGGTGTTCACTTGGTGTACCTACTGATCCTAATGTATCTTTAAAAAAAAAACGTGAGAGGAGATCTCACGACCTAAAGGGAAATCGTATATCAAAGATAGAATTAGTATAAAATGATGTGCATGGTAACTATAACAAAAGTTAAATGTGAATTTTTATATACTTTTTCTTTTCCTATTGGTAAGATGTACTAGTAATAGAAATAATAAGATGTATAGAAAAGAAAAAGAAAATTGGTAATATCAGATATATAGTACTTATACTTCATTGATAATATGCAACCATAAGAAACCCTAGAAAAACGAATAGGCAAGAATTTAACTAATTCTAAATGAAGTAAAACAATATCCTTTGTGTATACCATATGTATACTATAAATTTTAGTATTATGAAATTGACAAATAAAGATGAGTGTAAAAAAGCATGAACAGTACATAATCAATACAAAAAATTTGCATGATTTACTAAAATTATATTATTTACGTACGTAGACAAAAAAAACAGTTTATGTTCAAAAAAATAATTTACATAAATGTTTATAGATACTTGAGAGGTTACAAAGTTTATATAGCACACTTTTATAGCCTCCGAGTTAAAATGGAGAGAATGTTGCCCTAACTCTTCTACTAGTTGACAAGACAGTAGGACTTTGTACCTAGTGGTTAGGAAGTAGAAGATATTAAATTCAAGAAATTAGATGTTGATTTCCTTAACATAACCTTTTAACAAAGGGTAGATAAATTTGATAGAAGAAAAACGTTTCTTTACCTAATATAGAATATAAAATTATCGATAATTTGAATTTGGTAGATTAGAGATGCCATTCCAACTTGCAGGACACGTAAATTTATCATAATCTCCTTCGTGCAGTGGGCTTGAATAATAAAATGCAGCATTCGAGACGTGACCTATTAATGCAAACTTAAAAAAAGTAGATATTTATTAAACGAGTATATATATATATATATATAATTACTTAAATCCATTTGCTTTCTTATATGTATTAAACTAAAAGTATATGATTGTAAAAATTTATATGGTGTGGGTATGATCAAAGTTTTACACTCTTTGGGTATAAAGGGAAGACATTGTTTGTATATTAATTGATAAAAATATTATTTAATTGATATGAAATATTTCAAGTGAAATCAAAACAAAAAGTCATAAAAAATATCATACTGATGTAGAGAATATGTAAAATGTCATTATCTCATAAAATCCTCAAGCACTTAATCTAAGTTGTGAACCTTGAAAACGTAGTGGTCGATGTAATTGCGATGAAGATCCATGGTGGGATTTAAAAGAAGAAGAGTTGTCTTGAGTAGGAAGCACACTCTGGAGAAGATGAGTTGACCTATGTAAGAGCTAAACAAAATAATATGACTGTTTGATGGGAGGCCTAATAGTACTTTACTTAAAGGAAGGATTGTTTGGGAGAGTATGATAAAAAAGATTTCATTGGATAGATAAGAAGAAGATTGTGAACATTTAAATTAAGAAAATAAGATGTATGAAAGCTTAAGTAATGATAATAATTAATGTTTTAACGTATACTCTCCAAAACTAGTAATTAATTAATATCCCCACCTCTCATGTGTGAAAGTGTTAGGTTACCAAGAAGATTTAATTTGGTGGAGGTTTCAATGTTTTTTTCATCGCAAGTTTACTGTGTTGAAACTACGAAGATCATTAGTCCTAACTTTTCGATTAATGGTAGAGATTATTACTTGTTAGATTTGTGTAATACTGTATTTTGTTCTATTTATTTGTTTTCTTTTCTTTTCTTTTTTAAAAGAAAATTGGTTTTAAAAATGAGATTTGAATTTAATTTTTATTTATTTATTTATTTTAAATGTATTTTAAGAAAAATAAGGAAACCCTAGTCTCACCATTTTCCCTATTTTTTTCTCAAATATCTGCTTCAGCTCTTCCAATTTTCTCCCAGTATTTTTTTTTCCTCCTTCCCTCGTCACCACTCTCCATCTTCTCCATTAACACGATCACTCTGCCTTCCCCACTCTAAAGACAACCAACTCTTTGTCCTATAAAAGATCCCAAGAAGAATTCAGAGAGAAGATTTTTTTTCTGAGTGTGAAAGGTACGACAAATTATCAATTTTTCTTTCTTTAATGTAAAAGGAATTGGTTTTCTTTGAGTGAAGTTACATAAGATTTTCAGAATTTTGAAGATAGTACATTTTTTGACCGTAAAAAAAATCTTTTTATTTTGGGTCCTCAATTGGGAGCGTAAAAAAGAGAGCGGAAACTTTTCCAAATTGGTTTTCATGGGTATTTTTTCTCTAGTTCCTTTTCCAATTGAATGTTTATATTTGTCAAATTAGTTTTGTTTGAATTTCTTGATTTGATTGTAACCGACTTTTAAATAGGTTAGGTTTAGGGGTTTAATATGGCTTCAAATTTATTAGATTTAAAATTTATTAGATTTGGGACATTTCAGTTTATTGTATCTCTTAATCTATTTGATTTAGGGTTGAGTTTAATTTTGCTTTTATTGAATTTGTTTGCTCCTCATTAATTTTAATTTTGTTCCGTGGATGACAAATTGGTGACATTTTAGATTAATTTGGTTGGGTTGGATTGATATTAATTAATTAGATCAGGTGTATTATTTTCATACTTATTTATATTTATTTCACTGTATATTTTCATTCTATGTAATTTGGTTGGGTTGGGTGGATATTAATTAATTAAACTCCGGTATATTATTTCCATACTTGGCTTACTCTCTGTTTATTTTCCAAACCCTTACTTTCACTATGTTATTTCTGACACACCCTAATCCGCAAGACAATCAAAACGCAGGAAATAGTGTGAATTAGCTTAAACTTTGCATCTGGTCTTATTGCTAAGTTTACCTTCATCTCCTTATAAACAATTAACAAAAACTCAAAAACCAAAACGTACACTTTATTAATAACAGACGTTAATAAGATTATATAAAATAACACTTTGACCAAATATAAATAACAACCCTCAAATGCCTGACGGCTTTCTCAATACACCGCAAGCCTTTCAACCGTCATTTTTACTTGACCTAAACGCTTGATCTTGGAAGATGAGATTTTTAAGACGTAAATCTAAAAGACATAATGAAGTTTTATGAAATCCTTTTCGCAATGCTCTTTTGATAAATATCTTTTTCGCCAAAGCATAAATTCCAACGCAATCAATTTATCAATTAACACATCATTTTGCGAAACATGTCAAAATGCATGTAATGGTCATTTTTACAATAAAGAATCACATCAATATTCATTTCGCGTAAACACCCATTAGTCAATTATTCTCTTCGTCAAGAATCCCGAATCATTCTCTACGCTTGATCTCATTACCCCATGTTTAAACTACTGTATCAACAACATGCGAGAACATACAGATTCATCTTTATTGCTCAAGCCGCTCAGCTTTATACGCTCCTTTCAACGTATAAGTCAGCTTCTTATCACCATGTAGCATCGTACACTCCATGGTGACCTTGACTCTTTATGTGCACATAAAAGTTAGCATCATCTCAAAAAAACAACTAATGGTTTGAAAACCATTTTATAGTATTGAAATCATAATCTCATCAAATCAAGCTTTAACATTATAGATCATATTGAAAACTTTTCATAGAGATCTCTTTTGAAACACTTCTAATTTGAATTCTTTCTTCAAATTAAGAAAGTGAAATCAAAATAAAGTTTTTAACATAAGTTCATTTGAAAGAAAATACTCATAAAACTTTGAGAGAAAAGCACTCACCACACTTCACCAAAGATCCTTCTCTTTTCGCGGAGCCTTCTCGCATAACAAACCGCAACATTTAACATTTTGTTTTTCTTCTTCTCGCCAAAACAAAACAACAACATTTTTGCTTTTTTTCTATAAAAATATTTTTTACTTACTTAATGACCAAATTCTCTTATTTATAGAACCCTTAAACTAACTTAGTCATGCATAAACTTTTCTCAGTTCGCCAGCTCTTGTTTAAAACTTTACACGTGTAAATTTAGTATTTAACCCAATCATGCTTAAATCTTTAATCTTACACATTAACACCTGTCAAATCAGATTTAACATTTTCTTTGTCAGACCTTACTTCTCGCCTAACCCCATACCGTGAATAACTTTAGCCATTCTGGCGAATAACCTTATCGCGTGGTTATATTTTTATTACAAGAAATCTTTCTCGTGAGCTAACCAACTTTTACTCACTTAGAACTCTTATCATAAACTTAAACTTCAAGGCTTCTTCGTAGACTTTTTCACCACAAAACACTTGGTTCTTATCGCGAAGACTAGTCATACGCCTAGTCTAACACTTAGTCAAAACTTCATTTCTTAACTTACGCGAAGACTCTTTCTCTTGAAAACATTTAAACTTATAGATCCTACTGCAAACCCTCATTTCCTCAAAATTTTCTCACGAATTAACTTCTAAATCACAAAACTTATAATTAACCATAAAAGATTTTATCGCTTAATTTTTTCCACGAATTTATTCAAATGTCAACTTCTTAATAATTAGCCGAATTTTACTTTTGAACGCGAAGTCTTATCTTAAAACGTCTACTCTATTTTAAGACACAAAATTTCAAAACTCTTAACCAGATTTAAAAATCTTATACTCAAATTAAGGTCTTACTATTTCATTATGTTATTTCACCCTATGTTATTTCCCCTATGTTTTGCTATTAATGTTATTATTTATTTTCCAACTACCATAATTGTGAAAGGTATGAAAAAATTCATTTTTTTTTGTTGTTTCATCAATTTTATATGAATATAAAATTTGAGACGAGAAAGAAGTAAAAATTATTTATGGATTTTATTATTTAAATTCCATAAATACATAAAATTTCTTGTTTTGAAAATTAATTAATAAATTGTCTTAAATAATTATAAACAATTATATATTTTAAAATGGCATTGACTAGTGTTTTCTTTGGAATTTATTAATTTCTTAGATACATGAAATTTTTTCATTAAACACGTATAATGGAGATTAAAATATCCAAATTTGGTATCTTAATATTCTTCAGGAGAATAAATAAAAACAAATCATGTTTTGAAACAAAAAAAAATAATAAACTTCATTAAAATAATGGCTCTTACGCCACCCATAATTATCAATTAATGTTTAGTTTTTTTTCTTTGATGTGAATTGAGAACCGTGAGACATTTAATAAAAACCAAATAAAAAACTTTGTTTTGTGAACCATTTTAATTTAGTTTAAATGATAAAACTGGGTAACCATTTTATGGGTGTTAGTAGGATGTCAACATCTTTTCTACACACAACTAACCCCCAAACTTAAATCTATTTTTGGGTGACCAATCACACTTTAATATAGTTGGTGGTGGCTTCAAACCTATTTATTTATTAAAATTAAATAAACGTGGAGATCGGTCGCTCCGCGACACGATCACGTTGCGACAATTTGGATAGTAAGAAATAAGAAATGGTGCTTTAGATATGCAACAACGACAAATACAATGTCCAATAGTTAACTTAAGTAACAAGCATATCCTTGAATTCCAACTTGAGTACAAAAGGACAACCGAAAAAGAAATCACAGAAACTCTTCACTCTACTTCTCAACCTACGAGTAGGCGAGACTCTACAATGATGGAAACTAAATAAATATTGATGCTTCTTTGAGTTTGATCACCAAGTCGGACGATTTGGGATGAGTACTTTAGAGAACACGTATGAGTCATGTACATCTTGCTGGTATGAACGATTCATAAAACAGAATGGACGTATGTTTTGGACTTGAAAATATTTCATCGCTCAATCTACGAATATCCTAATTAAATCTAATTGTTTTTGTAAGTAGTAAAGCTAATATACATCGTAGAAAGAGCCTAAGTTGTTTAATATAGAAAGGATCATGTCAAACAAAAGACTCCGAAATAACTAATTAAATAGGAATTCTTAAACTTTAAGTAGTTTATTGTAATTGCATAATTCTTAATGAGTGAAATTTCTCTTCATCAAGTACACTAATTTGGAAAACCAATTTATATATCTCTTTATATTTTTGTTTCATTTCCTGGTTCTACTTGTCATCTCCTACAACGTGCCTAATTCGTGTCTATAAGATCCATCTATTCTTTTAATTATTAGTTTATACTATTATTAAACAAAATAAAACTAATATGAAATCAGAGTTGATGTTAAACTCAAAATAAAACTTTTAAAAATATGTACATAGGATACCCATGGACACACGTCCATGTACATCTCTTTCTATTACTTTAATATACATATAAAAAAAATTGATGTTTTTAACAAGTGCAATTAATTATATATTGTAGAGCCTTAATTATAATATTAAACTTAAACTAAACATTAAAAGAAAATAATAAAACAAAACAAGAATATATAGCCATAGATATATATGGCTATAATTGACCACATGGCCAAATATACTCGAATATTTTTGTTGTTAATTTATTCATAACGTGCCAATGATCATTTTGATTAAATAATATAGTTTTATTGAGAGGACAATAATTAAATAAATAGGATAAGACAAGAAGTTTTATTAATAAAATCATATGCGTTTTAATTTCATTATATTTAATGTATAATAATGTACGGACGGGGTCCATTATGTATGGTCTATATATATATATATAATTACTTGTAAGCTGTAATCATGGATAATATGTTCAAGATTTTCTTTTAATATTTTGTTGTGACAAATAATGAAGATACTTAAAACAACGTGACCCACGTTAATTAATTTCAATAAATAAAAAAATTAAGGCAGTTTGATATGACTTTTTTATTTTTGTATATCTGAAATATAGAGAAAATTTTCAATTTAGTTTTCGAGAAGTAAAATTGTTTTCTTGCAACGTCTATATTAACTTCTATCAATGGTAGGCCTGTATCAGTTTTTATCAATGTAAACATTTATTAATTTCTATCACCGAGAGACATTAATAAACTTCAGTCAGCGTCTATCAACAGTAGACTTCGTTTATCAATTTATGTCACCAATAGATGCTGATAGAAAATTTTACTATGAACTTTTAAACAGCTTAGTCCATTTTTATATATCTAAAACCTTTTATACTATTGGAAAATTTTCAAATATAGCAAAGTTAAACCAAAATATTTATAAAATATAGTAAATTTTTTATCTATCACTAATATATATTGACAGACTTCTTTAAGTATCTACTAACATCTATTATTGATAGATTTTGAAAATTTACCATATCGTCTTATAAATATTTTCAACAATTTTGTTGTTTAGAGTAATTCATCAACATTATTCCCTAGAATCACTATAATCAACAGAAAAAACAAATAAATTAATTATTGAAGCATATAACACTCACGTACGTCACATCATTTTTTATTGGAATGGAAAATGAAATAATTCTCATGTGAAATATAAATACGATAATATTAAAGTTGTAAAATAACCAAATGCAAGACATTAAGTTATAATAAACTATATTTTGTTTCAACATTAACGTCCAAATTAAACTTTTTAAGTCATCCATACTTTTAAAAGTTTTAGTTTAGGATATTTATAACTTAGTTGGCTAATTACTTTATTTAATTCTCCTTTCATTTATTTATGTTTGTTGATAAGATTGACTTATAGCAAGATGATTTAGTGATGATTTAACAATATTTTGTCATTCCAAAGATATTCTTTTTTAATCTTAAATCGTAGGTCCTTGATAATATCTAAACACCTAATTAAGAACCCTTTCTTTCTATATATATATATATACAAAAAGAATTTCCCACGTTTTATTTTTTTAGTGATAATCACTCATATAATTAGTTTTAACTTGTAGCTAGTTAATATATATAATAATTTAAAACTAATTTAAATTAACTCAGAACTTTCATGATTATGGGTGGATGAATTTAAAGTTTGAAAGAAAAAAGAAACACTTCAACAACATCTATAATGCATCCGAAAAAGATCTCCAATCACTGACTCATATCTAGAAATTTGCTGGATTTACCGTTCAATGAAAATGAGGTATTGATGAATTCCCTTAAATCCTTCAACAACAACAAAGCCCCGAGCCCAAAGGGTTTTACTATTGAATTCTTGAAGAAAAATTGGAAAATTATCAAAAATGAGATTCTGGAAATCTTTAAAGATTTTCACTATACAATGCCATCATCAACAAAGTGCTAAATGAGACTTATATTGCACTTATAGCTAAGAAAGAAAAATGTGCCTGTGCTTCCGACTACAGGCCAATCAATATTAACACTGTTGTTTACAAGCTCATTGTCAAAGTGATCGCTGAAAGGCTAAAGACTACACTGCCTAATATTATTTTTTCATTTCAGATGGTTTTCGTAAAAGGAAGATAGATCACTGATGCAATTCTTATTGCAAATGAAGCTATGGATTACTGGATGAATAAAAAGGTCAAAGGATTTATTATAAAGCTCAGTATTGAAAACGCTGACAAAATCAATTGGGAGTTTATCCGACTATATGTTGCTGAATTTTTTTTTTCTTTTGGCTGGAGAAAATGGATTCATGCATGCATATCTAGTGTTCAGTACTCCATATTAATTAATGGAAAACTTCGTGGTAGAATTAATCCGAGGTAGCAGATGCATTCAACAGGGGACCCTATATCACCCTTCATTTTTGTATTAGTCATGGACTATCTCAGTAGGCTACTTACTGATATGGAGCAAAAGGGAAAAATCAGGGGAGTGAACATGGAGCATAATTTTGTAGAAAAATGACAAGTATAAGGGTTTGTAAAATGGGAATTAAGTTAAGGGTAGAGTGGTAATTTACCTTTATGGCAAATTTGTAATTATTTACATCTTCTTTCTTAGGTTTTTAAAATTAGACAAAACAAAAGGGGAGAAAAATGTGAGGCAGCGGACAGTCACAAAAGAGAGTGAAAAACAGAGAGAGTGAAGCGGCAGTCGACGGGTGAGATACATTCGGCGTTTGACGGAACTTAGCAGTTGGCGACATTGAGGCAGTGGTGTTCCGATTTTAGTTCGGCATCGGGGTCCGAGCGTTTTTGGGCATTGGAGTCATATTTCGCCGGATTTGGGTCTCTGTCTAAGTGGTTTCAGCGTGGGTCTCTCATATACTCTTGGAGTTTGGTGGACGGTATAGTCGGTTTTGTCGTGGTTGATTACAGATTGCTTATTGTGTTGAACTCTGCAATTGTATCCTATTTTGCTCTTATTAAAATCTCTCCAAGCTGGTTCTCAAAGTGGATGTAGACCGAATTAGTCGAACCACTATATATCATTGTGTTTACTCTTTATCGCTTTGTATGTATTCTGAATTGTGCGTTCTATTTTGCATCGTTCTCTATTTAGTGCCAAAAGAATAACAAGTGGTATCAGAGCTTCATTCGATCCAAAGAAGAATTGGGTTTTGTATGGTAGTTTGCTGTTTACATATTCTTAGTTTAATCAGTTCTGTAAAGATGACTTCAACACGCTTTGAGGTGGCTAAGTTTGACGGCATGGGTGATTTTGCTCTTTGGAGGAAAAAGATTAGAGTTATTTTAGTTCAACAAAAAGTAGCTAAAATCTTAGATGAAGAGAACCTTCCTTAAACTATTACAGAAAGTGAGAAAAAGGATATGGATGAAGTGGCCTATTCAACGATCCTTCTGTATCTGTCAGATGATGTGCTTAGGTTTCTAGATGAGGCTACTACTACAGAGGAGTTGTGGAAGAAGCTAGAAAGTCTTTACTTGACAAAGTCATTGCCAAATAAATTATATCTAAAGGAGAAATTTTTTGGATATAAGATGGACCAAAGCAAAGGCTTAGAAGAGAACTTGAATGAATTTCATAATATTATAGTTAATCTCAATAACATCGGTGAGAAGATGTCGAATGAGAATCAAGCAGTGATTCTTTTAAATTCATTACCTGAAACATATCGAGAGGTTAAAACAGCTATTAAATATGGTCGGGATTCGTTGACCATGAGTGTAGTGTTGGATGCCTTAGAGACTAGAAGTCTCGAAATTAAGAAAGAACGCAAGGATGGAGAGTTACTCATGGCCAGAGGAAGGAGTGAGAAAAAGAGCTGGAAAGGAAAAGAGAAGAGTTCCAGGTCGAAATCAAAGGGAAAAGGTAGAGAGTGTTTCTTATGTCATAAAGAAGGACACTTTAAGAAAAATTGTCCTTTGAATAAGAGCAAGGAAGCATCGAGTAGCCAGTATGCAAGTGAGACTAGTTCAGCAAATGTTATTGATGGGTATGATTCAGCAGAGGTCTTGATGGTGTCTCATAGGGATATTCAGGATACTTGGATCATGGATTCAGGGTGCACATATCACATGACTCCTAATCGATATTTTCTAATTAATTTTCAAAAAAATGATGGGGGAAAAGTCTTACTGGGTGATAATGGTACCTGTGATGTAAAGGGAATTGGTTCAGTCTAAATTGCAACACATGATGGGATGATCAGAGTTCTCACTAATGTTAGATATGTTCCGGAACTCAAACGTAATCTAATATCTCTTGGTGATTTAGATAGATCAGGTTATACTTGTAAATCTGAGAATGGAGTTATGAAAGTTACCAAGGGTTCTTTGGTTAAACTGAGGGGAACCTTGAGGAATGGTTTGTATGTGTTGGAAGGTACTGCAGTTTCAGGCAGTGCTGCTATTGCATCAGGCAAAGTTACAGATATATCTATGTTGTGGGACAGAAGGTTAGCTCATGTGAGTGAAAGAGGTTTACAAGCACTTTCTCAACAAGGTTTGCTAAAAGGAGTTAAGGATGTTGAACTACCATTTTGTGAGCATTGTATAATGGGAAAGTCTACCAGAGTAAAGTTTGGGAAAGGGAAGCACACGACCAAAGGTATTTTGGATTGCGTTCATTCAGATTTGTGGGGTCCTACGAAGGTGCCTTCTATGGAAGGCTCGAGATACTTCATGTCTATCATTGACGATCTTTCAAGGAAGGTGTGGATGTATCCATTGAAACAAAAGGATGAAGCTTTTGGGAAATTCCTTAAATGGAAGAAGTAGGTTGAAAACCAAACACGTAGGAAGGTCAAGTATTTGAGGACAAATAATGGTTTAGAATTTGTGAATAACAAATTCAATAGCTTTTGCAAATCTGAGGGAATTACGAGACATTTCACTGTTACGTACACTCCACAACAAAATGGTTTAGCTGAGAGGTTTAATAGAACTATTATGGAACGTACCAGGTGTCTCTTGACTAATGCTTCATTACCCTTGAAATTTTGGGGGGAAGCTGTCTAAACAGTATGTTATCTCATTAATAGGATTCCTTCTACAGCTTTAGACTTAAAGACTCCTCAGGAGGTATGGACAAGTAAAGCTCCAAGTTTAGATCATCTCAGAGTGTTTGGATGCTCAGCTTATGCTCATGTTAAAGATGGAAAGTTGAACAAGAGGGCACTGAAATGCATGTTTATTGGTTATCCTCAGGGTATCAAAGGTTATAAACTTTGGTGCTTGGAAGAGGGGATAAATAAATGCATTATCAGCATAGATGTAACTTTTAATGAGACAGAAATGCCATATTGTGTCAAAGAGCAACAAAAATAGAAGATTATTGATCATGTTGAGACAGAAGTTAGAATTGATTTAGAAGTACGACCATCAGGTGGCTTGGATGTATCTAGTGATCATTCTTCTCCAGTTTCACAGACAGAGGCTACACAGCTGTCTGAATTTGATGGTATACAGTCTCAACAGGAGAGGATTTTGATTGATGAGGGAGCTTTAAGTGAAGAAAGCTCAAGTAACAATGACCTACAGAACTATCAGCTTACACGTGACAGAGTTCAGAGGGAAAGACATGCTCCTACAAGGTATGGTTATACTGACTTAGTTGCTTATGCTCTTACTTGCGCAGCTGATAGTATTGAAGCAGAGCCTCTTACTTTTGAAGAGGCAATTATATCTGATTCGAAGAAAAAATGGAAGGATGCTATGGAAGCAGAGTTGTTCTCTTTACAAAAGAATCAGACATGGTCATTGGTTCCAAAGCCTCCTAACCAGAAGCTCATCCAATCAAAGTGGATTTACAAAATCAAGCCAGGTACAGGAGGTGACAGTAAGCCTAGATATAAGGCTAGGTTGGTAGCAAAGGGCTACACTCAGAAGGAGGGAGTTGACTTTAATGAGGTTTTTTCTCCGGTGGTGAGGCATTCGTCCATTAGATTAATTTTATCTATTGTTGTTCACTTTGATATGTTCATTGAACAGATAGACGTCACCACAACATTTCTTCATGGAGAACTGGAGGAGGTGATTTACATGGCTCAACCTAAGGGCTATGAGGTGAAGGGTAAGGAAGACATGGTTTGTCGTCTTCACAAGTCCATCTATGGACTTAAACAATCTCCAAGACAGTGGTATATCAGGTTTGATACTTTCATTCTAAAGCATGGGTTTCACAAGAACTCATATGATGCTTGTGTTTACTGGAAACTATCTCAGAGAGGTACGTTTATCTATCTACTGTTGTATGTAGATGATATGATACTAGTGTCTAAGGATTATGCTGAAATCTGTCAACTCAAGAAACAGTTAAGTAGTGAGTTTGAAATGAAAGATTTAGGTAAGTTAAAAAGGATCTTAGGAATGGATGTGAAAAAAGATAGGGAAAAAGGTTTGTTAACCGTTTCGCAGGAGAGTTATGTGATTAAACTGCTTGAAAAGTATAATATGCCTGGTTGCAAGGCAGTTTCTACACCCTTAGCATCTCATTTTAAACTTTCTTCGTCTCAATGTCCTGTTACTGAACAAGAAAGGTTAGAGATGTCTAATATTCCATTTGTAATGCTGTTGGCAGTATTATGTCCTGATGATTTGTACTAGGCCTAACTTGGGTTATGCTATGAGTATGATAAGTAGGTTTATGTCAAATCCTAGGAAGGAACATTGGAATGTTGTTAAATGGGTGTTTCGATATCTGAAAGGTAGTGTCAGTGTATCATTGTGTTTTAGTAGGAATTGTGATAAGTCAACATTGTTGGAAGGCTTCACAGATGAAGACTATGCTACAGGTCTTGATAAAAGGTCACTATCAGGTCACATTTTTCGATTGTATAGTAATGTTGTCAGTTGGAAAGTTACCCTACAACCAGTTGTTGCTTTGTCGACTACTGAGTCAGAATATATTTCTCTTGGTGAAGCAGTGAAGGAAGCAGTGTGGTTCAAAGAATTGTTGGTGAGTTGTTACCGCAGGAGTTTATTCCTATCATCCATTGTGATAGCCAGAGCAATTCATCTTGCGAAGAATCCATCTCATCATGAACGGTCTAAGCATATCGATGTTAAATTTCATTATATTAGAAACGTTATTGCTCAGAAAGATGTTGAACTGGTCAAAGTTCATACCGTTGAGAATTTGTCAGATATGTTAACCAAAGTTCTTCCCTCTCATAGGTTTCAATACCTATTAGATGAGCTGAATGTTAAATCTGGATGATAGGGTGTTGGGAGAATCAGTTTGGTGTGTCTTAAATAGCTTGTCATGAGGGAGATTTGTAGAAAAATGACAAGTATTTAAGTGTAAAATGGGATTTAAGTTAAGGGTAGAGTGGTTGTAATTATTTACATCTTCTTCCTTAGGTTTTTAAAATTTGACAAAATAAAAGGGGGGAAAAATGTGAGGCAGCCGACAGTCACAAAAGAAAGGGAAAAACAGAGAGAGTGAAGCGGCAGTCGACGGGTGAGATACATTCGGCGTTTGACGGAGCTTAGCCGTTGGCTACTTTGAGGCAGTGGTGTTCCGGTTTTAGTTCGGTGTCAGGGTCTGAGCGTTTTTTAGGATTGGAGTCGTATTTCGCCGGATTTGGGTCTCTGTCTAAGTGGTTTCAGTGTGGGTCTCTCATATACTCTTGGAGTTTGGTGGACGGTATAGTCGGTTTTGTCGTGGTTGATTACAGATTGCTTATTGTGTTGAACTCTGTAATTGACCTCGTCCACGACTTCAGTGAGGTGATCGTGTGGGTCCCACGCCTTCTTTTTTCTTTCATTATTTATATATAATATACATTATATGTGGACCCCATACCTTATTCTTTTTTATTATTTTATATATATACTAATTCATATACCCCTCAATTATAAAAATATCTTTACTTATCAAAATTAATATCAACTTTTCAATTTTAATTTATTCTTTTTTTAATCTTTTATTTTTTATTTTTTTGTATATATTAAATATCTCAATATTCAATTTTTCTTATTAAATTCACCTTTCATAATTTAATTGGATTATTTCTTAATCAAAATTATAAATATATTTTTTTTTCAATTTCTTTTTAAAAACACATATATTAACAAAAATATGTTATTAAAAATATATTAAACAAATTAAAATAGTAATAATAATAATTGAGAGAAGTTGAAGCTTACCCTAAAAATAATAACAATAATAATAATAACAATTGAAAATATATATACTAATTCCCCAAATACTCTCAATTCTAAAAAAAAAAATCCATGTAAATTGTTATGATGATTATTGTTATTACTATTTTTGGAGTAAGATTTTAACTTATCTCCATTATTATTATTACTATTTTAATTTTTTTATTATATTTTTTAATAACATATTTTTGTTAGTATATGTGTTTTTTAAAAAAATTGAAAAAAAAAATATGTATAATTTTGATTAAGAAATAATCTAATTAAATTAAGAAATGTGAATTGAAATAAGAAAAATTGAATATTGGGATATTTAATATAAAAAAAATAAATAAAAAGAAAAAAATTAAAATTGAAGAGTTGATATTAATTTTAATAAGTAAAGATATTTTTAAAATTAAGGGATTGAGAATTAGTATATATAGAAAATAATGTGTTTTATAAAAAGAAATTGAAAAACGAAATATACTGTGGGGCTCACACATAATATATATTATATAAATAGCAAAATAAGAAAGTTTAAATTTCACTCTGAGACAATATTCAATTCTTTGAAAGTACAATCAATGTATTTAGATGAATACAAGCATCACAGATAATAATAATAATGACAAAGTGTTTTATATAAATCTTTTATAAACAGAACGTTGCATGGACTGCAATTAATAACAAATGTCACATGCTGATATTTCTTTTGGATAGGGAGAGAATCTGGAATGGATTGCATACAGATAATGACATAAAAAAATGATTTTATTTTATTTTTAAATTTAAGCTTGAGGGATTGCACAAGCAATGTTTAGATAGTAATGGTGATTTTATCTACTTAATTAAGTATGCTCAAATAGATAAAATATATTGTTGTTTTAACTCCTTTGATGATCAGTACAAATGTGTTGTATATTGTATGTGTACTGACCACTTTTCTTCAATCGGTATATTGTTGTTTTGTAAAGGTTGCAATACGAGAGGATGCTTTTCAAAATAGTTATCCATCTTAACACTGCTCTCATCCAAATAATACGTTTAACTGGAGAGTATATTATTGCTGGTATCATTGCACTCGATCCTCTTTTTAAGAGTGTTTTTATCTAAAAAGTTTGTTTAATTTGATTTACCCACGTGTATGTGAAATTAACCAAAAAAAACTACAACTAGCAAATATTCATGAGCTAAATAATTTAAAATAATGGTGTGGTAAAATTAATTAGTAGGTAAAGGGTCGTTGCCATTGGTGTTCGAGCGTGGAAATGATGGTGGGACTTTGGGCAGAGTTTGTGAGTTGTGGTCAAAGTTGGCAGGCGGAGGGTACTTTGGTAGCCACGACAAAAGATAGATACAAAACGTTTTTCTTCACTCTATTTTATCCGTTTTCATGTAGAAAAAGACATATGTATATGTATATAGATATAGGTATATATAAATAGATGTGTAGATAGAGATCATATTTATATATATGGATGTATAGTTACGAAACGTTTTTCACCCATGGAATCTAACACACTACATGTTAAGAAGCCAACCGACAATATTATCAATGATACTTGTATTTTTATAAGTTAAATTTTAGAGTTATTTTTAAATATAGTAAAATTAAAAAATATATATATAAATAAAATATAATCTATTACGAATATGTTACTACTATATGTGTCTATTTGTTTATCTTCACATATCATTGTCTATCACAAATTAGTTATGATATTTTGTTACATTTTTAAATATTTTTATTTCTAAAAATTTTTAACAAAAATTTTAACTAGTCGTTGTTGGATGTTTATACGGTTTTTTAACCTTAAATTTTGAAAAGATTTAAGGATGGCAAAGATTATAATAACCATCTCTTATTAGAGTAAACACAATTTAAAAATCTCCAAAACAAACACACTATTTTAAAACTTTTAATTTGCTACACTATTTACTATTTGACATTCATCATTTTTTATTTTTTGCTAAAATATTTACTATTTGCTATCGTATTTACTATTCATAATTTTTTTATTCTTTGTTATAATATTTACTATTTTCTTATCAAACTAAAATAGTCTAAGCGCCAAACACAAACTATAGCTTTTTTTAAAGAATGATACATTTGGATCAGGTACACCCAAACATTCTCACTAGGTGAGTACCCCCTTAAATGTATAATAACTCACTCTTTATTCCATACACCCCCTTAAATGTATAAATACTCTTTCTACTACTTCTAAATTTTTTAGCTTTTTTTATATTTTTATTAATATTTTCAAATCAGAAAAGAATTCCAAACAAACAAAACAAATTAAAAACTTTTTTTTTTGTATTTTTGGAATTTTGATAAAAGTACAACATTTACAATTCACTTATTTGAACATTGTGTTTCTTCCCACCACACCTTGTTCATAGTTTTTATATTTTGAGTGTAAACAAATCTAACTTAAGTTTTCTAAAACTTTTTTATTTAATATATAAAATGTGATTGAATACAAAACATATAGAAAGAACTCGTATTAGATTTTTGTAAAGACAACTTTTACTCTCAGCAACACTCAAAACGAGCAAAAACAACGTAGCTAGATCATTGGAGATGTCGAAAAATATCAAAACAATTAGATATTGAATTTAAATTCTGAAACCTAAACTCGAGGCATACATAAATGCAAGCAATGATAGAAAATAACATACAAATCTCACTAGATAAAAGTGATATATGTAGTGTAGAGTGTTTAATCTTTTCCAATGAAAAATTAGACGGTTTACAAACTAAACTATGTTCCAAATTGTGACAATTGCACATGATGGTATTTCTTGGGAATATGACATACATACAAATGTCAATAGATAATAGAAGTGATCCAAATTCCCAAGAAATATCTACTTACTTCTTGATCCACTTCTTTATTCCCTCTTTAACTTAAATAAAAAAAGAAGCTCCCCCAGTCCTAAGCATAGCCCAATGGTAATAGTATTTCTTTTTTCTTTTTAGTTCAAGGATATTTGATAATGAAAGGAAAGTTTTAGAGTTATTTTTCAATCAAGTTCAAAAGTAATTTTTTATAATTTATTAAAAGTAAAGATGAAATTTTATATTTAATTATTCAAAAGAATATTTATCATTTTTTTAATGTCAGTATAATCATCACTCTCCTATCCAAAAGTGATGTATTAATAAGAAAAAATGTACAAAGGAGCAAACATATAAAAAGTACTTTTAAGGATTAGACTAGAGAAAAGTCTTCCAATTTAATGAAATACAAGATGCTATCATAATTACGAAAAAGAGATAGGTTTAGAGTTCCATTGGGCAGCAAGATTGTGAATGCTTTCCTTAGAGGTTCTTTAGAGGATTCTGTCTTCATTTTAAAAACTACTTCCATTACCTCCAACCAGCTTCAAAAAATTATTTGTTAAAAATATCATCTGCATCGTCTAATTTAATTCAGTATAAAATTAAAATTTTATTTAATAGATCAAATAATTTTGAAAATTTTAATTTCGTAGATACATGATTGAATCAAAATTAAAAGCACGATTGAAAGTTTATAGTTTTATTAGATGTTTTAAAGGTCTAGAAATTAAACGGACAAAAACAGACTTTAACTTATAATTTAATATATTATGTAAAATAAATTTTAAAATAATTAAAATCGAATATTTAAATAATTGATGTTGCAAAGATCTTTTCAACTTAAATCAAATGTATGTATAATGTCTCCTACCACCAAAATTGAGATGTTTTTACATATAGAAAGGATGTTGACAATATTTACAAACAAAGAAAAATTTTACTTTCTATTTATGATAAATTTAGGTAGCTAGACATTGACGACTTTTGTGATAACACCCATAAGAAATTTTAAATTTAAAAGGATCAATAGATGTACCCAAACATCGGGTATTTGGAAAAAAAAGGGTGTTTTTTTAAAAATAAATGGAAAAAATTTGTGCTTTCAAAACTATTTTGGTAAAAGGAGTAGAAGCATTCTATTACCAAAATAGTTTTGAAAACACCAATTTTTTTCATTTTTTTTTAGAAAACACCCGATTTTTCAAAATCACCCCAAACATCTCTCAACTAGAAGTTTATAATATCTTAAATTGAAGGTTAAGCAATCTATGGGTAACAAAACTAAACTTTAAAACCTATGTTTAAACATTTTTAAAATTTTCAATACAATAAGTAGCTACAAAATCGAGCCTCCATGTGTATAGAATTTTGTTCATATTGTTCATGTGAATAGAATTGTGTTCATATTGACATAAAAGGAAAGTTATAAAGTAGGGTTGTTTTGGACAATAGCAAAATGAATGAAATGATTGCAAACAACAATTCCTTATAAAAGTACAATTATTTTTTTTCCCTAGTGGACACGTTTAAAAGAGGTGAGAAAATGTGATTTCTATTAAGAAATTCCTTTTCCTTTTCGTATGTTACTATATACATGTGTTTATATTCATTTTTAATACAATATATATATGTAGGTAAGGACATCGTCCAAACATTTATAACTCAATAATGTTTATATGGGTGAGAGTGTTAGTCATAAAGTAGGATTGTTTTCAAATACATTCAAAATGAATCAAAATATTTATAAATACAGTAAAGATTAATTTATATAAATGTAAAAATAAAACTTTTTAACTTACGGTTTGTATAACAAAATAAGAAAAATTCATGAAATTCAATTATTTTTTCATAAATTACATATATGTGTTTGTTGATTTTGAATATTAGAGACGAGTTGTGTACTTCTTTACTTTTTATTATTCTTCTTTTTTTGCGATTAATTCATTTTCTTTTTTCTAGATTTTCTTTCTTAGACGTTTAGGGTATAAGATCGATCGTTTAAATTTCCTATTTCATATTCATCATCTTCGTAAGAACTAAATTGTTTAGAAGATTAGTAAAAAAATGTTAACAAAGAACTATGTACTATTGCATTTCTAAACGATTGTGTACCAAAATTTAAACGATCGTGTATATATTGTATTATATGCTCGTTAGATTTGAAGTTTTTTCCAATCATTTACATTGGACTACATGATCACTTACCATAACCAACATGATCGCTTACCATAATCAACACAATCATTTAAAAGCATATTATTTTACTGCATGCGATTGTCTATCCTTGCATTGTGATTAGACCATATTATACTATTATTTATGTCTGAAGGTTTCTTGTCACTGTTAAGAGTTTATTATCTGATCGTTTAAAGTTGAGGTTTTTTTTTTTCATAGTTTAAAATGAACTACACGATTGTGTATCATGATTTAAACCACGATCGTGTATCATAATCTAAACTATCCTTAATTAGACTGTAGTACATGATCATTTAAAAAAGATTACTTACGTGCTTGTGGTGGATTAACCGTGTGTTGATTGTAGTATTTTTGGTATTTCACATATATTATGGGCCTGTGAATTTTTTTTCTTTCAAAATTATTTCATACAATATAAATATTTTACGGATTTGTTATATTTTTTTTGAAAAAACCCTATAGTAAAATAATTTTCTTGTAGTACAATTTGTGTTTCTAATGGACACATTTAAAAGAGGTGAGAAAATGAGTATTCTATTCTCAAATTTCCTTGGTCCTTTTTCCACACACATATATGGATATATATTAAAGAAATGTCCTTTTTCCACACACATTTGTCCTTTTTCACATACATACAAAAGTACAATATGTGATCAAACTTCATGCCAGCTAAATTATATATGTACATGTTAGTGACATAGTAGTTATAAAGTAAGGTTGTTTTCAACCGTATCAAAATGAACCAAAGTATATTTACAAATATGAAAAAATAATTTTTTACGAAGTGCAATTTTTTAGAATTATTATCCTTTTAGTCATTAAGTTTGAAGAATATTTACTTTTCGTCTATAATTTTAAAAGTGCTTATTTTTAGTCTCTAAGTTTATTAAAATGAACTATTTGATCCCTTAGATTTCAAAATATATTGTTTCATTATTTGAATTTGTTGAATCTATGTTTAAAAATTCCTTGGTTTATATATTTTTATTTTAAATAATTAACGTCATTTTAAATTTGAAGAATAATTTTTAAAAATAACATCCTCACTAAAAACTAAGTTTTTTAAAGGGCATTTTTAAAAATAGCAAAATAAATTAAAATATTTACAAGTTATAGCAAAATTTTGGATTCTATCACTCATAGTCTTTTATCACTATAGCATATAAATGACTATCAGTGATAAAATTTGTTATAAGTTGTAAATATTTTGTAAAATCTACTATTTTTAAAAATTTCCTTTTTTTTAAAAAATTTAAGTATCATATTACTATTTTTAAAAAATTAAATAAAAAATACTTCAAAAACCTTTTTAATCCAATTTTAAAAGAAACATTTTTTAAAATAGTAAAATAAATTAAAATATTTACAAGTTATAACAAAATTTTGGATTCTATCAATAATAGAAAAGGATAGACTTCTATCACTGTCTATTAATATCATTGATAGAATAATATCAATGTCTATCAATATTTATTATTGATAAAATCTGAAAATTTACTATATATGCTGTAAATATTTTGTCAAATTTATTATTTTTAACATTTCTCCCATTTATAAAAACTCAAAAACTAAGATAGACATATTTTAAAAATTCAAGAAAAGAGTTGATTCCTATAAATTTGAAGTCTAAAAATCAAACATTTTCAAAACTTAGAGAACAAACACATGTATTTCAAAACTAAAAAAATAATTTTTTCATTATTTTTTCTCTGACACGTTTAAGAGATTGGAGAAGATAAGATTTCCTTTAATTAGAAATTTACTTGTCCTTTTTCCATATATTATTGAAAAGAAAGATGCCCCACTTTCACCCCTTCAATTTCATCTCTGTTAAAATAAAGACTAAGGGATTCATATTTTAATGCATATTCAGAAATGTGAATCATTGGACATTACGGTGAGACCCACTTTTCATATATATATTATATACATATATTTTTCTTCATTATCCTTATCAGTCAAATGAAAGAGAGAGGACCAAAGTTCTTCAATTTTTGCTATAAATACAAGACGAAAATTCATTCATCCTCACAACACAGCTCATTGTTAAAGCTATATTAAAACAAAAGAGAAAGAAAGAGTGTTAGAAAAAAAGAGAGAAAAATGTTTGGAATTGGGAAGAACATCATTGAAGGAGCTTTGAATACAACTGGGGATCTTGCAGGTTCTGTTATCAATGCTGGTGGTAACATTGCAGACCAAATCTCCAATTTTGGAGGAAAGAAAATCAAAGGAAAAGTGATTCTTATGAGAAGCAATGTTTTGGATTTCACTGAATTTCATTCTAATCTTCTTGATAACTTCACTGAGCTCTTGGGTGGTGGTGTTTCTATCCAACTCATTAGTGCCACTCAAACCTGTAACTTCTGTTTCCCTTTAATCTCTCCCTTTACCTTTGTGTACGCTTAAATTACTATTTTTATTCTCTTAACTTTTATGATAATAATTATAATTATACAAGTAATTTTATAGCGGGTAAATATTTTAATTTATTTTACTATTTTTAAAAATGTTTTTATTTTATCTCCTTTTAACTTAATAATAATAATAAATAATAGAAGAATTGTCAACAATAACAATTTTGATAAAATATTTACAATATATAATAAAATTTTCAGATTCTATTAATAATAAACATTGATAGTCGAGTTGATAGAATTTAAAGTTTTGCTATAAAGTGAAAATATTTTAATTTATTTTGTTTTTTTTTAAAAATATCCTACTATCAATTTTGTGCTAATAGAATTGTGAAGTTAAAGAAATGTCACATCATAGTTTTGAAATAACTTCAAATTTTCTTTATTTCTTTTTTGAATCGGAGTAAGAAGGGTTAAATCTCAATAAAACAGACTTTCGTTATCTACAATGTCAGTTTTATTATGTTCATTAAGGCGGCTCTCCAAGTCATTTGTCATGAGGCCTTAGACAATGACATGTCTTTGGGAGCAAGAAGGCCCCTACTACACACCAACGCTCATGCAATGAGCGCATGCGTTTTTGTCTTATTTGACATATTTGAAATTTAAAGAATTTATTTGGATATAAAATCAATTAAGTTTTTAAGTTTAATGTTAATTTAAGATAACATAGATGGAGCAAGTGTGTGTCTGAGGCCTTGTGATATTATTTTCTGGTTGAATTTTACTTAATGGATATTTTGAGAAACTATTAAGTATTGATATAACTAAAATTTTATATTAAACAATTTTGTTGGGTATAAAATTTAGAGATTTTTATGACCCAAAAGTGAAAGCTAAGAGATGGTTTGAGAACGTAAGTTAGATCAAGTTTGATTGAATGATGTGGTTTGATGATTAGTTAAAATTGTAAAATAATGAAATTTTGACAGCTGCAATTGAGTCGAGAGGGAAGGTTGGGAAGAAAGCATTTTTGGAGAGATGGCTAACTTCAATTCCACCATTGTTTGCTGGAGAATCAGTGTTTCAAGTGAACTTTACATGGGAAGATGGTTTTGGATTTCCAGGAGCTTTCTTTATTAAAAATGGACATACAAGTGAATTCTTCCTTAAATCTCTCACTCTTGAGGATGTTCCTGGCGTTGGTAGTGTCCATTTTGATTGTAATTCATGGGTTTATCCTTCTGGAAGATACAAGAAAGATCGTATTTTTTTCGCCAATAACGTAAGTAATAAATAACCCATTAATCCTTCAAACAATCATGCTGTGTTCAAAAACAAGAAAATAATTATTTTTCCTTTTTGTTTTACCTCACTCTCTTCTCTCTTGCAAGGAATTAATAATAATTTGTTTATTTGACTTTGTGTATAGACATATCTTCCAAGTGATACACCAAATCCTCTTCGTAAGTATAGAGAGGAAGAATTGTTGACCCTCAGAGGAGATGGTACTGGAGAGCGTAAGGAATGGGATAGAATATACGACTACGATATCTACAATGACATTTCAGAACCTGGTGATGGGCGTCCCATTCTTGGAGGCAGCCAATTCCCTTACCCTCGTCGTGGAAGAACTGGACGACCACGAGAAAGGAAAGGTAATTAAGATTTATTAATTACAACCCTATTCCCATTTAGTAATTTATGATATTCCTTAGCCAAATAGAAAGCTTAATTTATGAATTTTTTGGTTGTCAGATTCCAACTATGAGAGTAGATTGCCAGTGGTATCAGGATTAAACATTTACGTACCAAGAGATGAAAATTTTGGACACTTGAAGTTATCAGATTTTCTTGGATTTGCATTGAAATCACTTGTATCAACAGTTCAGCCAGCACTTTTAAACATAGTAAATATTACACGGCCAGGTGGAGAGTTTGATAAATTTCAAGATGTTCATAATCTTTATGAAGGAGGACTTCCGGTTCCATTGAATGTTTTTAGAAATCTCACCAAGGATTTCACACCTCCAATGTTCCAAGAACTTCTTAGAAACGATAGTGACCAACGCTTTCTCAAATTTTCACCCCCACAAGTTGTTAAACGTATGTATAATATACATTGACAATTGTTTTTTTTTTTTCGCAATTCAGATTCTGTTTCATAGGTTTTCAGATTCACCGACTTTTATTTTGTTAATTAAATTGAATTTGAATTTTTTTCCACAAATAGAGGACAAGTCTGCTTGGCAAACAGACGAAGAATTTGCAAGAGAAATGCTAGCTGGAGTTAACCCTCTAATCATTCGTCGTCTTGAGGTAAAAAATTCAGCTTTTTTATTCTCTATTCAGCTTTACATATTAATTTTTTTTCAAAAAATTATATATTTTCTTTTGTATATATTTACAGGAATTTCCTCCTAAGAGCAAACTTGACCCAAAAATGTATGGTGATCAACATAGCAAGATTAGTGAAGAAGACATAAAGTCAGGCTTAGAAGGTCTTACAGTTTCTGAGGTACATATTGAAAAACACCTAAACTTTTGTTTTTCTTTTCAAATTATATTATATTATTGTAATATTTTTTTCCCTATCTATATATGTAGGCATTGAATCAGAAGAAACTATACATATTGGATCACCATGATGCATTAATGCCATATCTTAGAAAAATAAATTCAACAAAAACAAAAGCATATGCCACAAGAACATTGCTATTTTTGAAAGATGATGGAACTTTGAAGCCATTGGTTATTGAGTTGAGTCTGCCACACCCTCAAGGTGATCAATTTGGTGCAAATAGCAAACAATATTTTCCAGCTGAAGAAGGAGTTCAAAAGTCAATATGGCAATTGGCTAAGGCTTATGTGGTTGTCAATGATGCTGGTTACCATCAACTTATCAGCCATTGGTATGTTTGCAAATAATTAATTACTCATCAAACTAAAATGTTTTATAATATATATATATGGTTGTAATTATTTTGAAATATATATATGATGTAATTAACACTCGGAAATTATTATTGTAGGTTGAATACTCATGCAGTACAAGAGCCATTTGTGATTGCAACACATAGACAATTGAGTGCGCTTCATCCAATTCATAAGCTACTTGTTCCTCATTACAAAGACACTA
>CM046887.1:15536783-15668793 GCA_025688845.1 Cucumis hystrix
TAGAGAGAAAGGTCATGCTGATAAGAAAAATGAAACATGGTGGCCAAAGTTGCAAAATTTCGAGGAACTAGTCGAAACATGTACTACTATCATATGGATATCTTCAGCCCTTCATGCTGCAGTTAACTTTGGACAATATCCATATGGAGGCTTTATTCCGAATCGACCAACGATAAGTCGTAGGCATATGCCTGAAGTAGGAAGTGCTGAGTACAAAGAACTTGAATCAAAGCCTGAGAAGGCTTACTTGAAAATAATCAATTCAATGTTGCAAACACTTCTTGGAGTTTCACTAATTGAAATATTGTCAAGGCATGCTTCTGATGAAGTTTATCTTGGACAAAGGGCTAGCATTGAATGGACTTCAGACAAAGCTGCATTGGAACTGTTTGAGTATTTTGGAAAAGAAGTGTCTGAAGTTGAAAGTAGAATTATTGAAAGGAACAAAGATGTGGATCTCAAGAATAGAAGTGGACCTGTTAATGTTCCATATACTTTGCTTCTTCCATCAAGTGATGAAGGACTCACAGGGAGAGGAATTCCAAATAGCATCTCTATTTGAAGAGATCAACTCTATATTTGAATTAACTATCTATGTTATTATATGGTGTGGTTATTCTAAACTTATTTCCTTGTTTGTGTGTGCCGAAAAGCTACTTGAGCTACTCAATAATAAATAAGATCAACAAGAGTGCTTATTAAAGTAGCTTTTTTCTATGAAATGGTGTGTTGTACTTTTAGCTTTTTTCTCTACATGTAATGAAGGTGTGTTGTATTTTAAGCTTTTTTTTATATGTAATAAAGGTGTGTTGTACTAATAAAGGTGTGTTGTACTTTTATAATATTTAGCCATATTCTTTGCCCCTTTCTTTATTTGCCAATGAATATGAAATAGAAGTGTTTACTATATATTTATTTAAAGTATATAGTAAATATAAATACGAATGATCTTGAAATACAATGAAATTATAAATCATAGAAGTATATAAATATATCGATCAAACTCTTTTACAAATGAGAATATCCTCATTTTAAGTAGCTAATTATTGGTGCAGTACTAAATCAAAGTTATTTAGTAATTATATAATCTTTCGATTGGAAGGTTTTTTTCTAGCCTATCTGAAAATTGTGCACAATATAATGTCATAAACAACAATATTGATGGAGAGAAGGCAATGAAGAAACAAACAAAAATAATAAAAAGACTTAAAGTTTCGTAACTTAGTTTGGTGCAATATCATCTACGTCTTATAAGTTTACGTACACAATGGAAAGAAAATTTTATAAAAAGTTTAACTACAATAAAGTAATTATCTAATACATTCTCCTTTTCAGTGATTCACATACAACTTACTCTTGAGTTTCAACTAGGCTTCCCTTAAGTTTGTGCTCCACTCACTTCCAACCAAATCTAATTGACTACCAGAACAATCTATCAAAAAGAAAAAATAAAGTTTTTAATCACAATAATGATGGTTGAGTCTTAGACAATCTCTAAACTCAAAACTAGCACTTCAATCACAAATGTCTTTAAAGCTCTGCTCTAGTCGAGTCATCATGGTAGTAAGATCGGCATGGGTGACGGGTGCAACAGGGTTGACAGCAATAACCCTGTTCAGCAGGTTGTTCATCAAGTTGACTAAGTCATGCTCCTTTGCCTCCCTGACCACCCCTGCGAGCACCTCTACGTGGCAGCATTTTTCCAAATTCCACCACCAAATCCTTTAAATGTTAGTCATAGCATCCCATAACATTATAGTTTAACATAGGTAACGTCATGTACATAACCATAAATATTTATCATGTAAACATACATGACGAGTGATCGATGAGTGACCGTATTAGCCATTAAGACACATATCAAACTTACATCATAAGTCAGTCTACAAAACCTAAAAACTTAGGCTCTTATAGGGATGTAAATAGGTTGGGTTGGGTTGGATTGGGAGACATTCTCAACCCAACCCATATTTTCGGGTTGGGTTGGGTATGCATCAGTTTTTTTTTTATAACCTTTCTGAACGACATCAGTTGATCCTTAACTTAATCCATTAAACAATAAACAACAGCAAAAGCTAAGGCATAACGTTTAAACACAACTGGGTTGAACATTTTTCATTAAACAAACTTTATATAAATTTTATTAAACAAACTTTATATAAGTTTTAAAGACAAAAATGGTCTACGACGAACGTTATTTTCTGTCGCGAATAAAATCTGTGACAGTTATTTACAGTCATAGAAGCGGGAGTCATGGAAAGTCCTTCCACGAAAGTTTTCGAAAACTGTCGCAATAAGTTTTTTTATGACAGAAAATAAATGTCGTTAATTACTATTTTATGACAACAAATAACTGTCATATTTTATATTATGACAACAGATAACTGTCATCATTTGCGTATTAACGACAGTTTAAAAAATGTTGCAAATTCGTTTATTATGACATTTTTAAATGTCAAGGATATGTCAATCGTGACAGTTTTTTTAAATATAAATGTCATTGTTTTGCTATTGATGACTTTTTTTCCTGTCAAATATAAGACAATCATGGCAGTTTTATTTATAAAAAAATGTCATTGTTTTAGTATTGACGACAATTATGGAGTGTAACGAATTCATATATTATGATATTTATTTTCTGTTGCAAATTTCTCAATTACTACCGTTTTTTCCTGTTCTCCTTGTCGCTCCAGCATTACACGAACTATTTGAATGACAATAATGTTATAATACATAACACCCATATAGAAACAAATGATCGACACTTTAATATATATACGCTATAATACACTTTGTAATATTCGTACATTTCCATCAGGTTTGAAAAATTTACAAGTATGGAATTACAACTCTTAATCAAAACCAATGTAAATACCATCATAATACATATAACATGATTTTCTATACAAGCATAAACAACCAACCGGTAATCCTTCACCTCTGAAAATATTCTTTGTTGCTTGAACCATGGCCAAATCCTTCATTTCTAAAAACAGCCAATGTATTTTGATGACCCTGATTAGCTTCTTTGAAGAAAATTTCATGAACTTTATCGGCTCCATTAGAACCTACAAAGACAACATGAATATAAGCATATATCGCAGGACAAGAGAGTACAACTCGCTTAAAGAGAGTACAACATGAATATAGCAGACAGTCACAAAAAATTTAAGAAAGTAAGCTAAAAGGATAGTGTCGAATGGTTGGTGGATATAATGGAAAGAAGTAAAAGAACTAAAATACGAATTCGTTTTGGATTAGCTATAAAGTATAATATGGACAAACCAGGTTCCATATTAGATCCTCCATGCTTTAGAAAATTAGGTTCCCCTAGTACATCAGTTTGCATCACTCTACAAAACATTATCTAGATCTCAAAAAATAGCAAAAAAGAAATATACAACAATGAAATCAATTCATACAAAATTTTATACACATATAAAACAAAATCTCATTTTAGAGCATGACTAAAGAACATTACTTATAAGAAGGTTCTACTTAAAGCTATTTAAAGGTAATTAAGGAACGTTACAATTAATGTAAGATTGAAAAAAAACAATAGTGAGATTATAGAAGAATAACTAGAGTGTTCGAACACTATAAGACCATTTCCTATAAGCAAATCTAACTCAGAACATGCAATTACTTATAGTAAAAATCAGTTTTTAAAATTGAAAATGTTGCTAGGCTGCATCTCAACAAATCAGAGTGCGAGATTATTCAATAACAAACCACATAAGACAACATAGCAATAGATTGTCAAACAAAAACCACAGTGCAGCTGCATTTAGCAAACCTTCACATAAACCAAACACGAAAATGACTAGAAACGAAAAGATATCAACTTCAAAGCAGAACCATGGAACAAAGTCCAATGTGAAAATGAACAAAACTATTCAAAATCAGATATAATAATTAGGGTTAAGAAGAAACAAAGAGTGAAGGAGAAAGAAAGAACCCATACTTTCCCCTGCGGCTACTTCAACTGTACAAGGTGGATGAAAACATGGTGGGATCTGGAAACAGTTGCCCAAATGAGTGCAATACTCTGTAAATATAATGTATAGTGTGGACTAGTTTTAGTTAAGAAATAAATAACTAGTGCCTAAATGATAAAATTATAAACATATAGAATACATATATATTTCAAAAGAAAGATGTGATTAAAGTACATACCAAAAGATAGACAATGACCAATTGGACTAAAGTTTTACTAATGAGGCTTCAGTGAACTATACCTTGAGGATAAACCCAATGAAAAACGAATCAAAGTATATGGAAAATCCCAACCGAAAATCAATAAATGATAAAAGAAAATGTATATTTTTTCTCCTAGCAGTAAGAACACTAAAATCATGAAATAATTGGCATGTAATTTGACAATTTGGAGGTCATAATGTAATATTTTGCCTAGATCAATTAAACATGAGTTATATATGTGAAATTTGTATAATATTGGCAACTGACCTTTGAGATTGAGAACTAGCAAGGTCACCTCAATGTTGTCACTAAACCCAAACTGTGCTATCAACATCAAAGCATACTGCATTTGCACTTCTGCACCGTTCCAACACCTTCGATATTTTAAGAGTAAAGTTTAACATCACTAACCAAAAAAGAGATATGAAAGAATATTTACCAACATTGGGTCAATGAACTCAGTGGCAATCTAAGAAAAGATATCAACCAAATACTTAACAAATGGAAGAGAGAAAGATAAGATAATTACATTGCTGCAATGGAGATATGCTACAAAAAGGGTCGTATAGAAAGAGATATGCAGTCATTGATGGAGATTTAGGAAAAAATTTACATGATATACTGCTTATAAATAGAAATGTTATATGCTTAAAAACCTGTTTGCTACAACAATGGCTCTTGCTCAAAATTTATCATTCGTGCATAGTAAGATGGTACTATTACAAAATTTATCACAACAACTTCAAGTCATTTTCAGTATGTACACTTTAGGATGAAAATATAAAGTGCAAGTCTCATACATAAATATATTCCAAATACTGGTAAAAAGAAACCTATCTAAACAAGGGCTCCATAAACTTTTATACTGTCAAATGATATTAAACAAATTGGTTACACTTATGCCTCAATAGTTATGCAAAAAGAAGACGAACATTTTAGTGTTACCAAGTCTTTGTGAGTTGGACATTAGATATGTATTGAAGAACATTTTGGTAAGCTAATAAACAATTGACACATACATATCTGAGACAAATACAAGAACTTTGGAGAGTGAAGAACATTTTGGTAAGCTAATAAACAATAGACACATACATATCTGAGACAAATACAAGAACTTTGAAGAGTTAAATACATTCAACTCATTTCTCAAGGCATGAGCTCATTCACTTTTCTAGTATTAAGTTCTGTATATCACTATTATTGTTGTTTCATTTTGTCTAATAATTTGCTAGGCTCCAAAAATCAATGACTTCATCACCTTCAACAAATAAAGGTTCACAAAGTCCAAGTATAAGTACGAACTCCAATTGTAAGCCCAATTTCAAGCCCAACCCCACACTCAACTCCACTTTAAAACCTAATTTCAACTTCATGCTCTTCAATTGATGTCAATTTGATTGTTGATTATTATGTTGTTCTTGGTGAAAGTATTGGAAGGATCTTTAAAGAAGATATTGACATTGGTTGTTTTGAGATCACCCCCAAGTTGTAAACTCGGGGTAAAGTTCCTTCGAGATCGGGGAAACTTTGTTATGAGTTTAAAAATTAGGGTGATACATTTAGGTTTAATAGCAAATGTCTTACCTCACAAATATAACAAAAATTTAGTAATGAGTTAAATAACAAGTACTTGTGTTCAAGTTTATATATATAGTTTGTTTATGCTATAACTATCATGCAATTACGATACAACTCAATAGCAACCATAAACAAAAGATCAATAGAAAAATCAAAAGTACTTAAATTCACTTGGGAAATGCATAGACAAACAAAAAGACCCTACACACCATCAAAGTTTAAAATCTCACATTTTATTTTTCATTCTCTATTTTTCAAAGCTTCAGCCCATAGCCAAGAAATCTCCCTTGGCCATGATTTCCTAATTCAAACAAATAAAAATCAATTAAAAATCAACCAAATGCTTCATTGAGGCATTTCATCAAACACATTGTAAGCTACCAAAATGCTTCATGACATAGTCAACCATAAAGAAAAAATGTAGATTCAAATTAGAAAAATGATCGTAAACAACAATATTGAATAGGATAGTAGACAAAACAAACACATATCTCCTATAAAAGCAAAACTATGAGGGATGTTTTTCATAAAAAGAACCATCAATATATCACATTGTGGGTAAAATGAAAGCATTTGAATTTAATATAATGTATAAATACAAACAATAGAAATAATGGTTGAGATTCACCAGTGAGTTTAGCGGTGCAAAGGGTGTTAGGTGGTGGTGTCGGCTGAAGGAGAGAAAGTGGGGATTTCGGGTGTGTCGTTGATGAAAAGTCTCGTCGTTCCCGACGTGCGTGAGAGAGGGAGAGGGATGGTTAGCGGAAGGGAGGAAAAATCGAGAAGGAGGGGCGACGCGTGGATCTTCCACAAAGAAGAAGAAAAAAAGAAGAAGAAGAAAAGAAGAAGAAAAAAAGAAGAAGAAGAGAAGAAGAAGAAGAGGAGAAGAAGAAGATGTTTTATTTTAATAAATAAATTATTTAATGTTTTTAGAATTAGGAAAAAATCTGATTTTAATAAACTTTTGATTTAAAATAAATTTTATTTTAATAAATTAAATAAATTATTTTTTGTATCTTTTATGACACCAAATAACTGTCGCGGAAAGTGAAATCCGAAAAATTTCGTCTTTTCCCGCCAAAAACGCAGTTTTTTAGCTTTTGTGACCAGTTTTTTCTTTCCTCCTTTCAATTTGAGATGTATACAACTGTCATAGTATGTAGTTTTTCTTGTAGTGATAGAAACAAAACTCAACACCAACCTTTCCAAAAACCCTAGTTTGACACCACATAAGACCAACTAACATAAGTACAAAATAACAAAAACACATACGATGAATAAACAAAACCCTCCAGCAGACAGATGACACCCCATCCTGAGCACCTGCTTGCTCAACCCGAAATGTGGCATGAAGTCAACCGACATTGCTCTCTTTCTGAACAACACCAGTTGACTCTGACTACTTATCTTTTACCATCCTAAACAACTTGAAGTAATTCAAAACTTATACAGCGGAAACTATGAGAGACATACTTTAAACATACTCTTTTACATTAGATCAAAACATGTTTACTCTAAACGCCGCTTATTTACAAACATCACATTTAAGCAAAAGAAAAATAAGCATTACAACAAAAATGGTCTACAACGACAGTTGTCGAAAACTGTCGCAATAAGTTTTTTCATGATAGAAAATAAATGTCATTAATTACTATTTTATAACAACAAATAACTGTCATATTTTATATTATGACAACAAATAATTGTCATCATTTGCGTATTAACGACAGTTAAAAAATGTCGCAAATTTGTTTATTATGACATTATTTAAATGTCAAGGATATGTCAATCGTGACAATTTTTTTTAAAATAAATGTTATCTTTTCGAACTTGACTACAGTTTAAAAATGTCATGAATTCGTATTTTATGACAATTTTTCTTGTCAAATATATGTCAATCGTGACCGTTTTTTTAGAAAATTAAATGTCATTGTTTCGCTATTGACGACATTTTTTTCTTGTCAAAGATAGGCCAATCGTGACAAATTTTTTATAAAAAATTGTCATTGTTTTAATATTGACGACAATTAAGAAATGCCACGAATTCATATATTATGGCATTTATTTTTTGTTGCAAATTCCTCAATGCATAACACCGACATAAAAACAAATGGTCGACACTTTAATATATATATGCTATAATACACTTTACAAAGAACTATGAACAAGATAGGGATTAACCTAAAACTGACACTTCACAACAAAACTATAAACAACTTCATACAGCAGTGTAAAGACAATGGTCAGGTTCTCGGATCACGACCTCTACCTGGAAATTGGAAAAAACATTTGGAAAGGGAGAGCTAAAGAGCCTAGTGAGTGATGGTTTTAACAAAAAATATTTTCCAAAACAATCTAGTTTTAAACTTCGTCTTTAGCATAATTAAATCATTTTTCTTGTTATACCATATGAATCACAAGGTGGACCCTCTGACGGCCCTCATCTTGTCTACAAGACGAACCCTCTGAGTACTGTCCTTATCTTGTTATATGATATTTACGAGGCAGAATTCAGGCATCAGTAGTGTCTCATCTCATTACAGCTACAATGAGGTGGGTAACCTACAGATATCATTTTCGTAGAACCCTCTTCTCATCAATCTATTCCTAGTGATAGCATACATAGGTATCTACTGAATACCTCTACCAAAGGAACCTCTATACGCAGGCCATATCCCCCGAAGGGTTGCTATATATATATACATTGTACGGTATAGTCTAAAATATGAAATCATTCTTTACTTAAATACTTATCATAAAATATGCTTAACAAATATTTCAAATCTCATGCTTTGGAAACATTTTCCTAAATCAATAAACTGATCAATGAGTGAATATTTTTCTAAATCTCATGCTTAACGATTGATGTTATTTTCTATTAATGAGTGAATATTCAATCGAAGTACACTTCTACAAGATGGACATGCGGGAAAGAAGATCAAAACCTGTATTTTTCTCATGAAATGAAACAAAATGAAAATCTTTTGCGAGTATTGAACAAGCTAACGTACCCATCCTCATCCAAAAGTGCAAAAATGTGGGAATTATTCAACATCTAAAAAAAAGTTCACAACATCCTCCAGTCAATCACATGTCCAGACAGGGTGGAAAAATACAAACACAAAGATCAAAAAACTTGTTATGGGTTCTCGTCGGTTGCCGTTGGTCGAAACTTGAAGAAAAAGAGAAACTAGGGATTTGGGGATTTAGGGATTGGGTGTTGTTTGTCGTGGAAGAAAAAGAGAAACTAGGGATTTGATAAACAAAAATATATTTAATAAATTATTAAATGAAAAGTGGGAGGGAAATGAAAGGAGGAAAATTTTGGTAAAGTTTTAGCAACCTTTTTTTTTTTTTGTTGCTAAAACTATTTAACTTTTAGTAACATTATTTTCTTTGTTACTAATTTTTTTAGTGGCGCAGATTAAAAATATGTTGTAGTAATAATATTTTGTTACAAATTTTTTTGGTGTTGTTAAAACTGATCATTTACTGACAAAAATTATTTGCGTCACTAAAACTTTGTCACTGAATGACAAATTTCTTGTAGTGAGCCTTAATACACATTTAATGGGTATTTCAAAACCCACGTCAAAGCCTATAAAAGAAACCCATAAACACCACCAAATTCACCATCTTCACCTCACTGATGAGCGGTGGCGTGAGAAGGAAGTGGCAGCGCAGGCAAGGAGGCCAGCTTGGACATCATCAAAGGTTGGCCGAAAGTTGAGGGGCATGACGACGCCTAGGGCTAACTTGAAGAAGATGATGAAGGGATCGTTTGGGGCAAAGATTATCTAGGACTATGATAACTACCTCTTGCTATAATATAGTAAATATTATTTAAAAGTCCGTAAACACTATTTCGAAGCTTCCAATTTACTATTGTATTTATTATTTGCTACTGTTTTTACTATTTGACATTCATTATTTTTTTATTCTTTGCTACAATATTTATTATTTCTTTATCAATCTAAAATAGTCTACACACCAAACACATACTAACCCAAACTAAAATAATCAACACCTGAAATACAAACTATTCTTATCAAACTATAATAATTTATGACGATAATTACTCACTCCTTGTCTCAAACACCTTCGGATAGTTTTCCAAATTTCTTTTCTTTTTCCTTTCCTTTTTAAATTCACATGTTTCCTAACCATTTATATAACCAAAATAATAATATTATTTACTCTATTATTATTATCATTTTTCTCTCACAATATATATAACATAAATATATATAAATTTATTTATATAAATATTTTCTATCTCCTTTCACTTACCTCATTAAATTTCCTTTACCTTGCTCTTCCCACCAATCAAATGCGTCATTAATTATCTTACTTTCAACAATTATAATTTTATTCTCACTCATAATTATCTTTACTTTTTACCATTAATTAATTATATATACACACATATATAATTAATAATATTTTCACCAAAACCAAATTTCTTAATTAAATATACATATTCATATATATACTTAATTAATTTCGAATTCACCGAAATCAATTAACTTCCAATTTCAAATAAAATAACACTGAAAATCTTGATTAAAATCTTGGATGTGATACATAATTCCTAATAGCAACCATATAAAATCATATTTACTTATGCTCAACTTTGATTACTTCCACACATTTCGACTCTTCCGATGCCTAAAACATGATACATTAGGATATGTGCGAGAGTGAATTTGATCAATTCATTAGAGGAATAAAATCAATTTAAACATGAACACTCAAGAAGAGATTAAATAAATTATTGATTTCTTAAAAGTTTAGGCTAGAACATAAGATAGTTCAAAGGGCATAAGTCCAACCTTTAATAAATATTAAGGGCTATGGAAATGAAGAGATATAGAAAGAACAAAACCAAGTTGATCCTATAGCAGTTCGATGCATTAGCTATTTGCTAGTATGAAGTTTTTCGTTTTAAAATAATTAATTGACAATAAAATGAGTAGCATATATATTTTATAAAGAGTTTGAGTTCTCTTTGATTTTCTAACGTCAGATTCTCAACATACTCTTTACAGTATCTTTTTTAGGTTTACTAATCTTCGTCATATCACAGTTTATTTTTATTAAACAGAATACTCTTAACTCATCCATCGTCAATCGATTTTGAGATATAACCTCGTTCTATCAAATTAAACATATTATCAAACTCAATCCTACTAAAACTCCAACTTCAATATTGAGTTTGAAAATCTAATTAAAATGAAAAAACTTATCGGCCCACCTAATAATAATCCAATCAAACTTCACCACAGTGACATCTATTTTCTAACATATCTTTTAGTTTCTATACGATTTAAAGCGCATCAAGAAGCAGATGCCTAAGTATTACTCATTTATTTTTCTTATCTTATTTGCTTTTTTAATACCTATGCAAGGGTGGCAAAGAGAGTCTGGTGAGAATCTTTGGCAACCTCACCCCAAAAAAACCTTGGAATGCTAAAAGGATAAAAGGTGGCACCACAAAATTCACCAAATATGAGTATAACCTTTTTTGTTTATATATAATAATGTCAACTATAAATGATATATTACTACTATAAAAATTGGGTACGTGATATTATTGCAATGCGAGTAATCGAATGGCAAGTATCATGTGATAATTTGATTCTAAAACTACGTCCAAATTAAAAAATTATTCTTAAAACACAATCATTATTCTTAAAACACACAACTTTTATTCATCAAATAGTAGTACAAAGTACATAAATTGGAGATAGTTCCAAATCCAACAGAGCCTAAAGTTGGCTACCTAATTTAAATTAAACTAAAAATATGGTCATTTATTTCCTTCATAATAATATTGTGGGCAACTTAAAATGTAATTTGTGACCTTCAAATTACACACATCACCCATAAAAAGAACCACTTTTTTTTCTTATCATCTTAGATAGAAATGCTATTAGGAATTCCTCTTCCAGTGAGTCCTTCATTACTTGATGGAACAAGTAGAGTATAAGGCAAATTAACAGGTCCAGATCTATTCTTCAAATTCACATCTTTATTCCTTTCCATGATCCTATTCTCAACTTCAAATAATTCTTTCCCAAATTTCTCAAATGCTTCCAATGCAATTTTATCTGAAGTCCAATCAATTGAAGCTCTTTGTCCAAGATAAACTTCATCAGAAGCATGCTTTGACAAGATTTCAATAATTGAAATACTAACAAGTGCTTGTAATTCTGAACATATTGTTCTCAAGAAAGCTTTTTCGGGATTCGATTCCAGTTCTTTGTACTCACCCGTGCCAACTTCAGGCATGAACCTACGACTTGTAGTTGGTCGATTGAGAATATAGCCTCCGTAGGGATATTGTCCAAAGTTAACTGCCGCATGAAGAGCTGAAGCAATCCATATAATTGTAGTGCAGGATTCGATTAATTCACTTAAAGTTTGCATTTTTGGCCACCATGGTTCATGTTTCTTGTCAGCGTGGCCTTTCTCTCTTAGCTCATTCCACCAAGATTGGAGTTCAAAGTCATTTTGTACTGCATTGTCATCTTTGTAGTAGAGACAGCAATAATCCTGTACCCATGTTTTAATGGCTGACCAAATGTCAAGACCATCAACAGCAAATGGATAATCATTTATTAGCAATCTAAGTCCATGGGGGGCACTTGAGTCCTCCACAGCTAGTCCTCTGCATAAAATTAAACCATAAAGGGCAAAAGGAAAGTCAATATATCAACTAAGAAAAATATGTATATAAGAATAACATTCATGTGCATGAGGTTATTGTTAAACAACTTGTCTCTGTTGTGATCATATCTCACGTCAAAAATATGAAGAAGCCTCACACTTTTTTATAAGATATATGTTTTATTCTTTTTATTTTTCATTATTAATTTTGATATGAAACATCGTGTTTATTGAGTATGGTATGAGAGCCTAATAATAAACTATTCTATCTATTAAAGCAAAAGCAAAAATCTAACCCAAGAATAGAGATCAACACACAAAGAAATGTCATCTTAAAAAAGATGAAGAAGACCTCAAACTTACCTTGGTTTTAATTTTTGGATATGTTAAATTTAGGGGCGTTTTCAAATATATAGAAAGTTAACCAAAATAGTTATATAATACATCAAAATTTTAAATTCTATAAATAATAGATACTGATAGACACTCATCAGTGAAATTGATAGAGATCAAACCAATAGAAATCTATAAGTGTCTATCATTAAAAAAATATGAAATTTCATTATATTTTATAAATATTTTAAGTAGGTCGTGATTAAAGTTAATTATCTAGAAAGTAGTTGAACATAAATTATTATTTACCTCTTGATGAGATTATTAGGTAGTGCTTGATCAGGGAAGGTCCAATCCTTGTACAAGATAGATGACAACTCCATTGAATATTTTGATGGATAATGGGTTGTTTCAATAAGACCATTGGCATTGATCAAAACTTGTCTTGCAGATGCATTGATAAACATAGTGTCTTTGTAATGAGGAACAAGCAACTTATGGATTGGATGAAGCACGCTCAGTTGTCTATGTGTTGCAATCACAAATGGCTCAAGTACAGCATGAGTATGCAACCTGTAGTTTCAAAAGGTTAATTAGGTAAATATCATGAGCCCATAAAAGAAAAAATTGATTTTCATTGTGAACTTGGGTACATGTTGTTTGTAAAAAATTAGAATTTAGTTCATATGATTTGATAAAATTTGGATACCGATAAGGTGTAGAAATTCTCATACATAGGGACTAAGTTGAAACTTTTCTCCGATGTGTGAGGAACATATTTATAATCTAAGGTTATTTTTGAGAGAGAATATATACCAATGACTAATAAGTTGATGGTAGCCAACATCATTGACAGTTACATAAGCTTTAGCCAATTGCCAAATGGATTTTTGAACTCCATTTTCAGCTGGAAAGTATAGTTTGCTAATGGCACCAAGTTGATCTCCTTGAGGATGTGGCAAGCTTAACTCAATAACCAATGGCTTCAAAGTCCCATCATCTTTCAAAAGGAGCAATGTTCTTGTGGCATATGTTTTTGTTGATGTTGCATTCATGTTTGTAAGATATGGCATTAATGCATCATGGAAATCCACTATGTAGAGCCTGTTTTGCTTCATTGCCTATTATTCAACCCAATCAACAACTTATCAAATAATAAAATAAATAAAAATAAATAAATAAGGTAGAATTGCAAATATAGCAATTAGGTTTAAAATATACAAAATCTATTTTCGATAGAGCATTTTGCAAATATTGATCTATTAGTGATATAAAAGTCTATAAAAAATAGAAGTTTGGTTGGTAGACTTTGTTATATTTGCAATTTTTTAAAAATGTTGTCGATACACTCGATTACTATACCTAAAATTGCTTATCTATTATAATTATCTAAAAAAATCTTTTATAATAAAAAAAAAATCAAATTCTCTTTACTCACCTCATCAACCGTGAGACCATCTAAACCATGCTTTATGTGTTCTTCAGTGATGGTACTGTTTTGATTCCCATAAACATTTGGATCAAGCTTACTTGTTGGTGGAAAAACCTATATATAATTAATATAAATTGAGATTAATTAGAATTTTTTGGTAAAAAAAATCATTTGAGAAAATTGAGACTATTTATTTGTTAAAATCATTACTTCAAGACGACGAATCAATAGAGGATTGGGTCCTGCTAACATTTCTCTTGCAAATTCTTCATCAGTGCTCCATCCTATTTTATTATCTGTTCAAAATTAATCGTAATTAATTAAGTATGATCAATAAAATTGTATAAACAATTAATATTAGTATATTCATTCCTCACAATATTTTTTTTTTCAAAAAAGAAGAAGTCCATAATATTCAAATTTTTGTACCTTTGACAACTTCGGGAGTAGGAAATTTGAGGAATTTTTCACCATCATTCCTCACAAGTGCTTTGAACAAAGGTGGAGTGAGGTCTTCAGTGAGGGTCTTAAAAGCATTAAATGGAATGGGAAAGCCTCTCTCAAAGAGATTATCAACTTCTTTAAAATTGTCAAATTCATTTGGAGTTACATCAAATATGGATTGAAGTCCTGGTTTGATTGATATCGAAAGTGCTTTCAATGTATAACCAAGGAAATCTGACATCTTCAAATGCCCAAAGTTTTCATCTTTTGGTACATAGATGTCTAAGCTCATTAATGGTGACAATCTGCTCTCATAATTGTGGTCTGCCAAAATGAAACAATATGATCATGTTAATAATTAGAAAGCAAAAATAATAAACTTTGTACGAAAATTTAACTAAACTTATACGTAAAGTTTAAATTTATTAGACGCAAAGGTGACATTTCATAGCCAAAGTTAGCATGACTAATCAGCAAGTAATTCACATAATGTACAAATATTAACATGAAAATTCAGGAACTTTCATAGCCAAAGAAATCTTACCTCTTCTTGATCGTGGTCGTCCTGTTCTTCCCCTACGAGGGTAAGGATATTCAGTCGTCCCACCGAGAATAGGACGATGATCACCAACATCAGGGTCAGCGATGTCATTATAAACATCATAGTCATAAATTCTATCCCATTCCTTTCTTTCTCCTGTTCCATCTCCTCTCAAATTCCACAATTCTTCCTCTCTATACTTACGAAGAGGGTTTGGTGTTTGACTTGGAAGATAAACCTATACAATAGAATACCAAATAATTAAACCTAAAATGTATTTGAAAACTATATATTTGTAATGACACATGTAGTAGTCTATTCGTAGTTTATTCCAAATAGAAGGTTTTTTTGTATATTGTATAAACAGTTTATGTAGTTTGGTCGTTTAAAATAATTTTTCTTACATGATTGGCAAAGAAAATGCGATCTTTCTTGTATCTTCCAGAAGGGTAAACCCAAGAATTGCAATCAAAATGGACTCTGCCATAGCCAGGAACATCATCAAGAGTGAGAGATTTGAGAAAGAATTCACTTGTATGTCCATTTTTTATGAAGAAAGCTCCTGGAAATCCGAAGTTTTCCTCCCATTGAAAGTTGATTTGGAACACTGATTCTCCAGCAAACAGTGGTGGGATTGAAGTTAGCCACCTCTCTAAATATGCCTTGTTCCCAACTTTCCCTCTCGAGTCATTTGCTGTCAATTTCAATTATTCAATTCATAATTTAATTCAGTTAACAAAAGAAAGATTAGAGGATGTATGTATATATATATATATATATATATAGGACTTGTTTAGAGTGACGACCGAGATTTATATATAAATGTGTTTTTAATGTATGCTTAAAAGTGATTTTAAAATTGTTGGGTTAGAAACCGCACTTATAAAAATGTGCTTTAATGTTCAAAATTAGCATAAACTACCGTTTTTAGTTATTGATAATAAATTTAGAAAATAAAAACTTTAATTTTGTTGGGATGTTTTGTTATCTAAAAAAGATTTTTTTTAGTTTTAAAAAGATTTCTAATATATTTGATCAAAATCACTCCAAAATACAATATTAGATATAAAGAACAAACGAGAAAGTAGTGTTTTTAAGTATTTGAATTAAAGAGAGGTTAGGAGAGAAGGGAAAATTACAAGTATGAGTGGCACTAATGAGTTGGAAAGAAACACCACCACCCAAGAGCTCAGTGAAGTTATCAAGAAGATTGGAATGAAATTCAGTGAAATCCAAAACATTGCTTCTCATAAGAGTAACTTTCCCTTTGATTTTGTTTCCTCCAAGACTGGAAACTCTATCTAAAATGTTACCACCAGCATTGATAACAGAACCTGCAAGATCTCCAGTTGTATTCAAGGCTCCTTCAATGATGTTCTTCCCAATTCCAAACATTTTCACTCTTTTTCTAATTCCTTTTTTCTTTTCTTTTTTGCTCACTGTGTGTTTGGAACTAAGACGGTTGTTTGAGAAAAAGGGATTTTGGGGATGGTATTTATAGCACAAAAAAGTTGTCTTCTCTTGGAATTAGATATGAACACAATCATGCACTGTTGGACTGTACTGATTGCCATCTCACATGATTCACATTTTCAAATGCCCTTATCAAAGGCTATCTTTGAAACTTATTTATTAAATAATATTATCTTTGATTTTTAATTAATATTTTTTATATCATATACTCAATAAAGGTATAACTTAATGTATCTTTGTACACAAAAAGTAGAGGTATGAAGGTTACGTTGTGGGCAGATTTCGACTCCAACCTAATTTCAAAGGTTCTTGCCTTGGTCGTTCTTTAATCCTCTTGTTCTCTCCTTTTCTTAGTTTCTTAGGCACATAATTTTATTTTGATATGATTCAAAAATGGAACGTTTGAAATCAAAATTTATTGTCACTAATTTTGTATCTACTGGTAATTCTAAGTTATTTTAATTTTTACTCTCTAAGGCAGCATATATAAGCATTTACTTTTTTGTTTATTTTTATATTGGAATGACTCATAAATGTTTGAGTTGAGAATTATGATTGTCGTTGAAGACAATTAATAGATATAGTAGGAATTGTAGATTATTTAAAATCTCGTCAGGTAGTTGAGTTTTGATAAATTATTAGAACTGTATTTATTTTACATCGAAAAAAAGTACATAAAAATGGTGAGATCAATAATTTATCCTTTCAATCTCAAAAGAATGAGAATGTATCAATTCAGTAAAAATTTATTCAATAAGAACTTGCTTTTTTACATTCTTACCCAAGGTTAACTTTAAAAATAAAAATTATAATCCAAGTTTTTAAAAATAAAAATTTGTTTCAATTAGAACTTGCTTTTAGATAAACTCAGATAAAACTTAACAATAATCTTTTTAAAAATGTAGGAAAGAAAGTGGTTAATAATCAAGCTTAATTTGTTTTCTCTTTAAAACTTATATGTATAGATCATCAAACATCTATCATATTTGGTTAAAATTATCATTTAAAAATATAATAAACTAGATATTTCTCTAAAAAATTTAATAATAAACTAGAAATTAAATTAGGGTTAATTGGATAATAAGTGTAGTTTTTGGAAAAACAAATCAGTAAAATTGAGTTCTTTTTTTTTTTTTTTTGGGGTTTTTGGATTAGGTTTCCTACTATTATTTTATATATATATATTCTAATTCTTTTACTTCTTTCAAGACTTCAACCTGCACCAAATAAGGGTTTTGCAAACCTTTTTTCTTTTTTCTTTTTTCTTTTCTATCATTATATGCAAATTGCAATGTATTTCTCCTTTTTAAAATTTTTATCTTTCTTTCCTTTTTTCCTTTTTCTTTGTTTTATTTATACTTTTTATTTTCAAACAATCTTATTTTTATTTTAAAAATACTAAATTTAGAATTAATTCCTTATAAAAAATATTTTTTAAATGCTTTTAGCGTAATTTTTGCTCTTCTTCACTTATTTTTTCAACCCGAACCTTGAATTAGGATACTACTTTGATTCACACGTAAAAAAATTAAAAACAATGAATCGGAAATTAGAAAAAGATAAGAAAATAATTAAAGTTGAACAAATAAAGTATTATCCTAATTCAAAATCCAACCTAAAGAAATTATATGATGGAAAAAAGCAAAAATTACACACACTAAAAAACATTAAAGAAATGTGTTTTATAAAACATTAATTACAAATTTAGTATTTTAAATATAGAAATAAATTTGGTTGAAAATAAAAAGGGAAATTTTCAAAAATAAAAAATAAATAAAACGAAGAAAATATTAAAAATAATAATGTTAAAAATGTTAAAAATAAAAGAAATACATTGGAATCATATAAGATAAAAAAAAATAAAAAGTAGAAAAGTCTTAACGGTGTCCCTTGGAAAAAAGTAAAAAAAACAAATAAATGAATAGAAAACACAAGTTGTTCAATAAAAACAATAAAAAGAATATATATATCTTGATAATCTTTTTTAAAACAACCTTCTTGCTATTTCTTTTTTTTTTTTATCAACTACCAACTTGTTAATGCAAGTTCTATAAATTTAAATCTCAAATTAATTGATGTATCAATTTATACCATAACTTTCGTAAGATGTATTCAAATAAAACATAATAAAATATTTAAGTTAATACAATCACGTAACTTCGGAATTAAATTGACACATTCATATAAAATCAGAGTTTAAATTAATATAATTATTAGTTTACGGTCTAAATTGATATAATAATATCTATAATTTATAGATTTCTTTTGTTTTGGACTACACATGTTATCCCATTAACCCTAATATTTGAAATCAAACAGATTTCTACTTTTCACCTTTCAATGAAGTTACCACAATTGATTAAATATTTAATAGGAAGATAAAAATTTCATAAAAATAAACTAGATATTTCTATAAAAAAAACTAATAAGGTTGAAACCTTATTTTGTTGAAACAAGTTAAATCTTGTTCTGTTTTTATCTCTAACTTTTAAAAGTGTTTATTCATCTTTGAACTTTTTTTCTATTTACTCTTATAATGGAATGATGGTGTGACTTTCTATATTTGAATGATTAGGTTCTACATTAATCATATTAATTAAATTGATAAATATAACAAAAAAAAACTTGTTAATTTATCCTATAAATATTTTATGCCAACATAGAAATATAATTAATATAATTTAATTAAATAAATCTAAATTAAAAACTAATTTTATTTTTTTCTCTAGAGCTTTAAATTTCTCCCACCCTTTATTTATTATTTTTTTGAAATTATAATATATCTAAAAGCAAATCAGAAGAAGGGTAAAATAAAAAGAATAAAATAAAACTAACGTAATAGTGTTTAACGTTATGATAAGATAAAATAAGCTAGAAAAGTATAATAAATACACTTGTTTAAAATAAACTGTATGAAATTATAATATATATTCTCACAATAAATCATAAAATTCAAAAAAGAAAAATAAATAATAAATAATTTAGAAGAAGAGAAAAATGCACTTCAATGACAAAATATCCCGAACTTAAACCACTAAAAAATTTATTATATATTGATGAATTGCATCAAACATATGAAGCATATGAGTTAAGAAAGTGGAATAGAATAAGAATGTTCAAAATTTAGTAGACAGTAACATTTTTTTTATAAAACATCAAAAATTAAACTCTAGATTGATAGAAGTGATTATCTTAGTGACAAAATATTATCTTTTAATTTTAAAAGTTGAGAGACAAATCGACGATACAAAGACAATATAAAATGTAAACTTAATAGCAATTATAAAAGAGATATAATTTATCCTTCAAAGAAGATAATAATATTATATATAGTTTTTCTTTTTTTAAGATGAGCATTGAAACTTGCAATTGTTCTTTTTCCATATCTTATCGGTAACAGTAAGTGTGGAATTCCTTTGTCTTATTATACAAATTTAATAGATTCTTCCATCTTCCAATTATTCAAAACCCAATTCACATTTATTAATTATTATTACTATTTCATGATGTTGATATGTTAAATTATTGTTTTCGTCTCTATAAAAAATATAGTGGGGATTGAATTTTAGTTTATAGTTTATAAAGAGTTGTAAATAATAAAAAAATTGAAACTATTTTTACGTCCAACCAATAAGACTTAGGTTAAAAATGTTGATATGTTATTTAAAACTTTGAAAAAACATAGGCATGTTTTATTTTTTTTTATATAAATTGTTCTTATTATTTAATTAATAAAATTTAAAATACACTAACAAAAAATAGAAGTATAATTGAAAGTAGGATAAAAATGACAAAAATATCATACAAGTTAGTTTTATCTTTTTTTTTTTCTACAACCCATTTTCGAAAATATACTAAAAATAGTTTTTTAGAAAAGAATATGACTTGGGTTTAGGAGGTGTATTCAAGCATCCCACTACGGCACTCTTATTGCACCATCATCATCCTCGTATATTTCATTCAATGAAATCCAAAAAAATGGTTTGAGATAAGTCCAAACAGAGAAAAAAAAGTTAAATAAAAGCATTAGTACAATTTAGAGCAATAACATAAGGAGAATAATTATCAATGAATATCAAGGTTAATTTACAATAGCAGGAGGAAAATATACTATTAATGTTAAATTGATTACAAATTGTTAATAATATCTCTCAAAAGTCCCTAAACTCTGAAATGGTAAAAAATATGCATGAATTTTTAATTTTAATAGTAAATCTATTTGTAATTTTTTAGAAAAATAGTAATTAAATTCGTTAGTCGAAAAAGAAAATTTGTTTCTAATATATATGCATGACACACAAACTATAGGTCATAAAATTGAAAGTTTAAATATGCATGTATTAGAGAAGAAAAGAATATTAGAAAGAGTTTGTAAATTTAAAAAAGGATTTATGATGATAATACTTTCCCACCACAAGACATTTTCTTTAATTTATCAGAAAAATTCATAGCTCATATTCTTTGATATGTGAATTATTAATTACTTAGGGAACTCCACCACTACATGATTATTGATATCGATAAATGTCAGATGTTTGGAAGCTTTCTATTTTATGCATGTGCAATATCATTCAAGTCTTCCTAATAAATATATATAGCAAAAATTACTCAATAACAAATCGTTTGTGAATTGTATTGAGTATATCAAGTCAAGGATATTTTCTACTTTTATTATTTTTTTAAATTACAATTGCATGTTTTTCTAGTTGCTATTTTTGTGGTACCTATTAATTTTGTAATTACAAATATATTAATTAGATTTAAAGTGTATTAATTCATAAAGGATTATACAAAAGCAATTGTAAACATAACTCAACTGATGTAAAGTTTGTACTTTTAACTTCGAGTTTAGAGGTTTGATTGTTTTATCAATATTTTAATTATAGATTAATTTTAATAAATATAACAAACCGGCAAAATATTTACGGCTCGTGTAATAAAATGAAACAAACAATTAAGTTGACCATTTTTTAAAAATATTTCAGGTTTTTCCTTTCACTTTCTTCTCTTCCACTTCTGCTATTTGTTTTTCTTTTCATTGTCTTTCTTCTCTTCTTATGCCATTTTTCTTTTATTTTTTATTTTAAACTACTATTTCGTTCAAGACCGTATACCAAATATAAAAAATCTATTTTTTTCAAACGGTTGATTGTTAAAAAATCATCTACCAAATATAAAGGATCTTAAAAAAAACGTAGTTTAGATTTGGTGCATACAAAAAATAGTCAAATCTAAACGATCATGTACCAAAAAAATTTTAAAAATCACCCAAATCTAAACGATCGTGTACTATATTGTACCAAATCTAAACGATTATGTACCAAAAAAATCTTGAAAAAAATTGTTGAGATTTGACTATCCAAAGTTAAACAATCAAAACTAAACGATCGTGTATAAAAAAAAAATACTGAAATGAATCGTTTAGATTTGGCTATCCAAATTTAAACAATTAAATCTAAACGATTATGTACTAAAGAATAGCCAAATCTAAACAATAGTCTACCAAAAAGTTTTGAAAAAAAATATCGTTTAGATTTGACCAAATCTAAACGATCAAATTTATACGATCTTGCAAGAATAATAACCAAATTTAAACGATCGTTTACCAAATATATTATGCACCCTGGATACCAATTACTCACGAGGCAATTTTTGTATTTTTCATGGTGAGCCTGTGGGCTTTTCCATTTTTGAAATTGTTGTCACTTGTTATATTTTTTAAAAGACTCTTCACTGATATTATATTTACGTAGAAAAAAACATAATGCAACAAGTTTTATAAATATATTAAAAGTTGAATTTGGTTCGTGAAATCTTTTTATGATAGACTTTATCGATGAATTTGGGTTATATTTACAATTTTTTTCAAAATATTGGCATACATTTAATTATTAGCAGTAAATGTAGTTGCTTATTGCAATTGTCATAAAATTATTTATGTCGTTGGATTTAGAATGAATTTGCTAATGGTCTCTTGTTTTTTTTCTTTTTGTTAAAATATCATTTTGATTTTTATATTTTGAAATTTGGTTCAATTTTAGTCATTTTACTTTTAATTGTCCAAACTTTAGTATTTGTAGGTTAATAAATCTTAAATGTAGTTGATCCCTCTACCTCCCTCATTAGCATTCACTTTTTCTATCCGAACAATCTGGTTGTGTTAGTTCTTTGTATCTTTGATTTGATTGATCTACTAGTTTGGTTTTGCATGATGACTATTATGTTTTGCTAACCTAGTTGAGATATTTGGATTCACTGTCTTGTTCTCAATTTCTTACTTGTGCTGTTTTTTTTAAAATAGTCTTCAATATTTAGCTCATTGTTGATTTTTTAGAAAACTCTTTGTCATTTATAACATTTTTACTATAAATTTTGAAAATATATTCAATATTTTATTTTATTTTGTTGCATGAAATTTTAATAGGAAAAATTTAAGATTATTAAAAAATATAGAAATTAAAATGGGAAAAACTTTTATAAGGATAAAATGATATTTAAACTTTATTTTTTCTATCTTTTTTACACAAACAATCAAGAAAATTCTAAATATCAACGTGGAATAGAAATACCAAGATTCTTAAATATCAATGAAAATATTGATATCAATAGAAGTTTTGAAAAAATTTATGAAAATTAATGGAAACTATTATAATTAATTAATGAAACTTTGATGAGTCTTTAGATTATGATATTGGTCATTTTTAATCATCCTTTCTATAAAGTAAGAGAATATTTTTTATGTCTAGATATATAAAATTTAGGAATTTTTTGTAAGTGAAATGATGTGAAGATGGTAAAAGAAAAAAAAAGCTTATCAATTCAATTTTTTTTAGGTGAAATGATGTGAAAATCTAACAAAAAAAAGTTTGAAAATGAGGTTAAAATTAAGTATTGGTTCTTTTCTTATGATTTATTTCAAATTCAATTTCTTTAGAAACAAAAGCTTTTGAGTTGAATATAAAAGAGAAAGTTGAATAAAGTTGTAAGTTAGAAGAAAAAGATAAAAAGGAAAAACAAGTCATAAAAGGATTCATGTTTGTCAAAAATGACATTCGACATGTGAAACTATAGGATTGTGTTTAATAAAAACATCGAATTGAAAATATTGAACTAAGCTTACCTAACTAATTAATAAAGTACACAAAACACAAAATCGAAGTTTTCTCGAAATATCAAAACATCGTTGAAAATGGTGGAAGAATATAATAGAAAAAAATCTTAGAATATTCTCTAAATATTTTCAAAATTACAAATTTTATTTTTTAAATTTCTTCGAAATTTCTCGAAATTTCTCGAAATCTTCCGCTCCTTATTTACATTTGGATAGAAATTTTAAGGAGGAATTGTAAAAAATAACAAATTTGATAAACTATTTACAACATATAGCAAAATTTTCAAATTTTATTAATAATAGACATTGATAGTGACTAATAGAAATCTACCAGTTTCTATTATTGATAGAATCTAAAATTTTACTACATGTTGTAGATATTTTAATTGATTTTTGCTATATTAAAAAAATGTTCCAAATTTTAAACTAAAGAGAACCTAACTTATTTAAACTAAAAGCAATAAAATATTTAATTTTAACTTTTTTTTTTCTCTTAATGTATTAGTAAATATATATGTGTGTGATTTTTTGTTTTTAATTCCATAAATATTGCTTGCAGCCTCATCCATCTTTTTAGAAATCTCATATATCTTGAAATACTAAATAGGATAGGATAATTTTCTTTATTTTTTTATTTCTAATAGACCCAAATTATTGATTGCTGTTGACAACTATCAACAATAATATACATACATACATTCATATATACTAGCCTTTGAAAAGAAAAAAGAAAAAAAGATGTATAAATTAAAAAAATTCTATCAAATTATCAAATTGAAAAGGTTGAATTTTCACTTGTAAATTAAAAAGTAAATTAAAAATTATTCAAAATTTGTTACTTTTTCAATAAAAATAAAAGTTCATATTTTCTACAAAAATGAGGGAGATTAGTAGTTCACAATTTCGGTGGAAAAAGAGGATAATCATAGATCTATAAGGGAGAACAACTAACTCTAAATAATGATATGAGATCTCTTTAAGATGATATCGAAAGTAAGAGCGATAGAGAGTGTATGGTTCAAAGCAGATAATGTATATATGTTGATCACTTCCTAATCTTGTTATCTTATTCCGCTATTCATCTATACCTAAGAATCGATTTGATTATTTTTTTCGAAAAAGGATACTTTGGGTTAGCAAGTGCATCCGAACATCTAATACACTAAGTGGACACCCCCTTAACACTCCATCATCGCTTCATTAATGATCGAAAAAAACAATATAGGAAGTAAAGAACAGTACAAAAAGAACCAAAGAACAACTCGATAAACCCAACAAGTTATACAAATTGCTTAAATGTTTAAAGCAATATTACTAGCATTGTAATTAGAAAAAAGTTTGGCTATGCTACTCCTTTATTAATTTTTTATCAAAAAAGAATCGATTTGATTATTAGGCCATTCATTTAGCTTTTTTCTAAATGTGATTGGCTAAGCCTTCAAGACTTGATTGACCACTTTCCCTAATAAAAATCTAAAATCTAAAATTTATCATTCCAATATTTAATACAACTTTTCACATCTTCATATTCTTTCGTGAATTTTTTATTGATTCAATTTTTAATAATTATTATTTTTCTTACACTTTTATCAAATAATTTAAATTAAAAAAAATAATTACAATTAAATATATATATTGATATTTTAAAATACAACAAATGAACTAAAATATTTATAAATATAGTAAAATTTTGGATTCTATTAATGATAAATACTGAGATAGAACCCTAAAATTCGACTCTATTCTATAAATATTTTCACCAATTTTGTCGTTTACCATAATTTCCCTAAATTTTTTCAGAGTGATATATATTAAAACAAACTATAACGCAAATAATTTTTTTTTTTTTGAAAAAGATACGTTGAGTCAGTTGGGTGCACCCGGATATCTCTATTAGGTGGACATCTTCATAGTACCCTCATCACTCTCGTTTCATTAATATAATAGAACAAGAACACAGGAAGCTAGGAGAAAAGGGCTAGAGATAAGCCCACATAGAGTTATACAAAGCATTGATATTTAAAGCGATATAACTAGCATTATAATTTTTAAAGATCTTAGATCTACTAATCCAAAAGCCCGTGGTAGTCTGCATGTCGTCCCATAATTAACTCGGTATAGTATTACTTTTTCAGTCCCCTTGATATTACGTTGTTCTCTCCAGCCAGATAATCCATAAAGTCAATACTTGTGTTGAAGGTAATGGATCCTTTTCTGTTATTTATATTAGTACTACACAAATCTTTGCAGAGATCAACCATATTGGAGAAATTGTGATTCCATTTCAGCACCATTAAGATCTTTGTCCACATGCTTTTTGTAAAAGGAGCAATGGAAATAAAAAGGTGATCCAAGTCTTCCGATTGGTTTTTGCATAGTACACACAAAGTTGGACTGATATTCCCGGTGGAAAGCCCTCTTTTGGAGCTTGTCAGCAGTGTTTATACATTCATGAATCAATGTCCAAATGAAAAACTTACATTTTTTTTGGAATATCGGATTTCCAAAGAGTTTTGTAAGTGGCTGGACTAATTTGATCAGATGCTTCAATCGGAGAGTTCGCGAGGAGAGCCTTTTTAAATGAGGAAATGTCAAACCTGCCATTTGTGTTAAGCTTCTAAATGGGAATATTGTTGCCCCTGTTAGGATTAGGAGCAATGAAGGTTGCTTTTATGTTGTCCCAAATTTGTATTTCATGGCTTCTAAGGGGCCGGTGAGCTTGAATATCCCAATCACGAGTAGCTGAATTCCAGAAGTCTTTAATATACCTTGTGGGTTTTTTGAGAGAGCAAATAGTCTAGGCATGGAGTTCGCAAGAGGAGAGTTATTGTTCCACATCCCATTACAAAAGAAAACTTTATCACCACAGTTAATTTTCCAAGTGTAATGTGCATTGAACCAGTTGATACATTTAATAATGGCACTCCAAGGAGCTTTGGAACTGCTATATATGCTTTTGATAGGAAAATCGCCATTGAAAGCTTGATTATATTCTGCAAGAATCATTCTTTTCCGAAAAGTCTGTTTTTCTGATATGAACCTCCAAACCCATTTGCATAAAAGGGTAAAATTTGTATTCAAGACTTTATTGATGCCAAGACCACCTTTGTCTTTAGGAAGAGATACTTTTGACTATCTAAGGAGATGAATGTTATTGCTGTCCATCAAACTTTTTCAAAGGAAGTCTCTCCAGCTTTTTTCAATATTTTTGTAAACGTCATTCGTGGCTGAATATCGACATCTGATATGTTGGCAGACTTTCAAGAGAAGAGTTGATAAGCATATTTTTACCTCCTTTGGATATGAAGGAGTATTTCCAGCTGCAAAGTTTCTTTTGTATCTTCTCTGTAATATTGTCCCAAAAGGATATGGAAGTGGCTTGCCACCGAGCGGAAGTAAGAGATCGAAGGTATTGTTTTTTAATACGCCAATTTTCAGCAATAAAATCAGCCCTGTTTGAATCGATATTTATAGGGAAAATGATGGATTTATTTAAGTTGAAGTTTAGTCCCGATGTAGATTCAAAGAGGTGTAGTATGTACCTGTGATTGTTTAGAGATTCATCATTTTCTTCAAAGAAAAGTAAGATGTCGTCCACAAAAAGAATGTGGGACAAATTAAAATTTTGCTTCATGTTAACACCCCTGATTTTTTCTTTTTGCTCCATATCAGTAAGAAGCCTGCTGAGATAGTCCATGACCAAAACAAATATAAAGGGTGAATTAGGGTCCCCTGTCGAATGCCCCTACTAGGATTAATTTTGCCACGAGGGTTTTCCATTTATTAAGATGGAGTATTGGACACTGGAGATGCACGCATGAATCCATTTTCTCCAACCAAGAGAGAAAAAAAATTCAGCAGCATATAGTCTATGAATTTCCAGCTGATTTTATTGAAATCTTTTTCAATATCGAGCTTTATAATGAATCCTTTGGTCTTTTTATTCCTTCAATAATCCACTGCTTCATTGGCAATCAGAATTACATTGGTGATCTGTCCGCCTTTAACAAAAGCCATCTGAAATTCAGAAATGGTATTAGGCAGAGTAGTCTTAAGCCTTTCAATGATAACTTTGGTGATAAGCTTGTAAAACGCAGTGGTAAGACTGATTGGCCTGTGGTCGGAAGCACATTCACATTTTTCTTTCTTGGCTATAAGTGCAATGTATGTCTCATTGACCACTTTGTTATGAACTCCGACGAAGTTTTTTATGGTTGAACAGTCACGTTCACAATAAACTGATATTGTTTACCTTGTAAATCAAAATTGTCAAAATATTCAAGAGCTTTTCTGAAAAAGAAGCCATGGATTCTTGATAATTGAGTATGCTTTCTTCTTGAAAAACACATAAGAGCAACCTTAAAAAAAATACAATATAAGTCTTTAGATAACATGCACACATCTTCAAAAGAAACATGTCTTCAAAAATCATCCCAGCAAAAAAACATTGCCAATTATCAGTAGCAACAAGAGTTTTCTCCCCCTTTGCAAATAAAACAGAAAACTCAACTTTCAGCCGCATTTAAAGAAGGAATAAATGATGAAGTGATATGATCGGCATATTTTTCCTTCTTGAAGACGTACAATATATACATATCTTTTTTAAGATAAAAAATATTTAAAAATGTCCCTAAAAACAATGAGGATCTTTTTTAACAACAATAGTCTTCAAGAGCATATAATTCCAATAGGAAATTTAAGTAATCAACAACATCAACCAATTCAAAATTTCAGCACTAGCAACACCTTATGAATTGATAAAAGAACAGCAAACCTCATTCAGTTCAACATTTCATCAACCAACACATTGAGTCAATTTCTCCCCCAATTTTGCATTCTCCACAGAAAGAGTCATAGAGTTTATTTGCAATGGTGGTATCCTCAAAATAGCATCTTCTTTTAAATTTAGAGAGAAAAAACTCTATTTCCAGTCATATAACTTGAACATCCATTGTTGATTTAAATGAGAAAGAATTTCATACGAGCCTTTCAATATGCAAAATTTTATCCACTTCTAGAACTGGAGATGAGTTGGTGATCCACCTTCCCTGATCGACGCCATTGAAAACTCAATGAACCTGTGCCAACCTGCTCTGATACCAATTGAAAAACAGGTGAGATGAGGTTAAATGCCCTTTAGCTATATCACAAGTTATAAGCTGCAGAATTAGCTAGAGTAGAAAAAGAACAGATAACACAGTGCACTTTGGTAACCCAGTTCGGCAAATACAACTTACATCTAGGAAGCTTCTTTGCTCAGATAAAAACTATTATTGAGATTCAAAAGTTTGTAACTTAACCCTAAAGTTACATTAACAAGTTACCACCATAACTTAACCGCATAAACTCAGGCTCCCCCTGACGGTAAACTTGAATCTCCTCGAAGACGAATTCAAGCTTCCTCTGAATTCATTGACCGCACTACAATTATCTCAGCTTTCATTCATATTTCTTATCAATTGATACTCTGTCAAATCCCTTGACAATCTTCAATAATGTGTCATAATGCCGAAGGCAACCAGTTTAACTTCATACAAATTCTTCACCAAAAATATAAACTGTTGAACATCGTTGTGAATAATAATTTTACGTTCATAGAACTTCTTCTTTTTTGGCTCTTTAAAAAGAATAATTTCACCTTTCTTTAAATAAAAATAAAACTAATTTCATATTTGTCAAAAAATCTAAGAGAGAGCATTCATATTCCAAGCATGTATGGGAGTGTCTCTAAATCTTACCCAACCTCCATAACTTGGAGTGAGTTTTGGAGTAGCATGACTGTGTTTGCACCAAAGTTCATACTTTACATAAAAACTGCCTGCTGTATTCCAACCCTTGTTACTACACAAAATTTTTGCCAAGCTAGCATCTTCGAAATATATGAGGGCCTTCTCTGCATGAAATAGCGTAAGACTGACATTTTCATCTAGCTGTTCTTTGAGCTTATCAACAATTTTGTTCCAATCATCATGGAAGTAGCGCCTTGAGAGAACCACAATTTTTCCCTAGTCGTAAATCTCTTTCTTTTCAATTTGCGCATCCTTTTTCTCTTTGGCATAGCGATCAGTTTTGATGGGTGTATTTGTTTCAGAGTCATATGTGTCCTTTTGAGCAACCATATCGGCATAAGATCTTCCTGAGGAATCTAATTCAGAGGATGAGTTGTAGTGTCGTTTGTTTTTGTCTCTGTTTGTGGGAATCATCAGCTGAAGTCTTTTTCTTTCAGTTTCTTTCTTAGAAGTCGGCATTTCTGAGAACTGAATCCAGCCAGACTTGTTTGATCCTTCAGGGACCAATATGCAGCATTTTCGACTCCTTCAGGGATATCCGATAAATTGGAACAACACGAATAATTATTTGAAATACGCCTAATTTTGTTCACATGAATAAAAGTCAATACCAATTTAATTAGTATTATAGTTTACCAAACAATATAACTATATTTCTAACAATCTAAAATTCAAATATCAAACACTATTTTACTTCATTTCACACAACGCCAACCATTGTCTTAAAATTTTCCACAATTGATCCCAAACTAAGACACAAACAACTAATAACCCAATTTATTTCCAACATGAGATGGTTTAAATCTCTCTTTTCAACAATCAAGTTTTAGGAGGAAAAAAAATGTAGTTTTAAATAGAGATACTATTAGGAATTCCTTTGCCAGTGAGTCCTTCATTACTAGTTGGATAAAGAGAAGTATAAGGCACATTTATTGGCCCAACTCTATTTTTCATCTTGGGATCTCTATTCCTCTTCACAATTTCATACTCAATTTCTTCCAATCTTTTCCCAAACTTTTCAAAAGCTTCCAATGCTGGCTGATCTGAAATCCATTCAAGACTCTCTCTTTTTCCGAGATAAATCTCATCAGAAGAATGCCTTGACAAGATCTCAACCAATGATATTCCAAGAAGTGTTTGCACCTGTGAATTTATTGTTCTAAGAAAACCCTTTTCCGGATCTGACTCGAGCTCTATATATTGAGGAGTTCCTTTCTCAGGCATGAATCTTCTACTGATTGTTGGCCTATTGGGAAGATAGCCTCCATAAGGATATTGTCCAAAGTTAACTGCCGCATGAAGAGCTGAAGAAATCCATATTATTATAGTGCATGTTTCAATTAACACTTCTAGGGTTTCCATTTTTGGCCACCAAGGTTTGTCTTTCAAGTCAACATGGCCTTTCTCTTTTAGTTCTTTCCACCATGATTGGAGTTCGACGTCATCATGAACCATGATATCATCCTTGTAATAGGATGAGCAATAATCTTTTACCCATGTTTTGATTGCAAACCAAATCTCAAGTCCATCAACAGCAAATGGATAATCCTCTATTAGGAGTTTGAGTCCATATGGAGAATTTGAGTCTTCAACTGCCATTCCTCTGAGAGGGAAAAAAATTGTTTTAGTAATTAATGATATGTTTGAGAGTCAAGCTAAAATCGATAAAATGGTTAAAGATATTTCAAATGTTGTATTTTTAATATTCATGATCAAAATCTCGTTTAAAACTGTAGTATCAAACTTTAAACTAATTTTGGATGATTAAAGACATTTGTCATACAACTTTCTTGAAACATGCTCTAAATCATGAATTATTTCATGATCAAATAAGCCTAAAACTTTTCATTTTCATAATTAATTAATAAAGGTAATGAATGGTCAAGTATTTATCATGTTCATGTATATTTGTAGTTAGGGTTACTTGCCTTTTGATGAGATCTCTTGGGAGTGCTTGATCAGTGAAAACCCAGTCTTTATAAATATAAGAAGATAACTCCATGGAGTATTTTGATTGAAAATGAGTTGATTCAAGAATTCCATCTGCATTAACAAGTGTCTGTCTTGCAAATGCATTTATATTCATGGTGTCTCTATAATGAGGAACAAGCAGCTTGTGAATTGGATGAAGCACACTTAATTGTCTATTTGTTGAAATCACAAAAGGTTCCATTACTGCATGGGTATTCAACCTACAACAAGAAAAAGCACATTGATGACTGTCGTATATATTGTTTGAGAATTTCATGTCGAAAAGATAAAACCTCAAAAATATTTAGCCAGCATCATTGGGGGAGTAATACCAATGGCTAACAACTTGATGGTAGCCAGCATCATTGACAGCCACATAAGCTTTAGCTAGTTGCCAAATTGAGCTTTCAACTCCATCTTCAGCTGGAAAGTACAGTTTGCTAGTGGCACCAAGTTCATCTTTCTGAGATTGTGGCAAGCTTAGCTCAATAACCAATGGCCTCAAAGTTCCATCACCATTTAAAAAAAGTAATGTTCTTGTGGCATAAGTCTTTGTAGATGTTGAATTGATCCTATTCAGATATGGCATTAGCGCATCATGGTGATCCAATATATAAAGCTTGTTTTGCTCGATTGCCTAAACAAATAGAGTTAGTTCAAAAAGTTACTAATCTTATATATCCAACTATATTGTAAACGAGAAAAGACAATTATGAAATGCCTTGAAAGTTTTTTTTTTTAAAATGAATATTGAACTAGGAAGAAAATGAAGGTCACAAGGGATGAAATAATATATATGTAGACCTTATATTATAATGCTAAAATTAAAATAAATAGATAATAGAAATTTCCTTAAATCATTTCCTTTGTTAATTATGTTTTAATTTTAATTACCTCTTGTACAGTAAGTCCATCCAAACTATTAATAATGTGTTCTTCACTAATCTTGCTGTTTTGGTCACCATAAACATTAGAATCAAGCTTGCTTGATGGTGGAAACTCCTACAATTAATTAAATTAAAGCAAATTAATTTAATTTAAACTAAATTTGTAAAAGAAACATAATGAATTATTATAATTAATTACTTGGAGACGACGAATGATTATAGGATTAACTCCAGCCAACATTTCTCTAGCAAATTCTTCGTCAGTCCTCCATCCAGACTTATTATCTGTTTAATTAAAATCATAATTAACATAATTGAGTTATTAGTCAACTTTATATACTCCCTCTAATATTAATGTATATTTTTAATTAGTAATCCATTCAGAGGAAAAAGTTAGAAAACTTACATGGGTATATCCAATAAATTCTAAAGTCACACTCAAATAATTAATTCCGAAAAACTATTGACAATAAAGATAAGATGGTAGAGATTAAAATACCCTAATTAATTATTACATACCTTGGATGACTTGAGGGAGTGGGAATTTAAGAAAATTTTCTCCATCAGTTCTAAAAATTTCCTTAAGCAATGGAGCAGGAATGTTTTGCCTAAACTTCTCAAGCAAACTTTTGGGAAGAGAGAAGCCTCCTTCATAGAGATTAAGAACATCTTGAAAAGAGTCAAATTCTCCTGGATTTCTGCTGAATAATTCATCAAGGGCTGGTTTAATCGATTGAGCTACTGATTTTAACGTATATGCAAGAAAATCTGATTCTTTCAAGTGCCCAAATCTTTCATCTCTTGGTACATATGTGTTTAAGCTCAATGAGGATGACAATCTACTCTCATACTTTTTATCTGTTCTCATTCAAAACCACAAAAACATAACATAATATTAATATCAATGCATGTTGTTAATTATGAAAATATATATACACTAATTATTTCAGTGACTTTATTAATATTTGTATATATGTTTGGTTTGCAATTCAAATTTTGTTATATGCTTATATTGTGTTGTTAATTTAACAAATATTTGTTTGGTAGATAACTCATGATCAAATTCTGTTTTTTGAAATTATTTTTGGAATTTTGATTCAAGAAGTGCAAATTTTAAAAACAAACATTTTTTATGTTTTCTCTTTGAATTCAAATTTTATATATTGTTAACAAAATTAAGATTTTTATTTTAAAATCCATAATTGCGTCAAAGGGGAAGTTTTAAAAATGATAGGTTTTACAAAATATTTACAACCTATAGCAAATTCTATCACTGGTAGTCATTGATATGCTATAGTGATAGAAGATTATCAATGATAGAATCCAAAATTTTACTATAGTTTGTAAATATTTTAATTTATTTTGTTATTTTTAAAAATATCCTTATGCCAAATCTATAAAGATAATTAAACTCCAACTAGTTTTATAATTTGTAAATATAGTATTAGATTTATTTTTTATAATTGTTGAAATGAGAATCTAATTTTTGAATTAAAGGATATATGAAATATAATTTTGCTATAACTTGTAAATATTTTAATTTATTTTACTATTTTTAAAAATATCCCTTTGAAAAAAATGAAATAATGAAATGGTAGTCAATTCACAATTAAAATAGTTGGCCATCACTTGAGTAATTATAAATAATGACCATTTTAGCAATAATAATTAAGGATATAGCAACATTTAAAAAAAATTACAAATATAGCAAAACTATCGCTGATAGACTTGTATCGCTGATAGACTCCTATTGATAGAATTTAATAAATTTTGCTATATTTGTAAAAAATTTAAAATGTTGCTATATATTTAATTATTTTGAATCTAATCGTTAAATTTTCAACTATCCCTATTTTAAAATCACGTATGATGTGTCCGACATAAAAAAACTGATTTAAATATATCCAATTATTGAAAGTGATGCTCAAGACATTCAAATTAAAATTAAGGTAGATCATTGACCTTTTTTTGAAGGCGATCTTCCCGTTCTTCCTCGACGAGGATATGGGTATTGAGTTGAACCTCCAAGAACAGGCCGAATGTATGTGGAACCACTGCCTGGATCTTCAAGATCATTGTAAACATCATAATCATATATTCTATCCCATTCTTGACGTTCTCCTGTTCCATCTCCTCTCAAGTTCTTCAGCTCATCTTCTCTATACTTTCGAAGTGGCTCCGGTGTTTCATTTGGAATATATGCCTATAAAACAATGACAGGACAGAAAAAACAATGTAAGGTAGACTATTTTGTTCGACTTTTCTACTTTGTAATCTAATTTTAAAGTCTTACTATTCTTTCAAATTTTAGATGTATACTTTAACCAAAACTTTATAAGGTGGAATTATACGTGACAATATCAATTTCTATTTAAAACTTATTACGTCGTATCATTTTTGTCCAACGTTATTCTCACGAAATTTTATTAGTCTAAGGTTATTTTTGGAAGTTTACTAAAAGGAATATGAGTATTTTTATGTAGTATAATTTATTTAAAATTTAAGGATAACAAATAGAATAATTTTTTTAATATGAATTAGGTTGGACTAAAATAAAATATTTCAAAGATATCAAAATAAGATGAGGATGAAAGTTCGAAATAAAAAAACTAATGAAATCAATAATTTAATTTTGATACAACTTGTGAATAATTAAAAGGTTCCTATAGTTGAATTTTGGAACAATTTTAAATGAATGTGAGAGTCTCTATCATACTATATAATAAAACCTTTTTTTTTTCTTTTGGTTGCAATATATTATCCCCATAACTCTAAATTTAGATTAAATATTCTTAAAGAGCTCTTGTCCTTTTGTAAGAAGGAAAAAAATAGTCCTCTATTTATGGCATAGATCGAGTTTACCAGAAATTAAATAAACCTCAATAAGAAATTTACTTTATTACTTTGTATGATAAAAAAAATAGTGATAACAAAATAAGTTCAAGAAGGTTAGACCTTGAAAAGGATCTAATGAAAAATATATCAGAGATCACATGTGCTAGTTGTAAAGAGTGATAGACTTCTATCAGTGTCCATGTGTATCTTTCTATTAGTCGCAAAATATCATAATCAATGTCTTTCGTTAAAAACGATATATACCTTATTGATAAAGAAAATGCGATCGTTTTTGTACTTTCCAGAAGGGTAAATCCAAGAGTTGCAATCAAAATGGATTCTTCCAACAAAAGGAACATCTTCAAGAGTGAGAGATTTGAGGAAGAATTTTGTAAAATGATTATTTCTTATTATGAAAGCTCCTGGAATTCCAATATCTTCATCCCAATCAAAGCTTATTTTGAACATAGTTTCTCCTGGAGATACAGGTACCATTTTTGTCATCCAATTTCCTAAATATGTCTTTTTTCCCACCTTTCCTTGCAATTCCTTTGCTGTATATATAAAATCAACACATACAAATTAATATATACCAAACAAAAAATCATTTCTATTTTGAGAAACAACCCCGTTTCTTCAATATTTGAGGAAATATCGCCAAAGCATCTCAAAAAAAAAAGTCAACTAACAAACAACTATGAATTTGGTCTACATATAAAATTAAAATTTTATAGTACACTTTGTTATATTTGTAATCCTTTAAGAATGTTATTATACACTTAATTATTAATCTTTAAACGGTGGAATGTACTAAGTGCAATTATCTAAAAAGTATTTTATACCATAGCGACAGATAATAAGAAAATTGTTGTTTGCAAATATATATCAAAATGAATAAAAGTTTTAAAATATAGAAAAATATCGCTAGTCTAAATGTGTTAAACAGCGATACACCCTCATTGATAGACCGTAACATTATCTTATATTTGTAATTATTATCTTTTAGTAGTTTTTGTCATTTTAAATAATTATCCTAAAGTATTTAAATACTCACTTAAAATTATATATTTTTCTTAAGTTTAATTAGTATCAAGAGAAAAAACTTTAATTTTCTTTTTAGAAAATCAATATGTTATGATCTAAAAACTTTTTTTTTTTTTTTTTTTTTTTATGAAAAATGGAAGGAAGCTGATACTAAATAATATATAATAGAAATCTTTATTTTGAAAGGTAAAATTGAAAATTGATTAGAAGTAAAATCTGATTTTACAAAAATGTAAAAGTTGGTAGGAACTGATTTTAAAAGCTATCGTGGATCGTAAAAGTGATTTTTAGTTGATTTAATAAAAATTGATTTACCATAAACATAAAATACGATCAAGATTGTTTTAAAATCAATTCTAACTCTGTTAGACCAATCCCAAATGCACCCGTAATTACTATACTGTACTATCGACTCCAAAGTACGTTAAATAGAGAAAAAGAAAAAAGAAAACTTACATCTATCACCATTTTCAGAGCTGATGAGCTGAAAGGAAACTTTTGCTCCCCAAAACTCACTGATATTGTCAAGAACAGAAGACTGAATTTCATTATAATCCAAAGAATTACTTCTCAATAAAATCACTTGCCCTTTAATCTTCTGCACCCCTCCTTTGCCTCTACTCTTGATTTTTGATATGGTATGAAGCAACATCTTTCTTCTATATAATGATTTTCTCTCTTACAATATAATTAATAAGGAAAACAGCTATATGAGTGTTGAAGAAACTAAGAAGCCATTCTCAATTTATAACCTAAACCTAAAAGGTGTGAAAACAAAATGAAAGCTAAGAGTGGGGTTAAGCACTTTTTTTTTTAAAAAAAAAAATTCTAATAACATTTATAATCAAAGAAGTGGGTTGAATTAAAAAATAATTATGTTTTTTGTTAATATTTTCCATCAAGTTTATTTTAGAACAAAATGTGGGAACACGTGTTTGTATTGAGTTTTTTTACCAAATATTAGAAGTGTAGCTGTTTTACATCGAAAAAATTTAAAATGGTTATAGACTTCAAGCACTACCAAGGAAGTCAGTGCATTCGATTTCAAATTGTCCTCAATAAAGAATACTTAAGCTTAGGGTGTGGATTATCTCTAATAGTTAAATTCTCTTTTGTATTCTTTAGTTTGAGAGTGGAAAAAAGGTTTGTAGTTAAAAAAATTTAAAGTGATTTTGTAATTGAAGTAGGAGAGGAATTTTTATTTGGTTGTAATAATTTTTCACATAGTGAATTTCTTTTTTGTTCATGGTTTTATTATATCAAATTTGAAATTTTTTCACGTTAATTTTTGTGTTTCCAGTTTTATTGTATTCTTTTAATTTCTCTATGTTTATTCTGCTAGTAGAAGTGGGAGGTTTAATGTTTTTTCAAAAGGAAAATGTGGCATAATGTCTTATACAAATAGGGAAATAATTGTTCTCACATATATACTGTCCTTGCCTAATTAAATGTGGAAATGTGTTATCTAATCCCTCTTATTTAAAATCATTCCATGATTTTATGTTTCTACTTGATTATTTCATTGGTTTTGAGTAATAATTTGAGTGTCGAATTTGGTGTTGATGTTGTTTTGGAACTAAAATGAGCAAAAACAAAGTCTTGGCCTCTGCCTTACATTGTTGTGGCGCTATAAGGCAGTAGTCTTACTATCTTTGAAACGCGCACACAACATCGTCGATGCTACAAAGATGAAGTGTGTGTGATTTTCCATCAACGTTGCAGTGTTGTCCCTAGTGTCACGACACCGTTATAATTTTTTAAACAAGAAACTTGTCGCCTAGGTTTAATCATCTCTGAATTCCAGCAGCCATAGCATGATTTCTCTCTAATTTTCTCCTCTTTTCAGTTCTGATTATGCACTCGAACATCTCACTATTGCTTGACTTCTTGGACTAAGATATATACTTTATTCTAGCTTGGGTTGTTTAGGATTTCACATATTCCAATGTTTATGTGATTTTTGAACTAGATTTTGTCTTGGTTGTTAATTGATCAACGAATTTCATCACACAAATCTAGATCAAATAATAACTGAATTCACGCACCAAGAACTAGTCCTAGCAACAAGTCCGAGTCGAACTCAGGGAGCACATAAATTTCTCAAGTCGAATTGTTTCCAACTCGAGGTAACCTAGGTGGGGGTTGAGTTGATTTTGATATTGCAGGAAAATAAATTGCAAAATAAGAACGAATTGTAAAATTCATCATCAAAAAGATCTTAGCTCGGGTCGAAACCGACTTTTTCCCATCCAAAGTATTTTTTCATTGATACATCATAATTACTTAATTTTACCTAACGCTTTCACCTATCCAAATTAATTAGTGAAGCAAACTAAATTATTCCAAAACTCCAATTATTTTAATTCAACGAGATGAACATTATGCATAAATTGAATTTTTATGTATTTTACTATATTTATAAATAAATTTATCACATTATTGACGTTTACAATTATTCTTTAATCATTAGCTCTATTGTGAGAATTTTCATTCGTCATGAAATTATTAAACAATTGTGTGTCTGTATAAAAACACACTTATCTTTTTCATTAGGTCATCTAAAATAATATATATATATATAGCCCTAACAATTTCCCTCTATATATATCAATAACAATTTTATATATGAAAGATAAAGAAAAAATAAATTCTATTATATTTTTAATAGACTCTACTCTAAATCTCTAGGCTTGTCTTTTTCTATATGAAAGGATAATGTAAAAGGATAGAATTGAAGTTTCTATTTAATCCATATTTTATCTAATAAGATAGACATAACTCTTTACAAATTATCACAAAATGTAGAAAGAGAAAGTATTTAATTAAGAACTTCCACATAGGTTTCTTTTCCAATATATATATATTTAATCAACAATATCAACTATGTTGTTGGTTTTAAAACTTAATTATGAAACATTGAAGAAACATCCATTTTTTCACCATATCATTGAGCTAAAAAATTGGTGATGAGATAGATAATAAAATAAAAAATCTTGAGACATTTTTGCTCAATCTTTGAAACTACGATAAAACCATTTTGTTTCTTTTTTATTTTAAAAAACATATGGAATTAGGGAATTCAAAATTATTTCATAAGCTTCTTAATTAATCCACATTTGATAACTAATTTTTTTATGCTTAGATTGTTTAATAACTCAATATATAATTTTACTACTTACCATATCCTTACAAAATCTCATTTCAAATTGGTATATATCCTACATTAAAATTCCATTAACTTTTTTTAATCTTTTCTTTTCACATCTTATATAAAGTGTGGATGAAAATTCTATATATAATAAAAAATGGTAATTAATAATCCAACAAAATTGATTTATAAACATGTCTTACTTTGTTATTTAATTTCACATTAGGCCCAAATGTGTACCTCTACATCTAGAGCTCATTAGTGTGTGACTTTATTATAAATTTATTGTTGCCTAATTTTCCACCATTGACAGCTATATATATTTTAGTTAAACAAAACACTTGAACTAATTCTTGCTTTCCAATAGTTCTTTTGAATAATAAAAACATTTTGTTCAAATATTTTCAAGAATAAATTATTGTATGAGAGAATTCTTCAAAGAAAGAAACAAATAATGAAAGCATGCATCCACCTCCAATTCACATTTGACAAATAACAAATTTCATCTCAAACAGAGAAACTTAAAATAAATTATTGAAATTGACTTGGGAAAATTAGCAATTGAAAATATAATTGCTTATATATATGGGTTATGACAATCTTTCAAGGATTATTATAGTAAATAAATAAACAATACTTAGCAACCTATTTGTTAAGAAAATATATTTTGTTCATTCAAAACATGGTGGTTGGGAGAGTTAAAATATTCATTCCATATTTGCAATGGAGTTTGGATCGTAACACTAGTGGGTAGAGCATCGATATTCTATACATACATGATATTGATATACATTCAAATGTATGACATATTCGTGTTAAATATGTGAAATGGAGTATCTGACTTATCTTTTTAATTTTAATATGTGTATCTTTTTTAGATACATGAAGAGGATATGTCAATCAGTTTTTTATAGATGTTTGAGATCGATTTTTATCCTAAAACTCTTAGCTCACCTAGTTATTTCATAAAAGTATTATTATTAATACTAGCAAACCAAATGAAAAATAAATATTTTAAACATTAAATAATTAAAAAAAAATATACCCAAAAACCATATTTTCCCATGTATACCCTCCAAAGTTAATCATCAAATTTTGTCGAAATTTTGTCGTAAACTCAACCTCCATCCTCGTTGAAGGATAAATTAAAGTATTTTTATGTTGTTAATTTGATATTTCATGCATTTTTAGATTATATTTAGTATCTTTATTTTATATATATATATATATAAAGAACGACGTATTCTTAGACGTACCTATATCTTTGTTTTTTGAAATAAACAAATCGTTATATCTGTATGACATACTTGTATCCTCGTTTGTGCTTCATAGGTGGTAAATGTATAACAAATAAATTCAAAGTATTAGCTTATATATACAGTAGTACAATAATGTAAAAAGAATATGTAGATATAGATCATATCTCAAAGTTTATCAACAATACATGATCATATCTCACTTGAAGTCAACAATAGAGTCTATCAATAACACAGTCTAACATTAATAATTTTGTTGTATTTATAATTTTTTAAATATTCTTATACACTTAATTATTATTCTAAAAAGATAGCTCATTAAAATTACAATTACACTTTCTACCGTCATATAAACATTGTAAAAATAATATCTAAACAATAAATGCAATGCAATAAATATTACTTTGTGATACTTCCATATCTATTCAATTTTAATCATAACTTTAAATATCGAATTTTTGGCTTTGCACTTTGAATAAAATTTAAATTTAATTCCTAGAAATTAATTTTAGTGTTTATGTTACACGTTTCACCAACCCTTCTAGAGGATAATATGTAATACCCTATATATATAAAAGTTTTGTTTACTTTACCTTTTCCAACTTTTCATCACAAAATAACAATAATTAACATAATCATTTACCAAAACACAGCATATATAGATGGTTTCTTCTTTAAATTTATTTGTTGAGAGATTTAGAGTTACAATAATGTCCCCATCAATTAGCAAAATTTGGAAAGTGACACTTTTCATTTTGGATTTTTCTCATACATTTTATTATATGTGAATACAAGTCTATGCCACATGTGAACAATACAAAAAGACAGATTGACTTTAATTAGATTTTGGCTTTAGGTTACAATAATGTTTTGGAAAATGTGAATTGAATAAAAAAAATATTGTTAGTAAATAAATTAAGATATTTTAATTTGTATATATACTAGGGTTAGTGGCATAAATGACAAAAAAAAAAGTCTAAAATAATACATATACAGTATAAGAATAAAATAATCGCAGACATGGCACAAAAAATAGTAAAAGACTAAGATACCCACGTCCAAACACCATTTTGGATGTTTCTTGCTGAATTTCTCAAATTAAAAATCATCACTGATAGTATCTATCAGTGATAACAGCTATCACTAATATCATTTATCATTAGTAATTGTTATTAGTGATATATGCCATCACTAAATTCAACTTGAGAAATATTGATTATTGTGCACTTCTCGATTTTTTCATATTGAAAGCTATCACTAATAGCTACAATTAGTGAATACCGCTAATAACTTTTTATCGGTTGTTATCATTGATAACTACTATTAGTGATAACTTGTCACCATTACGATTTTTTTTTCGGTTGTCTTAAATTGAAAGCAACAAATATATATGGAATAGAGTCATCTGACTATCTTAAGACGTTTCATTACTTCCTAACCTTTTACAAGATCTGATTGACTCGACTTTTCTTTTGGGTTAGCATATTTTATATCAAGTCAAGAATATTCATACCTTTCCCGAGTCAACTCATTTAAGGATCATACCGACACAACGACAACAAGAGCTCTAAATGCCACTGACCAAAGAGAATTCCCTAAAAGGGGGGGTGGCTCACTTCACCAGATCCTAGACCCTTATTCTATTTCATTAGCGCCACAGTGGACTCTTTCCGATCTGGGTCGGTCTTCTTGAGTGATGTGCCCTGTGGAACTTCAACTTTCCTTGAACGGTAATCTACTCATTCATTATCAATGATAACAATTAATAGTTGTTATACGTCGTTATCGTTGATAGATGCCATCAATGAAAGCTTTTAATTTGAGAAATATGTTATCAGTTGATAAATTGATACAATTATCCATTATAGCTTTTATCAATGATAGTCACTAAAGGGTAGAGTAACTTTCAGTTTGAGAAATATGTTATTAGTTGCTATAGATAGGTACTATAATTGATAGTACTGCTATTAGTGATAACTTTCAATTTGAGAAATGTGGTATCAGTTTCTATCAGCAATGTTGCTATCAATTGATATTCTTGATAGTTACTACGAGTAATTTAATTTCTATATTGTTATCAACGTAAAATGATACCACTAACATTATCTATCAATGATTGCATTAGAAGAATATTGTTGATAATAACTATAAGCAATATCATTTAGAATGATATATTTTCTAAGTGATATATCCTTGGTAAACATATTAATTTTGAATTAATGAAGTTTAATTAGGCCATCAACTGATATTTTTTATAGCTACTATCAATGATATTCTTCTATTGCTATCACTAATAATATCTATCAGTGATAGCAATAGAAGGATATCATTGATAGTATTTATAAGTAATATCCATAATAGGCTTAATACATCAATGATATAAATGTAGTGCTACTATAAAGTGATATTATGGTTGTTTGGTTTTAGCATAAATGACAAAGAAAGGAGATCAGATTAACAGGCTATCTGTAATATCTTTGAATCACTAATAACATATTATACATATGATAATTTCTATCGCTAATAGTATAAATCAAATTACTACCGTTGCCGCCACTTTTATTAAAATAAACTATTGATTTCAAGTTATGCTATCAACATCTATATCATTTAGAAATTCAAAATTCAAGTTATCGGTGATAAATTCATGAAAAAATATATTGACATATTAGGCGCGCATGATGTCAATGATAGAAGTCACTACTGATAGCATAAGAGTAAGGAAGATAAAGAGCAAAATTGATATTTTAAAAAACTTTACCACATGACCGGTAAAAATTGTTATTTTTGTAAATATTGTTAACTTAGTGTTATAGATTATATTTATTTTCTAATTTGTTCTTAGAAATAGTTGCAAATTTAGCAATTAGATTCAAAATAATTAAGTATATAGCATCATTTTAAAAGAATTGCAAATATAGCAAAATTTGTCAAATTCTATCAATGATAGAAGTTTATTACCGATAGACCATGTTGCAAATATTGGTCTATCACTGATAGACTAGTCTATCATTGATACAAGTCTATCACTGATAGTTTTACTATATTTGCAATTTTTTTAAAATGTTGCTACATCCTTAATTATTATCCCTAAAATGGCCATCAATTACAATTTACTTAAGATAATTGTAATGTATGGTCATTTGAGGAATAATAATTAAAAATATAGCAACATTAAAAAAAAATTGCAAGTATATCAAAACTATCACTGATAGACTTGTATCACTGATAGACTCGTATGGTCTATCAGTGATAGATCAATATTTACAACATGGTCTATCGATGATAAATTCTATCATCGATAGAATTTGAAAATTTTTGTTATATTTACAAATTTTTTAAAATGTTGCTATATACTTAATTGTTTTGAATCTAATGGCTAAATTTGCAACTATTCCATTTACTTATAGCGGTGGGCTTCAATTCTCTCTCTTTTTATAGATGGGCTACATAATTTACCTCTTAATTCTCAGCCCATAGCCCAGCCCATTATAGAAGCCCACTTGCAACCTATCAAAAAATTAAATTAAAAATTAAAAAACCCTAACCATCGTCTTCCCATCTGCGATTCACGAACGGTCACCACCACCGCTCTCCTCCTTCATTCGGCGATTCACGAACCACACCCACACCTTCAGTTTTTCCGCCGCCTCCGTCGAGGCCGCCGTTCAAGGTTTGTCTTTTCATTTCTGTTTTCATTTCCATAACTTATTTGTTTCAACTTCAATTTTCAAGTTAAAATTAAATTTAAGTTAGATTTAGAAATACATTCAACTAAATTAGCATCTTAACAATTAACCAAAGCTTTTTTTTAGTAGATTACATTTCTATCCTAGTTTTTTTTAGAGATTAATGTACACTGTCAATCGTATCTAGAAAACATTTTTTAAAATAAATATTTTCACCAAAACCTTGATGAAGGTCTATGGAGATCATGATTTTTTGAGTTTTTTTCCATTAATGATAACGGAAAATTGTTCACTAGATACATGGGTTTGGATTCATTCCTCACCAAAACCTTTACATTTAGATTAGAATCAGGGAAGTCCCTGTTTTTTTTTTTTTTTTTTTGAGAAAGATACATTATTGGATCAGCCGTTGCACCGAACATCTCCACTAAGTGGACATCTCCTTAGCACCATCATCAATCCTGCATCATTAGTGATATTAAAATAGTACAAGAAAACAGAGAAGATAAAAGGGCTAGAGAGAAGCCCACAAACAACCCAACAGGGAAGTCCCTGTTGATTATGTCAAAAGACATCTCTGTGGTCAAGTTTAATTATTCTCTCTTTTTCCTTCAATTTCTGTTCATCAATAGCTTTAGTGTAAGATCCACTTCTTGAACGGAAGTAAGAACCCCCTGTTAGTGTTGAGCTGATTATTAACTTCTATAAGTTCAGTCTTGATTTCCACTGCCATAAAATTTTTTTTATAAGTTCACTGTCATGGACATAAGGCCCCATTTTGAAAAAAAACAAAATGGTTATCAAATGTGGCCCAAGTACTTTTAATTTTTGAAATGCTTCAATTTTGTTGTTACATAATAGTTAATAGTGTTTTCCATTAAAAAAAGAAAAGAAAAGAAATAGATCTAACAATGCTATTGAGTATCGTATGATAGAACCCAAACACTAGAATATTGTCCATATATTATTCTTACTCAACAGTCAAGCCTACAGCCACAAAACAATTGTCTATCTTCCTCTCTTCCCACTGTCCTTATATATAATCAATTCTAATAATTTTTACAACTCAAGGACACAATTCTACAACCTATAGAACAGCTCCTGTTCAAATAAGTTAGTTACATAATCAATTCAAATTGCATACTCTTTGGATAATTACTCTTATGAATTTAATAATTATTTTACTTGTTTGGTAAGCAAATTTTTTTCTTCTTTAATTTTATTGCGTAAATTGTTATGTGCTTTTGCTAGGCATTGGTTGAAGCATTTGAATGGAAATCTTTTTGACAATTTCACTTTGGTTTGCATTATCCATGTCTGTTTCTTGAATTTGAGTTGTTAACCATGAAGGATTTAAATGATGACCTTTTGAAAAAGTTGTTGGAGTTTTGTCACAAAGTTTTTCATAAGATGTTAATAGTTGGCCATGGCCTTTTATTAGAATATGCAGGTAGCTTCTTGAACTAGATTATGTACCATATGGTAGATTTATATTGGAAGTTGTTCATTTGATCTTGTTGAACTATGTTTTGCATGTGTTAAGTGTCTTGTGACGTATTTTCAGGATAAACTACATATACAACCATGCTCAATATCGCTACCACGTTTTGCAAGCGACTGAATGTCAAGGATTTGGCGACCAATGTTCCTGTATATAGCAGTTTTAGTGGTAAGAATGGTTCATCTAGAACATGTTGTACTTATCATGCTAATTTGTCTTCATATTTTGGTGATTACATTGTTTGTTGAATCTAAGCTCAGATGGAGCTACTGCTGGATTAAACTTATTATTCAGACGTTGGGCTACCAAAAAGACAGCTGGATCAACTAAAAATGGACGAGACTCGAATCCGAAGTATCTTGGTGTAAAGAAATTTGGTGGGGAGGTGAGTGGCTAGGACAAACAAAAATCACATTATCATAAACTTGCACTGAAATTTCTATTTATGGAAGTGGTTTTGTTGTGAACTTATTTACTGAGAGTTATTCCTTCTGGATACAGAGAGTTATTCCTGGTAACATCATTGTTCGTCAACGGGGCACTCGGTTTCATCCTGGAGATTATGTTGGAATAGGGAAGGATCACACTCTTTTTGCCCTTAAAGAAGGCAATGTCAAGTTTGAAAAGCACAAGCTGAGCGGACGTAAGTGGGTGCACGTTATACCGAAGGAAGGGCACGTTCTTCATCCTGTTTATGAAACTACTTCTACTTCTCTACAATTGAAGACAACGGCATAATCTTTGGTGCTCTGTTGATGAACATGATCGTCAATGGTATAAATTTCCCTGTTGTTTGTCATGGTCCACCAAATTTTTAACCAAACTCGATCCCCTCAGGAGTAGCCATGTAGGCAGTCTCTTTAAGCGCCTGTTTTTAATGTTTATCATTTCTTTTTCTGGAAAGCCTATTGGATTTCACTTTAACCAATATGGATACGATGGACGTCCGCGTCGAGCTACTTAAAAATCTGATGATGAAGAGAGAGAGTTTCCATTGTAATTAACTTGACTCTTTTTTAAGTCAAGATGTGCGAGGAATTATAGGTGTACTTCGAGTGAATTTTAGGTCCTCTTTTAACCTCCTCCCCTAACAAGGAATTTTTTCTCTATTGACATTTCAAATAGTCGGTTTAATAATATCCAATGTCCATGATAACATTAGTCTTTACAAATCAATCTTCTGATAGCAACAAAATATGTGTATATATATGTAGTTCTTCTCTCTTGAATAACATTGGTGTATAGCAATATTAAAGAAGCAATCATGAGTGAAATCAATTCATTCTTCAAGCTTAAACCATGGTACCAAGGTTTATTGAAACACCAATCATTCCATAAAATTATTCATCAATTAAAATACACATAAAACAATAAAACATAACCAACCCAACCCATTCAAACCATACATACATTGCTTAGAAGAGCACTTGGTTTGGGGTATCTTAGATTGCACTTGTGTTTTTACAGTTCACTCATTGGACGAGTTGAAGTGAGCTGCAAAAAGATGCATATATATAAACTAAGATGTATCGAGTATTATTCGACAACTTATAACGTTTGTCACTCGATAAAATGATATAATGAAACCCTAAGGTTTCATTTAAATGGAAATGCTATTAGGAATTCCTCTACCTGTGAGGCCTTCAGAACTTGTAGGAAACAACAAAGTATATGGCATATCCACTGGCCCAACTCTATTTTTCAATTGAGGATCTTTATTTCTCATTGCAATTTTCTTTTCAATTTCACCCAACTTTTCCCCAAACTTCTCAAATGCTTCCAAAGCTTCCTTATCCAAAGTCCACTCAGGGTTACTTCTTTGCCCTAAATAAACTTCATCTGAAGAATGTCTTGACAATATCTCAATAACTGACACCCCCACAAGGACTTGCAATTGTGAAGTGATTGTTCTCAAGAACGCCTTCTCAGGGTTTGACTCGAGCTCTTTGTAGTCAGGAGTACCACTTTCAGGTAGGAATCGACGACTGGTCGATGGACGGTTGGGAGCAAAGCCACCGTAAGGATATTGTCCAAAGTTAACTGCAGCATGAAGAGCTGAAGAGATCCATATAATGATTGTACATGTTTCGATTAGGTCTTGAAGTGAGTCCATTCTCGGCCACCATGGTTCATCTTTCTTGTCTGCATGGCCTTTCTCGCGAAGCTCTTTCCACCATGATTGGAGCTCGGTGTCATTATGTAGGGTTTGATCATCTTTGTAGTAAAAAGAACAATAATCTTTTACCCATGTTTTGATTGCTGACCATATCTCAAGACCATCAACAGCATATGGATAATCTTCTATTAGGAGTTGAAGTCCATGGGGAGAATTTGAATCCTCTATTGCAACTCCTCTTTAACAAGATTAAGCCAAGATTTGAATGTCAATGGAATGAAGTGAGAAATAATGAACAGAAATTATAGATTGATTTTTACAATCTCTAGCTCTGCTGATAGTTTAAAAACAACTGACTTTCTTTTTTCAAACAAAACCTAGAAAAAATAGTTTTTTTAAAAACTTGTTTTTATTATCAAAGTTGGTGATCTAGAAATTCAAATATTGCCATAATTAAGAAAATTGGAAGTCATGAGAAAATAAGAAAAATAATAATAAATCAAAAGAACAAAACAAAACAAAGTTGGTTACCTTTTGATTAGATCAGCAGGGAGAGCTTGTTGAGGGAAGACCCAATTGGTTTTATAAACAAAAGAAGAGATCTCCATGGAATATTTAGATGGATAATGTGTTGTTTCAATAATCCCATCAGCATTAATTAGAGACTGTCTTGCTAAAGCATTAATGTTCATCGTATCTCTAAAATGAGGAACAAGCAATTTGTGAACTGGATGAACAACACTCAATTGTCTGTTTGTTGCTATCACAAACGGTTCAATTGTTGCATGAGTATTCAACCTATACAAAATTATATTATTATTCAATTTTGTTAGAGATATATAATAAATTAAAGGTTTTCATAACCAAATGGCTAATGATGATTGTGAGTACGTAAGAAATGAATTTTACCAATGGCTAATGAGTTGATGGTAGCCAGTATCATTAACAGTAACATAAGCTTTAGCCAGTTGCCAAATTGAGGCATCAATTCCTGTAGTTTTAGAAGGCAAAATTACTTTGCTAATCACTCCAAACTGATCTCCTTGAGGATGTGGTAAGCTTAATTCAATAGCCAAAGGCTTTAAAGTCCCATCATTTTTCAAGAACAAAACTGTTCTTGTAGCATAAGTTTTTGTTGGAGTTGTGTTTATTCTTCTCAGATATGGTATCAGTGAATCATGGTGATTCAATATGTATAGCTTCTTCTTCTCAACTGCCTATCAATAAATAAATAAATAAAAATTGTTATTAAGAAAATATTAACAAGTTAAAAATAAATAAATGAATTAAACTCTAATTTAATTTCTTAGTTTTTTACCTCATCCACAGTGAGTCCATCTAAGCCATCTTTTATGTGTTCTTCAGTTATTTTGCTTGTTTGATCACCATAAATGTTAGGGTCCAGTGTGCTTTTAGGTGGAAATTCCTGTCATTGTTGGAAAAAAAATATATGTTAGCTCAAATCTTAAAAAAAAAAAAAAAAAAAAAAAAATTAAAAAAAATTTAAAAAAAAAAAAAAAAAAAAAAAAAGTTAGAATGTCTGTATCAAAATATTTACAAAATATCACACTTTGTTATCGTGATAGACGAAGATAGACTACTATTTATATTATAGTCTAGCTTAATTTATGACATATAAATTGTTTTTGCTATATTTTGTAAATATTTTTTAAAATTTTTATCACTTAAAATAATTTTCTTTTCTTTTAGTAAATCATAAATTTTCATGAAATTGATTAAATAATATTTTATAATAATTTTATGAAAGAAAATACAAATATATGAATTTATTTCCAATTCTTTTTAATGGAAAGGTTAATAGGTCAAAGAGATTGATTGTTTCAAATATTGAAAAACGAGTTTAACTTATTTATAAATATAATAAAATTTCATTGAAACTAACAAATATCTATCAATGTCTATCTTTCATAAACAATGATATTTTGTTATATTAATTACTTTAAAATATTTTAAGCAATTTTGTTATTTAAAAAAATTACCACCGTAGTTTAAAAAATCAACCATAAATTAGTTCTGGGTAGGTCCAAAATTTAAGGTTTATCATAAAAAATTATATATTAAAAGAAAATTTACATCAAGACGAGCAATCACTACTGGGTTAACTCCAGCCAACATTTCTCTTGCAAATTCTTCATCTGTACTCCATGCAGTTTTATCCTCTGTATATTATTCAAACTCAATAAATTCAGCATATAAAAGAAATTAAGAACACGAACACTAACGAGAAACAAGAAAAGAAATTAATCTCGATTCGGTCATAAGAATTAAAATCAACAAAGAAAAGAAAAAAATGTATACCATGAACAAGCTGAGGAGTAGGGAATCTAAGAAATCTTTCACCATCTGTTCTAAAGATTTCTTTAAGCAAAGGAGCTGGAATATTTTCAGTGATACCCTGAAGCAAAGTTCTTGGAACAGGCAAACCTTTCTCATAAAGATCAAACACATCATTGAAGTCATCAAACTCCCCTGGTGTGCTATCGAATAGATCTTCCAGTTTTGGTTTTATTGATCTTGATATTGATTTTAAACCATATGCAAGAAAATCTGACATCTTCAAATGACCAAATCTTTCGTCTCTTGGAACATACACATCTGTTGCCTTACTTGAACCTGCTAATCTGCTTTCACTTTTTGGATCTGCCACAGTAATAATGTTCGTTCAAACCATAATCCACAAATCATTATTTCAATCTTGTCCACTCCTAAAGTCTACATAACTCAACTAGTTAGAGACATATATACGTTACGAATTATCATTCGTAATATAATAGTTTGAAATTTTTATATTGCTACAAATTTAAGTCCAAAATATGGACATACCCAACCTCTTGATAAATAGTATATGTTTTTGTTTTACACCTTCGCTTGCATGCATGTGGCTGCCATATTTAAATTATGTTTACGTTTGTAAAGTTTGAGTTTTGTACATCTATGTTTGATTCTTGAAAATATTTTCAAAAGATACGTAAAATGTCACAATCTATATCATCATTATACTAATCATTAATCAGTATTAAATTAAGTTGTGGTTTTCTAAAAAATAAAATTTACCTTTCTTGGAAGGTGGTCTTCCAGTTCTGCCTCTACGAGGGTAAGGATATTTAGAGGAACCTCCAAGTACAGGACGACCGAGGTCCAAATTACTATCTGGATCACCGATATCATTGTATACATCGTAATCGTATATTCTATCCCATTCCTTTCTCTCTCCTTTTCCATTTCCTCTAAGGTTCAATAATTCATCTGCCCTATACTTCACAAGTGGCTTTGGCATTTCATTAGGAAGGTATGCCTGTATATTAAAAAAGTTTTGTTATTGTTTATCCAAACATACCTTAAGTGATTAAGACATATATATAAGATTCCACGTTAGAAAAAATGAATTGATCGATTTTGAGATTTAACACTACTTTTAAGCCACTCATAAAATTACCTAAATGGATATTCAATACCAAAAATAAATTTGATCTATGGCCAATCTATAAAAAACGTCATCTATCTCAAAATCTTTAAAAGATACGTGAGATATTTATTGACTTAGTTTTTTTTTTTTTGTTTAAAACTATAAAAATATGAACGATCGAATATTTAATTAGTTTTTGTTGGTGTTTGAAGATTTTCTTTTATTTGAGGAGAGACTTCAAAGTTTTTTTCTTATTTTAAAGATTGATAAGTTAATCTTCCCCTCTCTAATATAGTTTTGAAAGGGACTTAATAATTAATTACATGTTTATCTATAGGTTAAGCAACTTTTGAGTCTCTTACTCTTTAATTATTTTTTAAACAAAAGTACTTCAAAACTAAGCACCATATATTAATTTTGCAAATTGCTTTCATATTAATTAATTCCATGGTAAAAGGGCAAGGACAAAGTCCTATTTCAAAATATTCTTAATTCTTAATTATAATACATAGCCTCAGCTAGGAATTATTCTTACCTTATTTTATATTAATCATACAAACCAATTGTACTCTTAAACCATCTTATGACATTTAATCATCATGCATGACAGCAACTTGATAGGTCACTAAAATATAAATTACTACATAGTTGATGAGCTCAATCAACCTTTTCTTTTCTTTCTAATTCTTAAATAAAAAGTAGTAAAAGAACTATATACAAAGAATTTCGAAATAATATACCTTATGTGTTCTCCTTTTATCACAGTACAAAAAATTACAAAAGTAAACATGTGTCCAACTTTACATTGCCTTAATGTATAACATCTTACTCGACTTGAAAACAATGAGTTATGATGATGCAAAGCAATATAATGGTATAGACAATATCATTTCTATAACGTTTATAAAATTTAATTACCTGATTGGAGAAAAAAATACGAGGGGTTTTGTATTTGTCAGCAGGATAAACCCAAGAATTGCAATCAAAATGGAGTCTTCCATGGCCGGGAACATCCTCAAGAGTGAGGGATTTGAGAAAGAATTCACTGAAATGTTGATTGGTTATGAAGAAAGCACCTGGAACTCCTATTTCTTCATCCCAATCAAATGTGATACTAAAGGCTGTTTCTCCAGCAAATATTGGAATTATTGTATTCCCAATCCAATTCTCTAAATATGCTGCTTCTCCCACTTTCCCTTTAAATTCTTTTGCTGTTTTTTTAAACATACCAAATTCAAAAAGTATATGTATTATGAGTACATTTGAAAATAATTATTTTACACATTAATCAATCTTTTTTTGTTGTTGTTTTAAGGACGATGTTAAGGTTATAAACACTTGTTGCGCTGATTGATTATTTTGTTTTATTTTCAGAAGGTTTTGAAAGTTTTTTAAATTGCTTTTGTTTTTAGAATTTGACCCAAATGGAATTATTTTACTTAATAAAGATGAAAAATCATGGTTAAAAAATTTTGAGAGAAATTTTTGTTTCCATCTCAAAGATTTGGCTAAAAATTCAAATGATTTGTTCAACTAATTTTCCCATTAATAAAGTACTGAAATAATTGAATTGAGAAGTTCAACATGCTTCAAGCAAAACTGTTCCATCTATCATTATCATTAAAAATATATATATATATATATTTAAGTCGCTTTTAAACTCGTTCATTTAAAAAAATAAAAAAAACAAATTGGTCTCTCCAAAGGCTTTGCATGGTTTTTGTGTTAGACTTTTGCATTGGCCTAAAACGACGTTTATCGTTTGGTAACAACTATTTGTTACTTTATTTTTGTTTTCTAAAATTAAGCTTATAGACATTACTATCACCTTCAACTTTCGACTCTCTTTCCTTTCTTACCTACATTCTTCCGATGGTTTAAGAAGCCAAACAAATTATAAATTTTGAAAACTAAAAAAAAATATTTTTGTTTTTAATTCGCTAAATAAGGGCCTCATATAAAAAAAAATAAAGTTTTTAATTTAGAAGTATAAAAAAATATGAAAACAAAAAAGAAAAAAAAAGTACATGAAAATGAAGTATAGAGTAATTTACAAAGATGGTGTAAATTAAAGATCTATCAATCTAACTAGTTGAGATATCTACGTGTATTTACCTATTGATCTTTTGGCCGTAATTGTGATTCATTGGAAAAAACAATAATAAAGAAAAAAGGACCAAAGAGAACAAAAAAAATTATACTTTTCCAGGAATTTTTCGAAACAAATATTGCAACCCGTTGCATGCATAATTCAACATGCATTATTTGGGCTCCTGGATTAGGAATTTGAATCGTTATCAATATCTATATGTGTACATATTCATACAATGTACTTTAACTTTTTCTTTTATATATACGAGTGTTCAGACTAACTTAGTTTCGTTTGAAAGATTTTATCTATCACCAGAACAACGGTTCATAAATGGTTTTGTTTAAAAGTTTGTAAAAAATCAAAACAAAGAAACATCATTGACCGATAATTAAGCAAACAAAGAACTCACAAGGGTCACCGTGTTGAGCGCTAACGAGTTGAAGAGAAACGCCGCCGCCTAAAAGCTCATGGAGATTATCAAGAACAGTGGAACCAAAATCATTGAAGTCTAAGACATTGTCTCTCACTAAAACCACAGTTCCATTGATTTTCTTCCCTCCATGTTTCAGTCCAGAGATGGCTCCAACAATGCTTCCAATCAACATATTGTTATTATCTTTAAGAAGAGAGGATTTTTCAAATTGTGTTCTTCTAAAACCCAACAAAGTCTTTGGGATTTTATAGCCAAAATTAATATGGCTGTTTTTTTCTCATCGTTATCATACGTCATTTTTCTTCATTATTAAAAGCTTTTTCAATGAAGAGGGTTTCGTGTTTCTCTCTCTCTCTCAAATGTCTCGTAAACTTAGGTTTAGAAAGAAATATTAATTTTATATACATGTGGTATGTACCCTAACAATATGATCACATTAATTACATACTTAGCTTATCTATGAAAATATGTGAGACATTTTTTAAATTAGCAAAATAGATTAAAATATTTACAAGTTAATAGCAAAATTTTAGAGTCTATCAATAATAGAAAATGATACACACTTCTATTACTGTTTATCAATATCACTGGTAGAAGTCTAACAGTGTCTATTATATTAATTTCTTTTCATATATATGTGAGAAAAATTATTTACAAAATGCAGTAAAATCTAATAAATTTTTTATTACTTTTTTTTTTCTATACACCCATAAGAATTTCTTATATATATATATAACTTAATTAGGCCTTGTTCAGTTTACCATTTGATTTCTCAAAATTAAGACTATAAACATTTTTTTTAGATAATGAAAATTTCACGTTGAAAAAATCACGGAGCCTCACACTGCTAGATGAGTTACTTCTCTAATTCTTAATTGGTTTTGAGATGAAACCTCATTCTATCAAAATATACCTTTTATTGATCCTAAATTTTTGGTCTTGTTATATGTATTTTAGCAATTTGTTTTAAAAAATTAAGTCAAATATTGAAAATGATTTAAAAAAAAAAAATTTAAGAAGGAAAATTGTTTTAAATGACAAAACAGTTGAAAATATTTACAAATATAGCAAAAATTTACTCTATCAATTATAGGCTCAGATATCTATCAACGTCTATCATTTTACTATATTTAAAAACATCCCTTTAATTTTTTTTTTTTTTAAAACTTAGCTAATTCAACATGTATCGAAGAAGAAAGATGTATAAACTATTGAGTTTACAAGTAAATGAAAAGAAACACGTTTAGTTTTTTTTAAAAAAAAGTGAAAGACAAAGAAAAAATGTTATAGCTAAACGTAGGTCATGTATACAATGTTGAAATTTAAATTTTTCTATTGCATATTTTGAAAGTTTAAAAATAAATTATTTTATGTGTTAGTTAAATAACTATATGGTTGAACTTAATAAATTAACCAATAATGTATTTCTTTTATTAAATAATAATATTATTGGGTGGTGATTGGTGAAGGATATTATTTGACTATTTTCTTCTTTGGTTGGTTCTATCAATGTCCACGTCATCATGATTTCTACTTCCTTTCTCCTTTCTTTCTTTCTTTCTTTCTTTTTTTTTTTAATTTTATTATTCCTCACATGTTAATTTTAGGATAAATTGCACAAACCCTACCTAAACTCCGATACATTATTTAATTTTTAAATTTTTATTCTTTCTAAAAATATTAAATAATAATATGGAAAATTTAAAAGTTAAGTCTCATTTTTTCTATTGTTTTCTTTTTTCATTCGTACGATCAAACTAATGGAAATAGATAATTAATGTGACGATTTTGGGTCAAATTTTTTAATTTGTTGATATGATTAATGAGTTCCTATACTCTTGACATCTCACCCATGTACTGTTGAAATTATGAGAAAAATAAAAAAATTTGCCCACACGTTTTCTTTATAACAAAGATATAGGTTAAGTTTTTATTGTTTTTAATATTATTATTTGAACTTTTTCCTTTGTTTCAAAAATACTATTATTTTTGTACAAGTTTTAATATTATTTGGAGAAAAATATCTTTTTAGTTTTTAAATTTTAAAGAATGTGTAACTTTTAGTTTTCATGTTTATAATAATGGACCTACTTAATTCTCGAATTTTCAAGATGTATCTTTTTAGTCCCTATGTTTAAAAAATCACTTAAATAACCTTATCATTTATCTTAAATAATTATACATGACATTTAAATTAGAATAATAATTTCTAGAAATCAAATTTTCTTTTAAACTATTTTTTTAATTTTAAATATCGTATAGTTATTTTTTAAAAATTAAACAAAAAATACTTCTAGGGACTTTTCAAACTTACTTTTAAAATCTCAAGAACTAAAAAGATACATTTAAAAACTCGTGGTACTGAAAAAGTATATTAATTTTTGAAACTTAGGACACATATTCATCAACAAGTACATCTTACACACTTTTATAAGTGCTCTCATCATATTATAGCCCTTTTGTTGAATATGTTGAAGGAAACAAAAAATCTAAACACCATATAGTCGTCAAGCGTCGTGCCCCAGACGACGCTTGACGACTACCATCATCGAGAATGTAATGATCTAAATTTTCAAGTAGTTTTGTTTTCCAAAAGTGCAGAGAAGTGTTTTATAAAAAAAAAATCAATAGAACAGTAATTAATTTATTTCAATTAATTGAAATGATGTGTTACGTAAATGTTTTCTATACTTTTTAAAGTTCACCAAAGAAAATCAACTTTTTTGTGAAAAAAAGGTGTATCAATTTTGACCAACATATATAAACTACTTTTTTTATGAAAATTATAAAAGAAAAACACAACATGGTGAAAAACCTAAGGTGTTCATCAACTATAGAATAGTTTCTTGGATAAACTTATTGTTGGAATGCATTAATTGAAGAAGTCCAGCGTCGATTAAATAAGGAGATAACCATAGATTTATAAGAAATGATAACGAAGAGCTTTTGGGATGAAACAAAAAACAAAACCACAAAGATCAACAGATGCTTAGAATAAACGTACACAATATCATACGGTCTCATTGCAAAAAGAGATATATCTTAAAAACCATCTCTCATTAAAAATAATCCTCAAGATATATCGTCGAATAAGATCTAATTATTGCCTACGTATCCGTCCTTGAAAAACAAATCTACATCTCGAATGTTATTATATGGTTGAACTGATGGAAGAAAAAAGGGAGTGAATTAAAGTTGTTCAATCCATACAAGAAAACTAGAAAAACAATTTTATAATAATGTGGTTTGTTATTGTTAGATAAGATCAAAGTTTTAAAGATCAAGTTGACCTAAAAAATGTTGAGTTTAATGGTGTGCCAAATTACAATAAATAAAATAAATAAAATGTTGATTTGACAAATATATTTTCTTTTTAGAAATGTTTTATATGCGAATTGAAATTATTAATAAATAAACATTTTATATTACTTTCAAATAATTGGATAGCTAATATTATATTAATACTTTTATTATATTATGTTAATTTTTATCATATAATAAAAATGATCTTGTTTGATATTAGTTGTAAAATATTAACATAAAACATGCATCAAACTATAAAATTAAATATATCATAGAGATAATTACAGGAAGAACCTCATGTTTTGCAAATATCTTTTTTAAGTGTGTCATTTGCTATTATAATATATATCTCAAGAACAATGTGATTATATTAAATATAATTATTATTATTTCTAAAAGTTGAATATTATTTATATTTGATTAAGAGTATATTCAACGAGTTTGATGCAGTTTAAGTTTATAATTTAAAATTGCACGACTATTAAATTTGTTTTAGAGGGACGGATTTATTAAAAGACAATCGGGTACGTGTCCTTTTACATTATCGATTTTTGTATTTTAATATTAATTTAAAGTGTCAGATTACAATATATATTAAATAATATTTTATTTTAAACAAAGTATTGTTATAATATAATGATTGTGTCTCCACTTTATAACTATGCAAACCTTAACTTATCATTTGTTATCTAACAAATATTTTTTTTAAAGAAAAGTGCAATAAAATCGGAGATCTAAACTTTCATTTACATTTACATTTACATTACTTTTGTATATATTTATTTAATTTAATTTCAGAATTAAAGGCTATAAGATAATTTTTTTTTCATTCTTAGAATATATACGTATCATATCAATTGACCAGTAAGTTCAAATTCTTCTTAATCTTTTTAGTTTTAATACTTTTTCATCTATGTGATTGTCTTATAGCTTATATTGAGAAAGATTTATCATAGATCAATTTCAAAACATGAAAACTCGTAGTGAACAATTGTGATACGTATTAAATTAATTAATATTTGGAGCTATTAATATTTAAACATTTTTAGTGTGTTTATTATATAATGTCTCCATATATAAATTTTCTAGATCCGCCACCGTCTTCTCGTGTCTTCATAAATATATATATAATACATTCTACGAACATGAATAGAAATAATATAATAGAAATTGATGCAAATTCTTTGTTAATAGTAAGGATAGAAGTCTATTAGTATATGTTAGTAAAAAGAAATTGATTTTAATTATTGTCGGTTAGTGATTTTTTTTTAAAAAAAAAATAGTTTGATATTTTTTCTATCTACGATTAGAGTTTTCACAATTGTGAAAATTGAACTTGAAAAGAAGGGGTGTTTTTCTTTTAGGAATAATACTTTTTGTTGTATTAATTGAGTTCTTGTAATCTCTTTCTTTTAATATTTATGGCTAGATGTAGGAGTCATCGTCGAGGTTCGAAATATCGAGGTCGTGATTTTATGGAATATATCAATATAGAAATGGATGGAAATTGTTATAATTAATTAAAAAAAATTAATAGTGGCTTAATAAGAGACAATAATTGACTGTTTTTAATCAATGTGAAAACGAAAATTTAGAGGTGTATTGTAAAACATGTATGTAAATGTCAATGTGATAGCATGAATCTCAAAAAAAACCTTAAAAGAAAGCTTTGGATTTTAAAAGAAACAAAACTCATATAAAATGTAAAAATTCAATGATTTTTTTTAATAAAGTTAGAAATCTCAAAATTTACATAGAAATTAGATGGAAATTTTAAATTTTTAAAGAAAATCAAAATTCTCCACATAAAAAATACAACGAAATTTTCCAATATGTTGTTGCCTCTTGGGATTGAAGGAGGCTATTCTTTTAGAGGGAAAGAAACGAACACTTAAATTAATAATAATGCAAAACATTATTATAAATAATCATAATAAAAATATATATATAAGAATTAATGCAAAACATTCACTACCTAACTTATTTTATTGAATTCTTAAAAATAAAATACACAAAATAATAAATATGGTAAAATCAACCCAAATATTTATAAATATAACAAAATTTAAAGAAATTTTTATCTTTTCAAGAGTTTGACTTGAACGATAAAAACAATCTAAATAAAAGAGAGAGAAAAATACACTTTTAGTTTCCAATTTTGATGAATGTGTGCATTTGTTCTCTAGACTCAAAAAACATATACATTTTTAATCCTCACACTTCTAAAAATAGATTCATCTCATTCTTGAGTTTTCAAAATATACAATTTTAGCCTTAGTAGTTTTTTAGAAATAAGTTTAAAATGTCCATAGAAGTTGTTTTTTATTTTTATTTTTTAAAAATTAATTATATTATATTTAAAATTAGAAAAAATAATTGTTTTAGAGAGTGATTTTAGAAATTATCCTTCTAATTGACTTTTTAAACTTATTTTAAAAAACTCAAAGACTAAAAAAATTTATTTTGAAAACTCAAGGACGAAATGGGTAATTTTATAAACCTAAAGATTAAAAAAAGTACATTTTAAAACTTTAGAACCAAACACACATATTCATCCAAATTTAAAACTAAAAAAGTTTTTTTTTTTTCCTTTTTAAACACGACCATAGTTGTATCTATAGACTTAATTTTCAGAAGAAAAAGAAAAACCAAATAGTTATCCCTTATCAAATGCATTAGGATAGGAAATAGGATGGCTTTGCTTTTGAAAAAAAACGATTATTAAAATAGTAATCCAAAGTCATAAATTAAAGGATATGTGCGTAGAAGCTTAGCCTATGAGGTACTTTAACATAAAATAATGGTTAAAAGAGTTATCCAAAGTCATCAAAATATTGTCAATTTTATGCAAGAGGTTGAGTTTTGATCTGAAAATCTTTTGATAAAGAAATACTTAAGAAAGCTAAGAATTATAAAAATCAAAGAATTTGAAATAGGATTGCAATGTGATTTAAAAAATAAGTTATAAAAAAAAAATACATACATTATATTAACCAGATACATCTCTGTAAGTAATTATATAGTAATTCTATAATTTTGTTCCATAAAATAAACCATCAACATTAACCAAATACATACATGTATATAGTAATAGAAATTTATGTGTACCTTATTCAAAGAGAGGTTTTAAATGGAAACACTGTTGGGAATTCCTTTTCCTGTTAGCCCCTCTTCACTGGATGGATAGAGCAAAGTGTAAGGCATGAAAACTGGTCCAACTCTATTTCTCAATGTCAAATCTTCATTTCTTTTTGTGATTCCATCTTCGATCTCCGCCAACTTTTTCCCAAACTTCTCGAACGCGTCCAACGCTTCTTTGTCTGCAGTCCATTTGGGGGAGTCTCTTTGGCCGAGATAGACTTCATCAGACGAATGCCTTGACAATATCTCTATTGACGCGATGCCAAGAAGAGTTTGCAGTTGTGCAGTGATTGTTCTTAAGAAGGCTTTCTCGGGGTTTGTTTCAAGTTCTTTATACTCCGGAGTGCCTTCCTCCGGCATGAACTTTCTACTTATAGTTGGTCGATTGGGAAGATAACCTGCGTAAGGGTATTGTCCGAAGTTTACTGCAGCGTGAAGAGCTGAAGCAATCCATATGATGATAGCACATGTGTCGATTAACTCTTCAATATTCTGCATCTTAGGCCACCATGGTTCGTCTTTCTTGTCGCCATGACCTTCCTCTCTAAGTTCCTTCCACCAAGACTGAAGTTCCGGGTCATTCCGTACCGCTTCATCGGTCTTGTAATAGAAAGAACAATAATCTGTAACCCACGTCTTGATTGCTGACCAAATCTCGAGTCCATCGACAGCATACGGATAGTCCTCAATTACTAGACGAAGTCCATGTGGAGAATTTGAATCCTCAATTGCCATTCCTCTAAACAAAACAATGATTTTGAGCACGTTAAATGACTGGTTTGTAAAGTATCCCAACATGTTTAACTTAAAATTTACTCACAACCTACAAATCAACCAGAAGGATACATACATTACGACACAAACATGACGAGACATTATTTTTTAAAAATCTAGGCCATGACAGAGCAAGGACGGGTTGATGTATTTTCATGCCTACAAAATTTAGTTGGATGTATTTCACAAATTTTATTATTATTAACATATATGCATCTATTTAGTCTACTCAACAAGTGTTTTATCCATGTCAAAAACATTTTTTCTACTTACAAGTGTCTGATACATATCAACAAGTATCACGTATGGACAAGTAACCAAACTAAAGTGCTCGTCCTTCTTAACTCCCAACAATCTCCTGTATTTTAGGAAACAAATTAATCTTTAAACAGACCAACGTCCAAGACCAACTACTACTATGAATTTGGTACCTTTTAATGAGATCTGCAGGGAGTGCTTGTTCATGAAATGCCCAGTCCTTATATAAAACAGCTGACATCTCCATTGCATATTTGGATGGAAACACTGTTGCTTCCAAAATGCCACCTGCATTAATGAGTATCTGTCTAGCAAACGCATTTATATTCATGGTATCTCGAAAGTGAGGATGGAGCAGCTTGAAAACTGGATGAAGAACACTTAGTTGTCTGTTCGTTGCAATCACAAACGGCTCAATTACAGCATGAGTATTCAACCTACCAGAAACCGAAGTTATAATCAACAATCCATATGATTTAGAACTAAACTCAAATTTTCGGACCACATCACAGAAGAGTTGTACCAATGGCTGATGAGTTGATGATAGCCAGAGTCATTTACGGCCACATAAGCTTTGGCGAGTTGCCAAATTGAACTACCAACCCCTTGTTCAGCTGGAAAGAAAACCTTGCTAACCACTCCAAATTTGTCACCTTGAGGATTTGGCAAGCTCAGTTCGATTGCCAATGGCTTCAGAGTACCATTTTCTTGAAGGAAAAGTATGGTTCGGCTGGCATAAGTCTTCGTGGAAGTTGTATTTATTCGTCTAAGGTATGGCATTAGTGAATCATGGTGATCCAATATGAATAACCTGTTCTTCTTGATCGCCTAAACCACCAAATTACACAAAAATAATATCAGCTATTTATTTTCAAAGAATCAAAACTTTCCTTTTTCTTTATTATCATTATGCACTCAATGATGATATAATCACCTCTTCTACTGTAAGTCCATCCAAGTTGTGCATTATCTGTTCTTCAGTTATCTTACTCTTCTGATCACCATAAACTTCAGGGTCAAGCTTGCTTCTTGGTGGAAAGTCCTGCAACTCAAAGTATGATATGAATATTCAGTTCAAGGAAACCAATCTCCATTCACCCCATTTCAAATTTTCAAATAAAATAATGAACTCATCCTCACATCCCACGTTTTATATCTTTCTCAGAGGTATAATAGATTTGAGGGCAAATGTTTTTTGTCCCTAGGTTCTAGATTTAGTTTTCATTTAGTTTGTAAGTTACAAGCAGTTGCATGTTTAATCCTTGAGTTCCGAGTTTTGTTTCAATTCAGACCCTTGGTTTCAAAATGTAACAGTTTTACCATTGTTTTAGTTTTGTTTCAATTTGATCCGTAGGCTTCAAGATTTACACTTTTAAACTCAATTTTTCACTAACTACTCACTTTCCGTCCTTAATGTTAAGGTCTCTGATTAATTTAAGAGAATTATCATCAACCAAGTGTCATTATTTTTCATCAACTTTAGATTAAAACTACAACATTTTGAAACTTGAGGACTAAATTATAATCAAACTCAATCTCAAGAACTAAATGCACTAAACCTAGGAACCAAGTGGAAACTAAACCCAAATCTCGAGACTACAAAGGTATTTTTTTCCCCTAAATTTGAATACTGAGGTTATAGATTGATGAGAGAATACTTGGAGTCGACGAATGACGACAGGGTTCAATCCAGCCAGCATTTCTCTACCAAATTCGTCATCAGTCCTCCAAGCAGACTTATCCTCTGTTACAAAAATCATTAAGTTCATCAGAAAATTTAACCCAGCAAGAACCCTAATAAGTAACCAAACACTTCAAAGTTCAAACTTCAAATACCTTTAATCACTTGAGGCAAAGGGAATTTGAAGAGCCTTTCACCATCAGTTCTAAAAATCTCCTTAAGAAAAGGAGCCAAAATGTTTTCCCTGATAACCTCAAACAAACCTTCCGGCACTGGAAATCCCCCTTCATACAGATCAAGAAAATCCTGTAAACTATCGAATTCACCCGGAATCCCTTCAAAGTATTCTTCGAGACCAGGTTTAATAAACTGAGAAATTGCCTTCAACGCATAAGCAAGAAAATCGGACAACTTCAAGTGTCCAAACCTCTCATCTCTCGGAACATAAACATTTAAGCTCTTAACAAGTGGTATTCTGCTCTCAGTCTCCGGGTCTGAAAATGAAATTGAACCGATGAAACCAATGTTTTCATTCAGAATCAAAGAAAAATAGTGGAAGAAATTATGATTTTCTTGCCTGACTTGGTGGGCGGTCGTCCGGTTCTTCCTCTTCTAGGGTAAGGATAGGTGGTTGAGCCACCGAGGACAGGACGAGCGTATTGTGGAGCTTTATCGGGATCAGCGAGATCGTTGTAGAGAGCATAGTCATAAACTCTATCCCATTCTTGAAGTTCGCCATTGCCATCTCCTCTCAAGCTTTGCAATTCGTCTTCTCTGAATTTGCGAAGTGGGTCTGGCGTTTCACTTGGAAGATAGCTCTGTCAACATTCATTCAATTTCTATCAAACAACATTTTAACCAATAACAAATTTTAATCAGGGGTGAACCACCATCCAACCCATCGGTCGATCCATCAGTTTAAAGTTTTTTTAACCTTTCATTTTATTTTCGATTGCCTCACTTTTGATTCAGTCGAGTTTGGACAGTTTTAAGTACATCAGTAACATTGATCCAAACAAACTTTTTACGGTAGAAAGGAAAAGAAAAAGGCGACCTGGTTGACAAAGAAGATACGATCATTTTTGTAGCGGTGAGACGGGTAAATCCAAGAGTTGCAAGGGAAAAAGAGCGTTGTTCCATGAGGAGGAACATGTGGAAGAGTAAGAGATTTGAGATAGAAATGAGAATGATGATGATTTGTGATGAAGAAAGCACCAGGAATTCCCATATGTTGTTCATCCCAATCAAATGTAACTTTAAACGTAGCTTCCCCAGTTGTTAATGGAGTTATTGTTGTTATCCATTCCTCTAAGTATGCTGCTTCTCCCAATTTTCCTCTCAACTCATTTGCTACAATATAAACAAAACACAAGTTTCAATGTGATCGAGATTAATATAAAGATGAGAAGTGAATCAACATTTTCATTATATTCGTAAAAGAAATTTGTGACACGTGATAATAATAAACAATAAAACATCACTAATAAAAATAAATGAACGTATTAACTCGGTTACAAAGTAAATATTTTTTATTATATTAATTGTGTCCATATTTTTTTTTTCAATTTTTTTAACATTCCTATAAAATTAAGTCATCTTCATGGTTTATGTTGTTGTCAACATTTTCAACTTTTGAACATGGGATGGAAAAATATGCTTATTACAAAAAAAAAATTATCATAAAGGGTAAAAAATATCTCAACAGTCATCACGAAACCTACGATATAAAAATGCAAAATAGCACACATTAGAGTTAGAAGTGACAAAATTAAATAAATGGTTATAATAATCAAAAGAAGAACGTTTTTGATAGGTGCAACCGTGATTAACATCAACCATATACTTGGGTAGGGTAAGATAAACTTTTTTTTCTAAAAGAAATTTTTTTATTTTCATTTATTCTCAAAAATTATAGTTTTTTTTTTTACTAAAAACGTTTGAAGTTTTGTTTTTTCTCTTTATAATTTTAATATTGTTTTAAATTATTTCATCATAATATTCTAAATAATTTCTGCCATTTAAAATTTGGTAGACTGTATCCTTAAAAAATAAATCTTCTTATTGAAAAAAATAATAAATATGAGAGTTTTTTTTTAAAGAAAAAATATATAAATATGGGAAGAAATTTTGATATATTAAATTCAACTTTTTTTTAGAGCTATTAAATTCAATTTAAAAAGGATAATTTTAGGCCAAATTTTAGAATTCCTATAAAAATTGTTTTTATAAAAATAGTTATTTGACCAAATAAAAGCTTATAATATGAACAAGAAATTATTGTTTTTGGGTCATTATTCCAAGTTTGATATTGAATTTCATTTTCTTTTAGTGTCTAACTTTTTTCTATTTCCTTTTTTTTTTTCCCTTTTGTCTTGTTTTTATTTATTTATTTTTCTTCTTTCTTGCTCCCTAAGTATTTACCAAAAGAAAGAATTTCCAAAGCTTTCTTTTGGAAAATTGAAATTTTCTCAAAATTCTTGGTTTTGTTAGGCTAAAATTAAGGTGGAGTAGAGAGGCTTCCAAAACAAAACACCAAAATTGGGTTTTAATAGAAATAATAATAATCTCTAACTTGGAAGTTTAAAAAATAGTAAGTCTTATAATTTTTATGTACCATAATGACAATGAGATAAACAAATTTCAAAGATTAAATTTGTAATTTTTTTAAATACCTTTGTTCAAATGTGTTTGACCAAAAATCAAATTATATCATACGTACCATTCTTGCATAGCAACCACTTAAAATTTAGGCATCAATTAAATCTTATGTATGAATTGATTAAGTCATGTTATTCTAAAAAAATTAAAAAAATAAAGATATAGATCGTTTTTTTGTTCAACCATACTTGAAAAAGATATAAAATCAATTGAATTATGCTCAAAATTATATATATTTTTTGTGTTCATATTCTTAATTAAACTTTTTTATCAAAGGCAACAAAAAGCAATTATAATATTAAATATAATTTTAAAACAATAATAGGTTTCCATATAAATATATATTACAAAATGACTAAAATATAATTAGTTTAGTGATGTAGAGATAGAAAAATGAACCTCAAAGGTCATACAACAAAAATGAATTTTTTATGAAATGAACAACAAAAATAAGATTTTAAGCAATAAAAATATTTTAAAGTAGTATAAATTATTTCAAAAGATAAAAACATACGTACTTAGCGTGAGATGAAAAATTGAACCTTAATTATACCTTTGAGAACGAAAGTAGTATCAATAGGGACTAAATCGGACTTACTTTTAATGCATAAAGCAAAGTATTATATGCTTGTTGATAATATTATGCTTCTTGATACAAAAGAAAAAAAAACTTATAAGCCAAGCTTTAATTTCACTAACCTAAAGAAAAAAACATTCCATGTCCACTAAAATATTCTTAGACCAGAGAATGTTTTATTATATTAAATGAGTCAATAGAAAATTGACTCAAAAATTGTGATATTTAATAGAGAGACTTATACATTAAGAATTAAGAGAAAAAAAAACACAAAACTTAACACCGTCACTCAAGCATAGAACACTGTGGTTGACGTTACGAATTTAAATTAGTTGTTGCTCTTCTAAAACATCGATCGCATTGTTTAGCTAGCTTTCTCTTGAGAAATTTTGTAGAAAGATGAAGCAAGAGAGACGATAAGAATCGAGAAGAAAAGAGGGAAGAAGGGAGGAACTTACATGCACTAACAAGTTGAAGAGAAACCCTTTTGCCTACAAACTCATAGAGAGTATCAAGCAGAGAAGCACTAAAATCATCGAAGTCCAAAACATTGCTTTTCATCAAAACCACTTCCCCTAAAATCTTCTTCTTCTCTTCCTTTGAAACCATTTTAACTCTCTCTTCTCTCTCTATTTTTCACTTTTAGAAAACTCAAGAACTTATGAGGAATACCCAAACACACACACACCTTTGTTTTAAGGCTTTAAATATAATTTGGTTCCTAAGAAGAATATATCCCTATCTATTTATATCCACACACAAGACATGCAACTCAATATTGACCCGTTTTACTGTTTATCCGACCCGACCCGACATATTATTGTTGTTGTTATTCTTCACCAAACAACACATTTAAATGTAGGGGTTTTAAATATGGTTAGGTTCCAAAAAAAGAACCCCTTTAGCTTGAGTGGTTTTTCAAAGGCTACAATATTATCCATTTTTAGCTTAGCTTCTTCTTCCTTCCAATGTAAATGTTTTAAGAATGAAATATTATATATGGTTTTAATTTTAAGAGTTTTTAATACTAACTTAATTAATGTATTTACTTTTTAACAGTGTGAAATCAATTTGGGTTGATCGGCTTGACTATCCAAATGATTCGAATAGGGTCTCTAACCTAACCTCTTAAAATTTAATTTGGTTGTAGGGTTATTTACTTATTTTTATTACGAAATAAAAGCAATGAAACTAAACAAGAACAATGAAACAACGTAAAGGAAAGAGAGAAAATATAGAAAACAATTGAACTCAAATGTGGTGTGTTTACAAATAGTCTCTACAACTTCGATTTATAAACTTTATAATACTTGAATTTGTGTAAAACACATATTAATAACTAAAACTTTCATAGAACCCAAATGTTAAATATTAAAATATCCAAGATATGATCGATTTATTACAAACTTCATACAAACATTATAAAAATATATGAGCTGTGATATTTTAAAGTTATATTACATATGTAAACTTTCATAATATTATAAATTTTGGTAGGGTTGAATCAACTCGATTTTTTAAAAGTGTAACCCGAACCTAATTCAATCCAAATTTTTTTTAAAAAGTTCAACCCAAGATTAATACTTATTTTAAATGCATGCACTCTACCATTTTGTTTAAAAAGGTGCTCTTGTACTTCAACAATAACTTATAAGTCTTGATTATTGTTTGAATTTCTAAAAGATTTTTAACGTTTCTATGATCATTTTGAAATACTTGTAATAGCTTAAAAACGTAGAAGGGTACTTTTTTGTTTTGGAAGTGATGACAAAGTTGACAAGTATTTGTGGTAATTTAGCCCAAAAATTCCATATTCTCACTTTCCTCCCTCTTTCCTTTTGCACAAATAGAGAAAAAAAATTACTAAAATCATTTATAAATCAATAAGGAACAATTTGGTCCCCATTTGATTTAATTAAGAACACACCCTTTTCAAATTTGTTTTACACATCACTATCTCCCTAACTAAAAAAGACTCCAACTATGGTTGGTTGCGAGACTATATACATACCATGTCAGACTGTCGAATCAATCATGATAATTTAGAAATCAAAACTAGAAATTCATTATCCGTCTTTTGGCATGTTTAGTACCTAATCTTCTTGATCTTCTTGTTATATATATACACGTATATTTCAACAATACGTAAGATTAGGAGAATCAAACATGTAATTTTGAAGTTGATAGTACAAATATTATTATATATCTTGAGTTGTGCTCATTTTGGCTCGTAATACATAAAACTTTTGCTCTCCATGTATGGACTATAGACATATTTATCTTAAACTCCATTTTATACATTTCTTTTGATATATAAAATGTATAGTAAAGTAATTTCAAAATTAAAATAAATATGCATCATTGTTGAAGTTTAGATATAATTAAATTTTTTATTATTTATTTTCCAAAAAAAATAGTTTATATTTTTGTAGCAAAAAAAAGAAAAAAGAAAGAAAAGCAATACCAAATTAGAATCAAAGATTGGTCACTTGTGACAAAGAAAAAAGGGTTTAGGAAAAATCACTTTTCTCTTGAGCATTACTCCACATTTGCCAGCCCAAATAACAACTGCCCTCATGAAGTTAAGTGTACTTTTATTTTGGATCTTTTCTAAAGTAATGTGTGCTTCATTTTTATTTTATAACTAATCCATAAATAACTCCAAACAAAATTCTAATACATACATATATATATATATATAATACAACAATTGTGGAATCAAATCATTCCAAGTATTAAACTAAACTTACTTTACAATTAATTTATATATATATCTAAACTTTGAATTGTATCCAATAAAATTTTATATTAGTAATAATTGTATCAACTTAAACCTTATCGTCGTTATTTTTGTTTTTGTATAATCTTGCTATTTGGATATGTTATCACATTGATATTTGATGAGGAAATGTGTTTTTTCTTTATAATATATATTTAGTCGTAACTTTGAAAATTATCGATATATCAAGTCTCACACATGTATGCAGATTTTTTTTTAAAAAAATGTTAATTGAGAATCTAAATTTAACTATATATAGAGAGATATAATTGAAAGATGTATGTAAGTTTCATACAATGTTTAATCGAACATATGAAAGAGTAAAGATTGTTCATATGTAAAGATTGATACAAGTTTAAGTTTGAGTTTTTATAATTATTAATACAATAGAAAATGTAGAGTATAAAAGGTATATTTAATAAAAATTCATAGATGTATTTTAATCATCTTTATGGATAAATTTAAAAGGTTTTAATTTTAATAATTATGCTCATTAAATAACTTTAAATTATAACATTAACACATTATCATTAACTAAACAATGACGTTTCATATCTTGTATTTATTATTCCTTTCAATTTATTCCCTTCAATAAACGTTTGACTAATTTGACCCCAAAGGATTAGTGGAACATTAAGCAATAAATAAGGCCTAATAGAAATAAACTATAGACAACTCACACATTAATTATATAATTAATTATTGGAAACTTCAAGAGCTTATTAGTCCAATATTTTCTAATTTCATTTAGTTATCAATCTCGATAATTCGATACGTAGCGCTTCTTCATATAAATACAAACATTGACTTAAGTGTTTCGGTTATCAACTTTAAAGTAAGATGTTCCATTCATTTCACATATTAGTCGAAAAAGGAAAAAAAAAATGTCAATTTCAAAAAGTGAGAAAAAAAACTTACATTTTTCAATCTAAGAAATCATTGATAAATTATTGTGCCACTTGAAAAATTGGTCATATATGTTAAAATCTTCCTCATTTTTTCGGATGTCAAGTAAATCGGTGTAAAAGACAATAACAAAAAAAGGTTAAAGAACAAGAACAAGAGGAAAAGAAAATTTAAGTGAGGAAGAGCCACAACAACAACTAAGAGTTAAGAAAGTGAGATAAAACTAGAACAAGAGTCGAAAAAACTTCACTGCATGGTGAGCCAACTAGAAAATGATTAAGAGTAATAGAGTTATGATCTAGAAATTAGACTAAAACTAAAATACGAGCGAAAAAATGTAGAAAACGATAATTCAGAAAAGAAAAACACTTAGTGGTACTTGCAAAAAATAAAAAATAAAAAACTTTAGCCTTATATAGGACATCTTTGAGAGTGGTTTTGAAATGGCAAAAATTACTTTTGATATTTTTTTAAATCATTATAAAACATGCTTTTAATACTTTAAAACAAATTTTGATAATATGAAAGTTGCCCTTCTAAATTAATTTTAAGTGATTAAATTGTATTTTAAATGCGGACTTTAAAATCAAATTTAAATAGACATTTAATAAATAAAATTTGAATAATCCGTACAAAAAGCCTCTTAAAAATTCAAGGACGAAACAATACACATATTATTCATCAAAATTTGATTACTAAAAAGATAACTTTTCCAAACTAATTATATTTTTTGTATCGAAAAGAAAGATGGAAATATTTTTGGAATTGATGTCGATGTAGTGTATATGCTCAATGTATATTTCTATTAGTAATAAGAGCTCAAAGAGAGAGAGAGAAAATCTTCATCATTTGTTTCTAAAAACTTGATGTCGTACGTAAACAATGGTGTTTTTGTTTCACAATTTCGTTAGGTTTGATTCGTTATTTGATGAGAGATGTATTAAAAAAAGTGTATTTGTTATTTTGATTTGAACGAGTACATCAAAGATAATTTTTTTTTCATTTGTATTGTATTTTTATTTTCGAGAACATAAAAAACAAAGACGGATCATACCTAAACTTTTGAGAGATTCACGATGTTAACATCGCTCTCGATTAAAGTACACCCAAACCCATGTGTAAGAGTTATTGAAAACCCTAATGTAGGCAAAACCACAAGTCATATGTGTGTAGTTTTGGAATAAGTGTTTATTGTTATTATTAAAACCTAAGGTAACCAACCCCAAGTGATGTGTGTGGTTGTACTTGGAAAGAAGTTAGTGAAAAATGGATCATGTAACCAACCCAAGTCATTTGTGGTTGCACTCAAGTCATAACCTCCCATCTTAATGCATGTATTCGAGGGATTATCAATATTAACAAATTTGACAAAATATTTATAACATATAGCAAAATTAATATACTGACATTGATAGAAGTTTATCAGTTTCTCTCATCGATAGAATTTAAAATTTTACTATAGCTTGTAAATATTTTAATTTATTTTGCTATTTTTAAAAGTATTCATATATTTTATATATAGAAAAAGAAATTAAAAAAAAAAATCTAACTAATGAAATAATAATTTATTTTGTTTGGTGAAAGTGATCAAATTGAAATAAACTTTTTTTTCTTTTTTGATGAGTTCTAATAACCATTCTTCTCAAAATCTAAACATAGGCTTCTATTTAGGAATGGAAATAGAAAATGAGAAAAATCAAATTAATTGAATTTAACGATCTTGTTGAGACTCTTGTTTTCTTAGTTATGAAGTTAGTTCGTAAAATTTTCCTGAAAAAAAACCAATCAATTTACTCATGATTCAACTTTTATACATGGATTTAGCTATTGAGCCTCAAAGATTAAAGTTTGAATTTTCCAATTAAGTCAATAAGGGCTAAAGAAGATCTAAATTACGAGTATAGTCTTTGAAAGGTCAAGTTTGTGTCTCATATATAGGGTTCTTTTACATCTAAAAGATCCTTGAATTTCAAATTTTGAATCCAATAAGACCTTGAACTCCAATTTTGTGTCATTCACCTAATCAACTATTTTTAAAATACAAACATATTAGACAAGAATAATTGAAAGTTTAATATCGTATTAGATACAAAACTAACTCTTATTTTATGTCCAAAAGATTCGTTAATTTTCAAAAAGGTTGAAACTAAAATGCTACCCTAATTATGTACCAAATTGAAAGGTCAGAGAAAATTCAAAGACTAAATCTGTGTTTTAAACTAAAATGCAAAGCTTAAAAATCTTGATAACAAACAAAAAGTAACACAAACAGACTCACTACACCTCTAATTCAATCTATATGGACATTAAATTCTAGGGGAAAAGAAGTTTGTTTACAATGTTTTTTGCTCAAATAGACATGTTTTTAACTTCCAAGAACATTAGATTTACAGCTAAACATAATAGCTTCAAGTAAGTATCAGAATACATCATATCATATATATATACGTATATATATACACAATAATGAAACGAGGCAAAAGGCCTCATTCAAATGACAGTAAGAATGTAGATGTAGATGATACCAATCAGTCAATGAGCCAAGGAGTGAATTGGTGTTGGATACGAATTCTTAATCTCATCATTCTTTGTGGATATGGAGAGGAATAACAACAGATTCCAGTAGAAAGCATCTGAATAATTTACACACTATCTTTACTCCAAAGCAACAATCTGTCTTTCGTGAGAATTAGGCAATGCTCATATGCCTCTCCCACCTGATGTCCTCGGCAAATTCTGTAAGAGCAGTTCGAGGATTGCCATTGGAAATGGATAAGTAATATTGAGCGGTTTCGTCGTCAACCATCATGCTTCGACTCAATGAATGAAGTACCCGCTTGTTCACTTGAACAGAAGACATACCTTGTTCGGATGTCACCTTACCATACAAATGTTGGGTCATGGGGATTCCGTCCAAATATAACACTGCAACTTCCCGTTTTGCAATAGCATCCATCTCGATGTAACATATACTGTTAATGAGTATATTGGGATTGTCAATGGGGATTAACAATCTTTCTCTTGAGTATATGCCATGGTCACTCATCATGTTGTTCAGACGTTTTATGTCTGTAACCTACAAGAAAGATGTATAGATAAACGCACAAAATTAATACACCAAAGTCCATAACCATCAAAAAGCATTGTCTCAACAATGCAATGGTACTGCGTCATGTTATTTAGACGTTGTATGCATATAACCTACACGAACAATATATGTAAACAAGATTAATACACCAAAGTCCATAGTCATAAGAAAAAAGGTTGATCTCAAATTGAACTTGACCCTTGCTAATTGATTTATTACAAGGGCTTGGGAGTGGGGGAAAATAAACTACCTCACTCTTCATTTTTGCTGCAAGTTAATGTTGTAAAATATATACAAGTTTCAACTTTTGTTAAAACTATGATGATTTCAACAACACACCCAAGTCCACGGCCACCAAAAAGAGCTGATTTCAAAATTTATACTTGATCCTTCCTAATTGATATTTTACAATTTACAATGATTAGGAAGCATGTGTAAAAATGCATTCTTCATTTTTGTAACCCATGTATTGAGGTGAAAGATATAGAAGTTTCACACAAATGATATGATCGAGAAGTTTCTCCTCCATTTTCCATTTCCTCCGAGGGGGTGTTTTTCATGGGTGGCTGAGGTATGTGCTATCATCTGGAATCTTAGGGAGAAAATGAACAAAGTGTTTAGAGAGATGGCAAGGAAACCTAGTGATGTGACTTTTGAGCTCTAAGATTCATTCTTTGGGGTTCGTCTTCGAAGTTCTTTCTTAACTATTCTAGAGGCATTATTTTTCTTGATTGGTTCGTTTTATTTAGAGAGGTTCCTCTTTGATGGGCTTCGATTTTTTCGTTCTTTCATTTTTTCCCCTCAACGAAAGTAGTTTATTTCATTATATATATATATATATATATACACACATTAGTTTCCACTGTTGTTCAAACTGCTGGTGATTTCAATAATTTATCAAAGTTTATAGGCACAAGAAAGAGTTCATCTCAACAGTGGAACATGAATGTCCTTCTTAATTGAACTTTACAAGAACTCAAGAGTTGGGAACACAAACAACAGAGTATGAAATACAGATTTTTTCAAAGGTTAAGAAATTTCAATTAATGTTAGGACTTCAAAGCAGCAGTGCCTTCAAGATCAATGTTAAAGAAATCAAGTATCTATAAGCTACATTGCTGCAATAAACCATATAGCTACAACAGGAGTACTGAAAGTTCAAAGTGTTCTCAGTACTCTAGCTCCCTTACTTTCAATTCATATGTTTCCACATCCAACACAACAAAAATTCAGTAAGAGAAGTTATAAAATTTGAACAGCCATATATCTGCCGCATCGTCGTGTTTTTCAGAGAAAACAAGGAAAATTGATGATTCCGACTTCTTAAAATTGAATTGATTCTCAGAAATTCTAGTATTCTACTACTGTTTCTTACCCTAATTTCCAGCCACTTTCTCAAATAAGACAATAATAATATTCGAAGCCCATACCTGAACAGAATACTTAACGGCTAGACTAGCCAAGCTATCGCCGCGGAGAATTCGATGAGAAATCGCAAACTTCCCAAGGCAATTATCTCTCCAGAAGCTCCAGGAGCTCGGCTTCCCGACCACATCCTTCACCTTCCACGGCGCTTTGAAAGCTCGGGAGACAATTTCCTGATCGGAAGCAACGGAGTGCCATAGACGGCAAACGCAGCTGGAACGAGCCAAGTCGGGGATGGAAAGGTTCTCGAAGATGAGGCGGAGGATGTCGCGGCAGGAGAGGGCGAAAAAGTGAGAGTTCATGGGAGACAATATGGCAGTGGAATGATCCGCTGGTGGAGGTTGCGGCGGTGGAGAGTGAAGGGCCGGGGAGGGATTGAGGTGTCTGAGGATCTCAACGTCGTCGTCTTGTTCGCAACAGCATCCCATTTTAGAGAGAGATAGAGAGAAAGAAATGAATGGTTGTTTTTTGTTGGATTTTATTCGAAAAAATTACAATAGATTTATAAAGGGTAGGATTGGAAATATTTATTAAGTTAGTTTAAAAGTTTTTAACTTAGGGGTTTATTGGTTTTAGTTTGAGAAAAAAAAAAACTAAAATAGATAAACTTATCAAAATCGAACCATTGTTATCTACTCTTCCACCAACTTTGACCAACAAATAGAACCATTAGGATAAACAAGATTGATAAGGATCACGATGTTCCATATAGATCAATTATTACAAAATTGAAGACACCCAAAATTAACCAATCATTCATTCTTCGTGTACAGGAATGGATAGGGTCGATTCATCTTCAATTCCATATGCCGCATGTTAATACAAGAGACAAAGAACTATTTGGGGTATTGAATGTTAATGTTTTATTGGTTGAAGCGGACAATGGGGTACACATGCAACTTCCTCGAACCCAACACTTTGAAGATATCATGATTTAGTTAATATCACATTTTTATTGTATTTTTATGTGTTTTAATTTGACAAGTTAGGGAAACTTAGTATTAAAGATGACGATTGAAAATTAGTTTTTGGAATATAGAAAGCATAGTTTATGTTTTATTTTGATTTTTTTAGTATTTTCATTAATTATGATAAAATCTCTACAAGACTACATAATGCCTTTATCCTTTCATTTGTAAAAACAAGACTTTTGATGAATGTAATTTGAAATCTCATGTTGAGACTTTTTCCTTTAATTTGCAATTCTGGTGATATAATGCATGCGAGTTATTCAATTTAACATTGATCAAGTTTGATTGTGGAGCGACTCAATCTAATCCTAACTTTCTATTTGTTGATCTAAATTAATATAAGAAGGTTCTAAATTAGTAAAAGGAGGTGTTAGTTTCTTATATCAAAAGTTCTTGTTACTTAATAACTTGGATATTTGGATTGAGTATTAGGATGATGAGCATAGATGAAGCCAAATTGAACAACTGAAATAGACCAAACCAATTGTTAGAGCTCGAGTTGGGTTTGATTTTCAGAAAAACCAATAAAAACAAGCAATTTAAATGAAATTTACATGAAAATAGTAGAAGAGTACGAATTGATTTGGTATATTTGCAATTTTGTTAATTATTTTAACTTTGAAATTGTTATAGATGGCAATCACATGAAAATTGAAATGATCTAAAATGTAATTAACAAAATAAGAGCATAAGAAGCGGTGGCCGGGACCGGCTGGACGAAGTGTAGTGTTGAAAGACCTTATCTTCTCTCTCTCTCTGACGATGCACTCACTACCGTCGCAAGCGATTCGACCTCTTTCACTCTCTTCATCATCTTCAACCTCTCTCTGCCTACGTTCCATCTCTTCAACCTTCTCAATCTCCCCTTATTTCAATCTCCAATCCCCTGTTTTTTCCGCCATTTCCCGCCGACTGCGACGTTCCACCATCAGAAGTTGCTCCTCCATCACCGCCAAGCCATCCTCGGAGATCAGACGGACCCGCCCTAATAACGATGAGCCTGATTCCAAGCTTCGGGCTCTCCGTGACTTGTTTTCGAAACCCAACATTGGTATTGACGCCTATATAATCCCATCACAGGACGCTCACCAGGTCCGCCTCGTAATTTCGTTTTCTCTGGTTTCTTATGTGTTGTTAGAGCATAAAGTCATTTGGATTTGTTACTCAATTCAACTGGGCATCGTTTATTTTTAACTTTTTTCCCTTACTTCTGGAAGGAGCACTGCGTGTGATCAAGGCTTCATTTGATGAACTTTGGGTTTTTTGTTTTTGGTTATTGAAAATTGTGCTTGTTTCTTCGCAATTTTTTAAACATGGTTTTCATTAACATTTGAATTCTTAGTCAAATTATAAGAACAAAAACAAATTTATGATGGGTTACTTTTTAAAGTCAAATGTTACTCAACTGTGCAATGTTTGTTGTTCTTGAAGTTTTTTGGAGGGGTGGGAAGAAGAAATCTGGAGTAATTGAGATTTTATGCTGCAAAAGTTTTATGGAAGTTCTATTTTGTATCTGTTTTCAGAGTGAATTCATTGCAGAATGTTACATGAGGAGGGCTTATATATCAGGATTTACTGGCAGCGCTGGAACTGCTGTTGTCACAAACGACAAAGCAGCACTTTGGACAGATGGACGGTATTTTCTTCAGGTTGAAGACTGAAATTTGCTCATTCTCTTGTTCCTTGACCATTTATAGATTGTGAGAATAATTTTCCTATTATTGATGATCAGGCTGAGAAACAACTGAACTCTAGTTGGACTCTCATGCGAGCTGGAAATCATGGAGTGCCCACCCCAAGTGAATGGCTTGCTGATATTCTAGCTCCTGGTGGTTTAGTTGGAATTGATCCTGTGAGCAATTGTTCTTTTGTATTCTCTTAAGATGATTTCCCCTGTTCTTTTTTCCAAATCTAACTTGGTGTTGATTTTTTTTTAATTTTTTTTTTCAATTCTATAACCATAGAATGTTAACGCTTTGTGTACTCCTTCCTCTATCTAATGCCACCTATTGATTTCGTGAAGGGAGCAGTTTCTTTTTTCTGCCGATGCTGCAGAAGATTTGAAAGAGACCATTTCTAGGAAGAATCACAAGTTGGTTTACCTTTATGATTACAATCTCGTGGATGCAATATGGAAAGATTCAAGACCAAAGCCACCTAGAGGCCCTATAAGAGTGCATGACCTTAGATATGCTGGTTTAGATGTTGCATCAAAGTTGGCTTCTTTGAGGTCTGAGCTCAAAGAAGCTGGTTCATCTGCAATCATTATATCTATGCTCGATGAAATTGCCTGGCTGTTGAACTTGGTAAAGTTCTATCTTATTTCTTTATTTTTAATTAACTAAAGATGGTATTTTTATGCCTTTTCAAAATATTAGCTGCAAACTACGCTGTTATCCTTATTGTTTTTGTTGTTTTCCTTCTAACTTCTAATTTTCAAGCTAGGATAGCTCAAAGAATGTGATTCCACCTTTTTTCTGTTTGTATACAATGAATTATATTCAGTAGAGCATTCTATGTATAATTTTTCTATTCCTTTGCAGAGAGGAAGTGATGTTCCAAACTCACCTGTTATGTATGCATACTTACTAGTTGAACTTGACGGAGCAAAACTTTTTGTAGATGATTGTAAAGTCACATCAGAGGTGATGGATCACTTGAAAACTGCAGGAGTCGAGTTAAGACCATATGATTCCATTATTTCTGCAATTGAAGAGTAAGTTAATTGAAACTTTTTTCTCTGAGTAGATTAAGGATGGAGATTACTTTCTATATTGCTTTTAAAAATTTCTAGCATTCTCATTTTAATTTCTACATGGAAGATATATCAGCACTATTAAACATGGACAGAACAGACTTACATTTGAATGTGAACTATATAGAAACTTTCATGAGCAAGTTTCACTATCATGGTATGCATAGGGCTAGGAAAATAAAAAAAAGAATACATAATGAGACATGATATTCTTTCCATATTTTGCATTTTGTGCGAAGAAAACCCTTTGTGCTTCAGTTATCAATTACAATTTTAATGTTGCTATGATCACCATATGCATATGGTCATATCTTTACTTCAATGATGGCTGGATTTTTTCCCCCTAGTTTGGCAGAAAAAGGAGCTAATCTTTGGCTGGACACATCATCAATTAATTCTGCAATTGCAAATGCTTATAGAAGTGCATGTGATAAATACTTTATACGCCTGGGGAATAAAAGAAAAGGCAAGAGTAAGACTTCTGAGACCTCAAATAGTCAGGTTGGACCTACTGGAGTCTATAAGTCATCTCCCATTTCAATGGCAAAGGCCATAAAAAATTATGCTGAGTTAGAGGGGATGCGAAATTCTCATTTGAGGTAACACTGTTCTATCATCAACATTTTGCTTCAATATTTAATCTGATTGTGTAATACTGTAATAAATATGCTATGCCACTTGAAATATCCTTTGATATAGTAACTGATGACTTGCTACAGCCTACGACTTATCCATTTTGAATCGTATCACTTGCTTATCATTTATGTTTTTCAGTACTGATAGTGTAGATGCTCTTTAAAACTAGTGAATTTGTTTAGTGAATTAGTGTTACGATGTTTTCATGTAGAGATGCAGCTGCTCTTGCTCAATTCTGGTTCTGGTTGGAGCAGGAAATTCTTAACGGTGTTAAACTAACGGAAGTAGAAGTTGCAGACAAGCTTCTAGAATTTCGAAAGAAGCAAGATGGTTTTGTTGACACAAGTTTCGATACTATTAGTGGTACGTAAATTGCGTTGTGCAATTGTTCTTTTACAAAATCTGTTATTTAATTAAATGTTCCTGTTCTCAGTTTCTTCAGCTTCACGGCCTATTGTTGGAATGATTTTTCAGCCTCTGGTGCAAATGGCGCGATCATACACTATAAACCAGAACCTAGTGATTGTTCTGTTGTGGATGCAAATAAACTCTTTCTCTTGGACAGTGGAGCGCAATATGTAGATGGAACAACTGATATAACTCGTACAGTTCATTTTGGTGAACCAACTACTCGTCAAAAAGAGTGCTTTACGAGAGTCCTACAAGTAAGAAATCTCTATTTCCCGCATTTCTATAATACATACCAAATTTTAGACTGATAATTATCTCTTTTTATTTTTTGAAAGATCTCCATTGGAGGAACTGAATGTGTTCTCTAAAATATTAATCAATTGCAGGGCCATATAGCTTTAGATCAAGCAGTGTTTCCTCAGGATACCCCTGGTTTTGTATTAGATGCATTTGCTCGTTCTTCTCTCTGGAAGATTGGGCTTGACTATCGACATGGTATTCCTTCTCTCTGTTGACTAATGAAGTAATGATCTTGTGTGCGAAACAATACGTATAGTATAACTTGATTAGAGATGTACTGGCTAATTATTTATTAATCTATTTTCCCTCCCACCTTTCTTTCAGGGACTGGGCATGGTGTAGGGGCTGCTCTAAATGTTCATGAGGGACCCCAAAGTATAAGCTTCCGATTTGGGAATATGACTGGCTTACACAATGGAATGATCGTTAGCAATGAGCCAGGCTACTATGAGGACCACTCTTTTGGTATTAGGATTGAGGTAAAACCAATCAAGTGATAATGTTTGGGTGTGTATGCTTGACTAAGGAATTGGAATTGATCTAGACTAATTAAACGAGTATGTACCTAGTCATGAATAATTTATTTAAGGGTTTAGCACAAAGTTCTCACACCTTCTCTACATTTTGAAAGTGAAATAGCTTAATCTTTTCTGGTTACGTTTTATTCATTGTTTTACCAATAATTTTGATGGTCTCGTGCAGAATCTCCTTATCGTGAAGGACGCTGACACTCCAAACCATTTTGGAGGCATTGGATATTTAGGATTTGAAAAACTCACGTTTGTGCCCATTCAGGTAAACAGAAGGAAAATTATACGGATGACTAATAGAAAAGAAAAATCATTAAAGAATATGACAATGTTTTTTTAGTTTCTTTCTAGAATATATTATAGAAAAAAAGACATTGACTGCCTGAGATATCCCATCTGGATTTATGCTTTTATTTTGGCTCTTAACTCGATTGTTGAAGTTTATCTTTAGATATTTCATTCAATCAATGAAATCAAATCTTATCCAAAAAAAAAGAAAAGAAAGAAACTGGATTGTTGAAATTAGAATGCATTATGATTACCCATATTCACTCAAGGTTGCTCTTAAGGGCCATGAAAAGAAGCCTCATTGTTTTCTTATTATTTGGAGTCAATTTATCAATTTGTTTTTAATCGACAACGATCGAGGCCTACCTCCTGTCTACTCTATAGAACTTTTTTACTTCGAAAGACTCTTCAGATAATAATCCACATCCTGCAACTATTTTTTCTATCAGGCCCTTTTTTGAACTATTTTTTCTGGCGGTTTTCTTATGCAGACTAAACTTGTTGATGTCACTTTGCTCTCTGTTGCGGAGGTAAATTGGCTAAATGATTACCATTCACAAGTCTGGGAAAAGGTTTGACATTCATACTCCAATACTTATCCGCGTTCTAATTTGGAATCAATGTTACATTTGGAGCTTAACAAAACAGTCATCTGTTTTTCTAAATTAAGAATGCTTTTTTAACAATTAGAATTTTGACTATTTTGGGAGTGATTCACGGTCAAACATTAACAAAAAAAAAAAAACACCTATCACTTAATTCTTTCAAAATCAGTTTGAAATAACTTTTTGTTTATTTAAAATCAATTTTGCTTCATGCCAAACATCATCATTTTAAGGAAAAGCGAATTTGGCAAGAGAAAAAGTATCTCTAAATCACTGGCAAACACACCCTTTAGAAATTTGTAGCCAATGCACCATTTTTAGTGGTATGAAGTAAATTATGCTAGCTGTGGATAATATGATACTATAAATGATAAGAAGGAGGGTCTAGGGAGTGTTGTTTGTGGATGTCTTTTTTTCTCTTGTTTATTGACTTTTGGTTGTACAGGTTTCTCCGTTGCTTGAAGGTTCGGCTAGCGAATGGCTGTGGAACAACACTCGACCACTCGTGAAATCCTGATTTTTTTGGTTATATTTTGTTTTAGGTTATTTGATATAATGTTGTGGTATGTTTCCATTGAATCAAATGTAGATGAATAGTGAAATGGTATGAATGGGCTTGAAACTGAACTTGGAAATTTACTTCTATAAGAAATGGGTTGTTCTTCTCTTGCTTTCTTTGATGCCCTTTTCCCCTTATTGATGTTGTTATTCTTCCTCTTATTAGGTACTTAAGTCGATTAAAGTCCACGTAACAAACCTGAATAATAATTAAGTATATAACAATCTTTTTAAAAAATTGTAAATATAGCACAATCTATTAATGATAGACTTATATTGCTAATACACTTTTATGATCTTTTAGTAATAGACTAATATTTGTAACCTAGTCTATTAGTCATAAATTTCTATCATTGATAAAATTTGACAAATTATGCTAATATTTTAAATCTAATTGTTATATTTGCAACTATTTTTTTACAAAAGTTTAAACATTCACTCCAAATAGATTAGACACCTAGTTATTCCAATGGACATGTGGCAACTTGCAATCATTACATATTTTATAATTTGTAAACTTGTTAAAAACAATCGTGTTTTATGTTTAACAGAGCTTTAACCGATTATTTTATAGTACCATATATGTAAAATTTGAAAGATGTAATATTTGATATAATAGATATGAATTAAAAGTTTAAATTTTGTTAAACGTAAGTATGAAAGATATTGTGAACTTATAATAGACACTATTAGAAGTTTGTGTAGCTAATCTATAACAATCAAGAATTCTTTCTTTTTGTTTGACAATGGTCGAACAAAACTCTCTATGCAACATATTTGGTTATCACTTTATTAAGCCTTGATTGAAGATAGTTTGGATGAACTTAACTTTCGTTTAAAGAATTTTATTTTAATAATTATAAAGTCGAAAAATTAGCAAGTCTTGTCTCTAAAATATAAACTCATACGAATTATGAAGGTGATTTTAGTTTTAAAAGAAAAAGAAATCGAATATGTCACCACAATGTCAACTTGTGTGCAATGAATAAAACGTTGTCTTAAAATTCAATGGAGTTGGAATTGCAACCATTTTTGAATAAATGAACTTGAGAGGGAGAGATTAAGAATGTGAGAGAGAGACCAAAAACTGACCGTCTCCGATTCCCAATTTCATGGATGAAACTCAAATGGGTATTTCAAAAACGGAGCTCACACCTTCCCTCTTGGGTCACTTCTCTAATCTCCCCTTTCAGAAACCAATTCCATCAAAACCCATTTCCAGAAACCTCCTCAACATTCGTCCTCAACCATCTAGACCCAAGCTTCCTTCTATCCATTTGTGGAAGAGAAGGGAACCTCCATTTGGGTTCTTCTCTCCATGCATCCATCATCAAGAGCTTCGAGCTCTCCAACCATTATAACGGGGTCGTTATAATGAACTCTCTAATCTCCATGTACGATAGGTGTGGTAAGTTACCCGATGCCGTCAAGGTGTTTGATGAAATGATCACAAGAGATACTATTTCGTGGAACGCATTGATTGGTGGGTTTGTGAGAAATGGGAAGTTTTTTGCTGGTTTTAGTTATTTCAAGGCTATGTGTTTAGTTGGTGATTGTAGATTTGACAAAGCTACTTTGACTACGATTTTATCTGCTTGTGATGGCTTGGAGTTTTGTTGGATTATTAAAATGATGCATGGTTTGGCGTTTTTGAGTGGGTATGGACAAGAAATTACTGTGGGGAATGCTCTGATTAGTTCGTATTTTAAATGTGGTTGTGTTGGTTTGGGGATGCAAGTTTTTTATGAGATGGGGGAGAGAAATGTGATTACTTGGACGGCTGTGATCTCCGGTTTGGCTCAAAATGGGTATCATGAGCACAGCCTAAAGCTGTTTAAGGAGATGATGAGTTATGGTTCTGTAGAGCCAAATTCTTTAACTTATTTGAGCTTACTCACTGCTTGTTCTGGTTTGGAGGCATTAAAGGAAGGATGTCAAATTCATGGCCTTATTACGAAGTTGGGAATTCAGTCAGATTTGTGCATTGGAAGTGCTCTAATGGATATGTACTCAAAATCTGGAAGAATTGGAGAGGCTTGGAAGATTTTCGAGTTGGCTGAGGAACTCGATATGGTTTCATTGACTGTTATACTTGCAGGGTTCACACATAATGGATGTGAGGAAGAAGCCATCCAGATCTTTCTGAAAATGTTGAAGATGGGGATTGAGATCGACGGAAATGTTGTTTCAGTTGTTCTTGGTGTGTTTGGTGCTGATACATCTTTGAGGCTGGGTCAACAAGTTCACTCATTTGTTGTCAAGAAGAACTTTATTTGCAACCCTTTTGTGAGCAATGGGCTTATAAATATGTACTCCAAGTGTGGAGCACTCGATGAATCAATGAAGGTCTTTGATAGGATGCGTGAAAGGAACTCGGTTACATGGAATTCCATGATTGCAGCGTTTGCCCGCCATGGAGATGCCTTGAAAGCTCTACAACTTTATGAGGATATGCAACTGGAAGGTGCAAAGCCAACCGACGTCACATTTCTATCATTACTTCATGCTTGTAGCCATGCCGGGTTAGTTAAAAAAGGAATGGAATTCCTCAAATCAATGACAAAAGATCACGGTATGAATCCAAGGAGCGAACACTATGCTTGTGTTGTTGACATGTTGGGTAGGGCAGGAATGCTGTCTGAAGCTAGAAACTTCATTGAGAAACTGCCGGAGCAGCCAGGTTTACTCGTGTGGCAGGCATTGCTCGGCGCCTGCAGCCTCTATGGTGATTCTGAAATAGGCAAATATGCGGCCGAACATCTGTTTTCGGAAACACCGGATAGTCCTGTCCCATATGTTTTGTTAGCCAACATATATTCTTCTGAAGGGAATTGGAAGGAAAGAGCAAGGACAATTAGGAAGATGAAGGAGGTGGGAACGGCCAAAGAAACTGGTATCAGTTGGATTGAGATTGACAAGAAAGTACATAGTTTTACTGTTGGAGACAAAATGCATCCACAAACTGAGATCATTTATGGAGTTTTGAGGGAGCTGTTTGTACTCCTGGTAGATGAAGGATATGTGCCAGATAAGAAGTCCATCCTCTACTACTTGGATGATGACAGGAGGGATCCGATCCATAACGGTCAAGCTACCCGTGAAAACACCATAGAAACTGAAGTCGTCGGCGAGCTGTTTTGAAAAACAGTTATTATGACCCGTGAAAACACCATAGAAACTGAAGTCGTTGGCGAGCTGTTTTGAAAAACAGTTATTTTTCATTATTATTCTTTTAAGCACGACCGGTTGGATATGAAAATTTGAACTTCCAATTTCAAGTAAAGGAGAACATTCCCATTAGTTATACTCAACTCACACCAGCAACACAATTTTGTATTTTATTATTGCTGCTGCTTTACAAAAGTGTAGTTTTAGAACAACATACGATAAAAGTTTACAATTTAATTCTTAAACTTCGGTTAATACAAATTTTTTACATAGTTTGGTTAATAAGGTTCTTAAACTTCGGTTAATAACAACTTAGTCTATCTAATTTGAAATTCTTAATAATGATTATCTAAATTTTAATAAGTAACAATTTAATCCATATATTTTAAAATAGGTAACAAAAATTTATTTTCAAAATGAAATGCCACTCTCGTATTATAGTTTATATGTATAATCAATTTCAATCTACATATTTTCACACAAAATTACGAAAGGGTTAAATTAGCATAGACCATAAATATAGATATAAATAATAGTTTATTTTTTATCGTTAATATATGGAGAATAAATAGTGATATTTTACTATGCTTTTAATACTTTTTTATAGAAATTTTAGTTTAAAATAATTTCCAAATTTTGGCATTTGGACAAAGGCCAATCAATAATGGAGGCGCTGTGTTTCTCCACAACCGTTCTTCCATTTCGAAAAACCGTTGGATCTTTCAATGACACTTCCAATTTTCCCTCCATTGCAAAATCTTCCATTCTCTTCCCTTCCTCTTCAACCTCCCGATTCACACAGATTTGTAGGCAAAGAATTGAAGGAGAAGACACACCTCTCTCCGGTCCTATGGCTGCGTACAGATTGCTCGGTCTCGACCCAACTTGCTCCGAATCCGAGCTCAAAGCTGCTTTTCGAGCCAAAGTACTGTTTCTCTCTTCCCGTTGCCGCTTTGATTTCTTTCGTTGCTAACCCAATTGAATTGTTGTTGACTACATTTGAGTTTTCGGATTATGGTTGTCGGAGTGATTTGGTTAATTAGGTTGGTTTTTTGAATTTTTGTTTCATGTTTTGATTTTCTATTGGACTTCTGATTTTTGGATGTTTAGGTGAAGCAATTTCATCCGGACGTGAATAGAAATGGGAATGATTCGGATTCTATGATTCGTCGTGTACTTCAAGCGTATGAGGTAGCTAATAAAGAGATATGCATTTATTGAACCAAGAAGAAAGTTGTGCTGTGTTGGTTATCTCGATGCTTGATGTTGTTTTTTTAGTAGGATGAGCATCATAGCAATCATAATTTATGTTGATCTTAATTTGATTGTTGTTGGGAACGACTATCATTGTAGTGATGGTCAATTCCCAACAATTATTATCTCCGCATGCTTAACATTGTAGAAATTGAAAATCATTTTCTGTTGTTTCTGTGCTAGTAGAGTGGATAAGGCTGTTTACCTGCTTACAGACGAGAAGGAGATTGTTGATCAACTCTCCTTATGTTCTCAAACAACTTCTGTGTTCTTATTGATATTCTTTGAATGGTTTGACTGGCAGTCATTAATTTAGTGAGAAAAATTGTCTAGAAGTTATCGAAAGAATGTGTTTAGAGAGAGAAATTAGTGAAAAAAAGGTGCAATAGAGAGTAATCAAGAAAAAAGTGTCATTGAATATTATTTTGCTGGTTAGTTTTTTGACTCATGTATTTTCAAAAGATTCATTTTAGTCTCTACTTTCAACCTTTGTTTGTTATTAGTTGTTTTGAAAGTATAGGGACCAAAATAAACCAACGTTAAAGTATTGAGACACCAAAAGTACTTATTTGATTTTTGATCAATCTCTTTCTCATAACTTCTAGACTTCGATCATAAGAGACCGTAACAAGGCTAGAAATATTTTTGATTTGATAGCCAACTTGTTTTGCCATCTATGTTGTAGTCAATAATGAAACTCAACAGTGACTACGCTCTGTAAAATATGCAGATGTTATCCAGTTACAGCCGAACAGAGTTCATTGAGAGGTATTGTAGTGCTTTTGATGTTGATCTCAGGGTGTATGGAACTTCTTAACTTCTTGTAACACTCATCATAGAATCAATTGTGTAATGTCCACGTGATTGGAAGGCTTACGGAAATTTTTGTTTATAAATAAACAATGCTATGTAGTATATAACAATTTGTTTGACAGAAATTCTACCATATTTTAGGGGCTAAATCTCCATTGTTCATAATTTGAGTCTTTGACATTCAATGTGGTTTTATGATATCAAGTTTCAGTTCCACCTGCATTTATTCTAATTTGTATATCTGTTATTTGTTTTTATAAAATTTTCACTAATGAACATATGAAATTCAGGGAATGTTTAGATCCTTTTGAAAACCCAGAATGTGAAGCATTTGATGTATTTGTGAATGAGTTTCTTTGTGTTGGAAAAGGTACATTCTTTGCTCCAACTTAAGAATGTTACAATGTTGTAATACAGTAATGATATCCTTCCCACTCATTCCCCTCTCACATGTGTTGTCATAACAATATGCAGGCTGCCCATATTCTTGTGTAGATAGAGCTCCCCATGTCTTCACTTTTGCCTCTTCCACTGGGACAGCCCGTGCCATGTCTCAAGGTTCCTTCAGAATGATAACACAACTATAATTTCAAATTTGGGTGCATAACCAAAAGGCTTATGAGATATGTGCATCATTCTAACGGTGATTTCTCGATTTATTTCTTGTAATTAGGACATAGTGAGGATTATCAGCTTCAGATGGCAGTTGGCCAATGCCCCAGAAGCTGTATACATTATGTAACACCTTTGCAAAGGATCATTCTGGAAGAGCTGCTTGACAGGTAGAACAATATTCCAATTTAGATATATGTTTTGAATATAGAAAATACAAGTAGATTATCATTTTTGAAAACCACTTGTTGTATTTATACCAAGAAAGATCGTAGTTTTTTCCCCTCCTTTCTTTAGCTTTTTGGTAACTGTAGTTTATCTTTGTTTGTGTAGTGCCTTGGATGTGCCTTATGATAATTCTGCAGAGGCCGATTTACTATATTCTCTTATAGTGAAATCAAAATTCGAGAATAATCGATACAAAAAGCCAAAGAGGGAGCCAAAGAATTCAACAGAACAAGTGGATTGGTATTGAAATCAGATTTAGTCTCGTGTTGGGAAGAATTAAGAAGAAGCCAACGCAGTTGACGAAATACATCAACAGCATGGTTTGCCTCTGCAAGCGTAGAAGTCAGCTATATCCTCAATATTTGTGTTGTATACTATCTTGAGCATCGAAGTTAATGCGAGAATGCTACATTATAGGTGAAAAAGGTGATTTCTATACGTTCAACTATTAAAGTACAGCCTCTAAATTTTTAATTATTCTAGGGTAAAATCAATTTATATTCCTTAACCTAATAATTGTGTTTATAAGTGAATCAGTTTAGACCACTCCTTAAATGAAAATTTTCTTTTTAAAATCCTTAATGCATGAACTTTTTACCACACAAGTACAAGACTTCTTTAAGTATAGGGATTAATGTAAATTAGAGAAAAAAATGTAGAATGAAATTAGCATTAGTTTTTCACCTATTTACCTTAATTTTTCTCTATTTTAGGAGTTACATAATAATTTTTTTGCTACTTGAGCAAGATTTTTGGTGAATAATAATTTTATTTTAAGTGATTTTGAGTTGATTTTAACTAAAATTATGTGAAAATAGTTATTTACATGCATTGATTTAGTTACGAAAGTTGACGACTAACTTGATACGATTATTAAACCCGAAATGTTTCAAGATATAAATTGATATTTGCTTTAATATTTAATACAAAGTTAAAGATAGAGTCGAAGATATTTTTCTTCAAATTTGAATTGTTAGTCTCATCTGCATAGGATTCACTTATCAATATTATAAAGGTTTTCTGATGGAATTTTGTTGAGATACTGTAAGGTTTCTAGGTAGGAATACATTAGTATGATATTAATAAGGGATTTAAGGATAATTAGATTGGAAGTTAGTTACTGAATCTTATTATAAATAGAGGGAGGGGTGAATTAGTGAAGGTGCAGGCATTAGTTGAGTGGTTTAGGGTTTGAGTTAGTATTTTCAAGAGGTAGGTTCCCAAGTGTTTTGAACTTCGTTTATCTTCTATTCCTTCCTCCTTACACTTTAATATATATATCCCGATCTTGTTCTAGTTAGGAAGTATTTAATAGATACATGTAGTAATAAACCGGTAGCTTATGCTTGTGGTTTGATTATCTAGTTAATTCAGCTATTTTTTGTTATTTATTATTATTGTTGGTGGTGGTGGTGTTAAAAAAAACTCAACTAAAAAATTCACACATTGGAAGAACAGATATATCAAGAAAATTGACTCTTCTTTGGTTTCTGGAACTAATGGTTAGATTTAAGGTAGCTCATTAAAGACACAATAGATTGCGTTTGGAGTTCATAATATACAAGGACCTATTATTTTTAAACACATCAAGGAAAATTTGCTCTGCTTATTTTGAAATTGCCTTCATGAATCGGGTTAACGAAGAGAGAACTCCAGCTGCTTTGTCCAAAAATGACGGGTCCTGGTCTGAATCTGCTACATTTCCAAATATTATCTGCACAAGATTCTTATACTTACATTAGAGATCTAAATAATCTCTTCTTGATTTAAGAACCACTGTAAGATTGTAATTGTGAAAGTTCCACAATTAAGTTACTTAAACAATCTATATATTTACTTCTGATCATATAATGTGAGGTAAAGTAGATGACAGATTAGTAGCTTTATTAGTAGACAAATTGTGAAAGCTCCACAATTAACTTATTCTAATTTCTCATATGTTATATTCTCAGGTAACTGACCTCGAGGTCTCCAGCATCTGGACGGCTTATTAATTCTTTGGCTAGCAAATATCTGCCAGGCCTATCTTTGTCATCATAGAACACTTTCCATAACCTGGTCAAAGATTGCAAAGGTGTTAATCACACCTTTTTTTTGAAAAAAAAGAGGAAGAAGAAAGTGGCTGGAGAAACTTCAACCAAAGGTATTTGCGCATTTAGCGGCCTGGGCCTTGAGTTTGATTACTATTTCACTTCAATGATCAATGATTCCCTTACTTGCATGTAAGATACAGCATAGTATTTGACTATATTCTTAAATTTGTTCAGGTCATACAACTAAAAAGTAGTCTGAACCATCTGAGTTGTTCCTATATTAACTGTAAGCATTCTCTAGAGGCTTGAAAAGACCAAAGTGAGCTCAGCAGTCAAATAAAAGAAATAAACAACTTCAGCAGTGTGAGAAGATGATTTAAAGAATCTTGCAAGATGTTAAAATCTTCTTACCCAGGATAAGCTCTAAAGACAGCTCCAGATGGCAAAGGCCTCATGGAGTAGACTGTTGTAAACGTGCTGTACAAAAAATAACAAAATAGAGGTTGAGTAACATAGATCCTTTCTTACCTGAACTTAATGACCAATTACAAAGTTTAGAGTCTCTAATGAAACTTTTTTTCTCCTTGACAACTGTTATGTATGAGGTTAGACGTTTACTTCATATTAGAAAGACGATAATTTTTCGTAAGCAATTATTTCCCAAATAAGATAACCTTTACTTTTATTTTTCACAATGCTGATGTCTACTCATACCTAGATTAAATGTATTCTAGATAAGGTGAGAATTTTGAAATTTACCTTAAAAAGTATCTTCTCAATTTTCGAACGTTAAATCCAACCCCTACATCTTCGCTGATGAGACGAGGGTTCCACATGATAAGAGGCCTTGGCTGCCATCAATGTAGAAACGTAAGTAAGAAGGAAGGAACCAAGTCCATTTGATTTAGTGTACAAGTGAAAACTGTCAAAGTCCAAATATATGTAAATGATCTGATGATATACGACACTTTCAGAAAGAATAATCTTCCTTTTCTTATTATGTTAGTATATGTTAACTCAATAAAAGATAACCTAATGCATATTAATTTGAACTTATGTTGCTTCATTATATGATTGCAGACCTCCAATTTTCGCAGTTGAGTACCATGATATGAGAAAAAATTTGGGAAGCAACCATTTCAACACCAAATGGAATGATTGGATTTTTACCGGATCGTCTGAGAGGGCAGCTGCAATTTTCTCTACATTTTCCAACATTTGGTAATCAGGAACAACCATAACAACTATCTCATCTGCAATATCTACAGGTTTTCGGTCGCTTAAGCTGAGAATGACAATCATACGTCATTAAGTTTTAATTGTACTCAGGTAAAAGAAAAAGAACATATAGAATCAGATTGTCCAAACTCACTTTGGCTTAGCTTTTTAGAGTACACAATTAATCTGGAACATTGTAAATGCATTCACTTAAACAGTGGCTAGAACAGATTATGATTGATAAAGATTCTATCCATTGTGTAACCAATATATTTTGCCTTAGTCTCAAGTTTTCCTTCAATCGATATCAACAATATTAGTGACGGTATTTTCAAGGTTTTTTCGAAAATGGAATTGTATGTTATATGGAACTTACCTGGAAATTTTGAAGGAGGCATCTTTCCATCGATATTCTAGAAGCGCAGCAGCCCCAGCATCTGGAAACACAGCTTTAACTTTCTAGCAATTAAATTTGGAGTGTACTTAGATAAATGATTAAATTAACTAGTGAAAAAACATCCTAATAACTTTGAATCTTTTACAGTTTTCTTTGTTTACTTCTGTTGTGGATCTCACATCATATATAATTTAAATTCTCACTAAATAAGATTAATAGTTATCTGAAACACATGGTATATATAATATATTCCAACTGTTCTTCAAATTCAATTCTTAATTAGTAAACTGTAAACAGGGCCTTAAAGTGATATTTCCACATCCTACTTACCTCACAATTTGTTTCCTCAATGAGTGACTCCAAGAAAACTCTTGAGAGCTCCCAGAGTTCAGCCTGAGCACCTTCATCATCCAGAAACTGAAGTTGGGGGATAAGGAGCTCAACCTGAAAAGAATATATGCAAGAATATAGAGATGAGGGAGATAAAGAAACGAGTTCAGGATCAAACCTTTATTAGCAAGAAACTGAAGGATAAAGAGGAATCATAAGATGCACCCAAACATCTAATTTGAGTTCAAACTTGGTCGCTAAGAATCAACGAAGTCATCAAATCTCTCAAAACCAGCCTTCGACCGAGTAGGTCTTTGTTAGACCTCCAATCATTTACACCTACAAAAGGAAGAAGTCCGGGAAGGCAATGATGGGAATTACACAGAAGACCAAGGGTGGAGAGGTTCTTGGGGGGACCTACCCCTGATGAGGTATATAAGGAATGTTTTGGGATTAGCAAATCAGGTCATATTTTGGGTAAAGGCTGCTGAGACTTTTGAAGAGAAGATTCCAGCCTTCTCGAAGGAGCTGGAGAATAACATTGGCATTTATTTCTGTCTTTTCTTTCTTATTTTACTGTGCTGTCTTTTAGTGTATTCTGTGGATATTTTGTAAACTCATATAGAATTTATCATCAATAGAATCCAAGCAGAGTACTGTCTCTGTTTCTCTATTTTTTTTGGGATTTTGACTGGTTTCAGAGAAGGAATGCTAACAATCTTTTCGCAAAATAGTGGCAATGGGGCCCTCGATACCCCTGTTAAAGAAAGAAGAATATAAACTGGGAGAGAGTGAACCCATAAAAGCCTTTCAAAATCCAACCAGCTTTTAGACTGGGCGATTTTCTACTACTAGGTATAGAGGTGAAATTCGGTACATGAAACATGGAAAATTACAATGTTTCTTATAGGAAGAATCTAAATTTACGCCCACATACTATCCTGGCGATTGGCAGGCTGAAATTTGGACGTGTTGAGAATTTCAATTTCTTTTATAATGTTTGTGCATATTTATAGGGCAGTGACATAAGGTTTCTTAAGGTTTAGCATAAAGTAAAAGAGTATCATACTATTGCTCTTGATCCTCCTGAAGACACAAACAGGCCAGCAGCTTCACCAGATTGCCTAACTGCTCCCTCCAAGTCTGAAGGCAAACAGCTGAAAATAAGAGTAAAAACATTGAGAAAGCCTTGCATTCATCAACAAAATGGATATTTCAATAGCACAAAAGATAAAAAAAAAAAAGAAAGCAAAAATAAGCAATACTGTTCCTCTTTTAGTTTCGTATCAATTCAGAACGTCCTCTTCTTACCAACGATATTAGGTACCTGACTGATTTGAACAATTCCAACTCCTATCTGTCATCCCTTGGCTTAATCAGCTTGTAAAAACAGGAGAGCTTTGAATCCGACTAACTAAACAGAGATCGTAGTAAAGAGAGAAAAACATTGGGAACAATATCATGTGACCTTGGTGCATAAGCCTAATTGCAAAAGAATTGATGACATGTTCCTTGGCAATAGCTATATCTCTCTTTTCTTCTTATGTATGTTACTGTTTGGTTTATCTAGCGCACATCTGTTACTACATTTGGTTGCCGACTAAACTGGTAGGGTATTAAATCTTAGACATGAAACCACCATGGTTTAACTCATTTCCTCTAAGCCCTTTACTATTTACATGGCCTTTAATGATCACTAGATCAACCCACAGTGATTGACAATAACCATATTGATAACCAGACACTGAAACAAAGGCAATTAGTTGAAGCCTTATTTCAATTGCTAAACTTAAGTTAGTTCTTTCTTCTAATCGAGTACCAGAGAGTCAACTTCTTGAATTATGCTCAGGTTCCTATCCTTTCTTTGGTAAACCTACAAAGATTTAAAATCATTCAAATTTCCTATCCAGGAACTTGAAGTGGACATTAGAGAATATCTTACTACCATTATCACCTTTTCCTCCAAAAATCTCAATGGATCACTCCTTATGGATAACTGAATTTCCAACTTCAAGACATCCACCATGATCAACAATAATTTAAAAGGATTTTGAGACTTCCGAGAGACTTTAGGTCACAAATCCTCCATTAGCTTTAAAATAATTAAAACTATTGGCCGGTTTTGGCAAAATATTGGAAGAGTAGTAGTTCCCATATCAAGAAGGTTCAAGAAAGTGATGAACGTGGAGTCTGATACTAATTTAGTTTCTAATCATCCCAATTAGAAGTAATCTAAGCTTTAGTGTGCTAACTTTAGTTAAATTCTCCTATTTGAGAGTTAAATTAAAGAGTGTGAATAGTACACAAGCTTCAAGAGAGCATTCTTGTAATTGGGATATGAAAGAGAACTAATTTGTGTAATCGTACCAGTTTGTAGCGGATTTCTACTTAGTGGACAGTAGTTTTTCTTCAGTTCACAGTTTTCCATGTAAATTTGACAAAAACCATATTTCCAAGCTCCTACTTCCTAGCTCTTCATTATCCATCATTTTTTCTCCATAGCACTTAGTTATATTGAAATAACTTTCTAATTCTATTTAATCACTTAAAGATTCATACCAAACCGATCTGGAAATTTGGATGCAGAATGAAGTTCATCATTTTGAACCTAGAAGCTACTTATGATTCAATCAATTAAGAGCAGAAGAGAATCTTTCCATGATCAACTCTAAGATTCAGTAAACAAATATTGAAGAGGAAGAGAAAAGGAGAAACCTGTCATCTTCTTCAACCTCCTGACTCAGCTGTTGTTGCAACGACAATGATGGATTAGCTTCTAATACGTCGTCTTGGGGAGTCTCGCCTTGAAATTTCTCGAACTTACCATGAATTTTTGAAACGGACCCATTTTTGGTGGATGAAATTTGAGGGAAGACAGAGAGGGAAGTTGGAGGAAAAGATAAGGGGAAATGTGTGGATGAGGTTGAATTGGATATTAGGAAGGAACAATGGGGGAAGGAAGGATTTGGGAATGAGGAAGCCATGAACAAGGTGAGAGCTATATCTGCTTTAAGCTGTCAGCCATAGAATGAATTCACTCAAAGTTTCTGAGTTTTTTGTGGTGATGATTGCTAACCGCTAATCTTTCAAATTTGAGTCATCATTTCTTTTATGGGTTACTCTCAAGTATTTTGCTTTGAAAATTTAGTAATAATAAATAAATAAATGGGACATTTTAAAAAATAGAAAAATATCGAAACAATTTACAAAATATAGCAAAATTCATCCGTCCTTAGTTCATTTGAATTTTTGCTAACATTTTGTAAATAGTTTCATTCTTTGTGCTATTCATAACAATTCCTCTAAATAAATCGTGCATGAGATTATGTTTGATTTCATGAGAAAATTATTTTCAAACTATTTACAAATGTAGTAAAATTTTAGAATTTATCAACGATAGATATTGATAGACATCGATAGACTTTTGTTGGTATCTATCAATGTCTCTAAGAAACATTGCTATAAATCTCACTAATAGACATTAATATAAATATATCAGTGTTTATTAAAGTTTATTATTGATAAATTCTAAAAAAAATTTTACATTTTGTAAACATTTTGGTTTACTTTATTATGGGTTACTTGCATAAATGATAAAAAAAAAAACTTAAAATAATAGTATACATAGCACCAGGGTAAAATAATTGCATATATATCGCAAAAAATAATAAAAGGCTAAAATACACACGACCAACCATCATTTTGGACCTTTTTTTGACGAATTTCTCAATCTAAAAACTATCACTGATAGCATCTATCAATCAATGATATATGCTATCACTAATAGCTTCCAATTTGAAAAATGATTATATTTCACACTTCTTGATTTTTTTACTTTGAAAGCTATCACTAATAGCTAAAATTAGTGAATATCATCGATAGCTGTTATTGGTTATTATTATCGATAACTACTATTAGTGATAACTTGTTATCATTAGGAATATTTTTTTTTCCATTTTCGTGAAGTTGAAAGTTATCATTGATATTAGTAATTGATAGAACGTTATACGTTGCTATCACTTAGTAGCTTTTAATTTGAAAAATATGTTCTTAGTTGATATAATTGATAACGACTATCAACAATAACTTTTATCAATGATAGCCACTGAAGAATAAAGTAACTTTTAATTTGAGAAATATGATATCAGTTGCTATAGTTAGTTGCTATCGCTGGTAACTTCTATTAGTAGTAGCTTTCAATTTAAGAAATGTGATATTAGTTGCTATCACTAATATCTTCTATCAACGATATTGCTATTAATTGATATTCTTATATAGCTATTATAAGTTATTGTTCTATATTGCTATCACAACAAGAAAATATGTCTTTCCCGACGCACATCACGAACGTTGGAGAAAAAGCTTTTCCAAACGCCGTAGAAGCTCCGTCGGGAAAGATTGACAATTATGACGCGACATAAGGCGACGTTGGTACAAGGTAATTTAATAAAAAAAATTATAAACTTCTCTCGACGTCGTTATGCATTACGACGTCGAAAAAAGTTTGTAATTTTTTTATATTATATTTAACTTCTCTCAACGCCATGCATAAAGGCATTGGAAAAAGCTTATAATTTTTTTATTATATTTAACTTTTTCCGACGGCATGCATAACGACGTCTGAAGTTTTCCTTTAAAACCATTTTTTAGATATGTTTTACAAATCTGAAAGGCAGTCGAAAAACGAGAGAGAGAGAGAGACTTCCGAAAGAGGAAGAAGATTTTCGTGGCCGTCCCCCATCCGACCTTTGTCATCAAACTCCGCCGTTCGATCTTCACATTACCTCGCTGCCACTCGCCATTCGGTAAGCCAATCTTGTTCTTCTTTTTTTTCTTTATAATTTTTTTCCGTTTTTCACTTGTTGTCACCGCCAACCCACCGGTATATAATTCTTTTGTATCAATAATGCATAAACTATGTTCATTTTGTTGTTGATTGTGTAAGTTTTGTTTTTATTGTTATTGATTTGTTGCTATTATTCTTTATGTTCTCGTTCCTCCTTTTCGGTGCCACCGTCACCCCTCTCTTCCAGTTAGTTATTTATTTAAGTTATATTTTTGCTATAAAATCCTAAATCCTACTTCTAATTTTGCCTTAGCTTTGCTAATTTTTTCATAATGTTGAGAGATCCTTTGATATCTCCGACACTTTATTTTGTGTGTCGGGAGATGTCAAGGGATCTTCCCAATACTATATTTTCTACGTTGGGAGATCCTTTACCGACTCATTTTCTCCGATTATGATTTCGACCCAGATTTATGCATCAAAAGAGGATTTCTTGACGTTTTTTCATATATCTCATGACGCCTTTGATGGGTCAATTCCGCAAAATTACCGAAGTACCTTTTCCTTCTCGAAGCTCGAGAACTCTTGCTTCAAAATTGAGAAACTGATTCACCTGAATCCCAAACGAAAAAGGGCTAACAAAGGTATAGCAGTTGTTGGAAGAAAAGTTAAGCCTGTTGCTGCATATAAGTGCATCCCTTCTGAAAATTTGGAGCGCCAAAGAAATCAAGATAGGCATGAAAAGGCATATCCATGGCATCCACTGCAGGAAATCAGATGGCAAAGAAGATCGAAAAGCCAAAGTGAGCTTAGCTAATCAACAGTAATATATTGGCATAACATTTCATCTTAGAAGTGGGATGTTCGAATTCTCAACTCCGTTGTTGTACTAAAAAAAACATTGAAAAATATTATAAGAGTAATATTGAAAAAGAGAGAAAAAATGTCTACAAAAATTAGTTCTTCAACCTTTGTACTTGGAGTTTAGTTATATACTTTCTAATGTTATTTTTTAAAAAAAAAACTAAGTCAAATTTTGAAAGCTAAAATTAGTATTTGAAAACTTGCTTTTACTTATGGAATTTGGCTAAAGTTTTGTTTTCAGAAATCCTAAACTAAAAACCAAATGGTTATGAAAGGAAGTGCTAGTTTTTTAATTTCAGTTTTCTAAAAAATAAAAACCATACATGTGGACCAAATATTCTCTACAAAGAGACTTCCCAACTTCTTGACTTTTATGTTCCCTTCAATTTAATTACGATGTTGATGGAAAAATGGGAGAGGTAGAGAAAAGTCTTTGGATGAAATTGGAAGCTGTACTGTATCAATCAACTTCTTTACTGCGATGTCAGCTGAATCAAATTATTGAGAGTTGAAGCGTTTGATTTTTTCTCTTTATCTAATTCATCATTCTTCAATTTTTGCTATGTATTATTCTTTACGAATATACTCTCTTTAGCCGTTAGTTGGTTATAAGTAAGAAGTTGAAGAGGGAAGAAAGGGAGAAGATTTTGGTGAAGGTAATATAGGCTGCAACATTCCTTGAAAGAAAGGAAGGGCAGAGGGTTAGGGGTTCCTTTTAAGTGTTCTTGAGTTTCCTTTTACTTGTTTGTTCTTTTTTATTGTAATTTCTGTTGGAGATATCAATAAAGCATAGACACTGTATTGGTGTTCTATCAAATTGGTATCAGAGCATCAAACCTGGAAAACAGAGAGAAATGACGAAGAAGATCGAAGAGACTTTGAGGTCCTTGGCACAGGCGATTGATCTGAGGGGGATTCAAATCCAGGAAAACCATCCGTGGTTGGTAAAGGAGGGTTGAAATAACGAAGGAAGAAACAAAAAAGAGAGAAATCGAAGAAGCAAGAAGGAGAGAAATCGAAGAAGCAAAAAGGAAAGAAATCAATGAAGCAAAAAGGAGAGAAATCAAAGAAGCAAAAGGGAGAGAAATTGAAAGAAGCAAAAAGGAGAGAAATCGAAAGAAGCAAAAAGAAGAGAAATCGAACTAATCAAATATATTGAAGACATTATTCATGAGAAATCTAAAACGAGCGAAACAGAAGATTCATTCAGCCGAATAAAGATGAGTGAGAATAAGGAAGAGCAAGGAGAAGCATCGATACTTTAAATAATTGGGGGATCGAAGACCAGCAAGAAGGTTACTGAGAAGTTAGAGAATTAAGCCAAAAGGCAACAATGACAAATATCGGTGATGATGAGCACAGTCGACGGGGGAAGGACATCGATAAAAAGAATCGAGAACGAAAAGTACAAATGGAGGTAATAGAAATTGCAGAGAAGGTGAGTGATCAAAACAAGTACAAAATAGAAATTGAAGAGAAAGAGAGCGATCGAAACAAGTTCGAGTTGCAAGTGTTTGGCGTATGTAGTTCTGTTGGAAGTGCTTTAGATGGTTATCAATCATTGGAGGAAGGCGATTCATGCAAGAATGGGTTGGAATTGAAGCAGAGGTTGTTATCTCGTTTCTGTTCAGCGACAGGAGAAGCTGTCGGCGGATGCTTGTTAGCAATCAACAATTAGGAAACCATCGTGGAAGGTAGGCGATAATTATCGTAGGGATCCGAAACAAAGACTCGAGTGAAAAAGAAATTGTTGCTCAAGGAAACAGAAAATGGTTGGTTATGATAGAGAAATGAAGTCGTTGGAAGTTGTTTGGTTTCAATGGAAAAAGAAAGGGAGAGACGGAAAACTTGCCTAAAGGTGGGGAAAGGAAGATTGATCAGTAACAGTGGGTTGGTTTATGGGTTTCAGGAAGATTATTTTGTGCTATGGGCCGAAGTAAATGGGTCTTATTGGAGCCAAGAGGTTTTTTGAAGCTAAAAGAAAATATTTGTTCTCAAATTTCTCAAACTTGAAGAGCAGATCATTGGGAATGGATGGTAACTAAAAAAAATAGTCAATTTTGTGATCATATTTGTAAGCACACCTTGAGAACAATGTGTTTTTGAAGACTCGAGTAATGTTAGATACCTAGATTAGTATAGGGAAGTGATATAAGGATATAATTAGATTTGTTGGGCAATTAGTTGGTTATAAATAGAAAGTTGGGGAGGGAAGAAAGGGAGAAGATTTTTGTGAAGGTAATATAGGCTGCAACATTCCTTGAAAGAAAGGGGGTGAGGGTTAGGGTTCTATTTAAGTGTTCTCTTAAGTTTCCTTTTACATGTTTGTTCTTTTATATTGTAATTTCTACCGGAGATATCAATACAACATAGACACTATGAAAGAGAGTTGTTTCCATTCCTTCACAATACAACATAGACACTATATAAAAAATGTCACTGTGAAAGAAGCTTGAAATGAAACTCTTCAATATATCACTGTCAATATTCTCTTTTGGTATTACAAAAAAGCTTGAAATTAAAAGAAGTCAATTTTTTATATATATAAAAGAAGAAAATATGATATATAGTATCGATTGTTTGAAGACTATACACAAACCACTCTGAACTCTTTTCCTATAGCATTTACCCATTTCTTAGAATCTTCCTTATGCTAATTTTCCAAGAATTAATTAACCTATAAACACACACTTGTTCCCCAGTAACAAAGTAGAAATTAAATAATTGCTATAGTTTTATTTTTTTCTATTGCTATCATTCAAACCTACATGTAATTGATTAAAGGAAATTATTGTATGAAAAAGACAAATCAAATCATATTTTGTCTTCAAGTTTATATTTAAGAAAAAAAAAAATGAACGACCCTCTCTTCTTTATCCCTAGCTACTTTTGTCCTATTATTTAGAGCCAAAATCCACTTATTGTTCTTTGTTTTTGGATGACGAATTTGACAGGCAATGCTAATTCGTCATCATGATCAGTATAATAATATCAAGTATGATGTTATTTAAATTTTAAAAATAAATATTTGTGGCATCAATCTAATTTTAATTTATGAATAATAAAGTTGACAATTGAAGATTAGTTAGGGAGTCACATCAAAAGAAAAAAATAGATAAAAAAAATCAAGACTGAATATTGACTTCAAACTTAGATGGCCTCAAATTAATTATAAATTTAACTTCCTCTTCTTGCATGCAGTATTCTCTTTCTCATTCAGTTTTGGTTTCCATATTTCAAATTCAAACATCTCAAAAGCATTGCTTTGCTACTGCAACAGATTATTATTTTCTTTTTCTTTGCATTTTTTGTTTTTTGTGAGAGAATGGGTTCTTCTGTTGTTGGAGATGAATCATTTTCTTCTTCTCCCAATTTCAATTACGATTATGATGTGTTTTTTAGTTTCAGAGGAGAAGATACTCGCTCCAATTTTATCAGTCATCTTCATATGGCCTTGCGTCTAAAGGAAGTCAACGTCTTCATAGACGACAAACTCAAAAGGGGTGAACAAATTTATGAGTCTCTTCTCAAATTTATAGAGCGATCTAGACTTTCCCTCGTTATTTTCTCTAAAGATTATGCATCTTCAACTTGGTGTTTGGATGAACTGGTGAAAATAATTGAGTGTAAGAAATCCAAAGGACAAGCAGTTTGGCCCGTGTTCTACAAGGTGGATCCGTCCGAGGTTCGAAAACAAACCGGTGGGTTTGGGGAGGCATTGGCCAAACATGAAGCTAATAAGTTATTGACCAACAAGATTCAACCATGGAGGGAAGCTTTGACTTTTGCTGCTGGTTTGTCTGGTTGGGATCTAGCAAATAGGTATTTCTTTTCTTTTTTTTTTAATCTTTGAAGACTCATTGTCCAAGTGAAGTTTAAATTTATCTACTATTTCCAAATTTTCATTCTTTTTGTATGATGTTACTTTACAACAGCAAGGATGAGGCTGAACTTATCCAAAAAATTGTTAAACGAGTGTTGTCTGTAGTAAATCCAATGCAATTACTACATGTAGCCAAGCACCAAGTAGGAGTTGATTCTCGACTAAGGAAAATTGAGGAGTTGGTCTCTCATATTGGGTCCGAGGGTGTTAACCGGGTGGGGTTGTATGGCATTGGAGGCATTGGTAAGACCACTTTGGCTAAGGCTTTGTACAACAAAATTGCTACCCAATTTGAAGGATGCTGCTTTCTACAAGATGTTAGACGAGAAGCTTCGAAGCATGGGCTCGTTCAACTACAGGAAACCTTACTCAATGAGATCTTAAAAGAGGATTTGAAGGTTATTGTCAGTCGTGATAGAGGAATTAACATCATAAGAAGTAGACTGTGTTCAAAGAAAGTTCTTATAGTTCTTGATGACGTGGATGATCTTGAGCAATTAGAAGCACTAGTTGGTGGGCGTGATTGGTTTGGTCAAGGTAGTAAAATCATTGTGACGACAAGGAATGAACATTTACTTTCTAGCCATGGATTTGATGAAAAACATAAAATTCAAGAATTGAATCAAGACCATGCTCTTGAGCTTTTCAGTTGGCATGCTTTTAAGAAAAGTCATCCATCAAGTAATTATTTAGATTTTTCAAAGCGTGTTACAAGTTATTGTAAAGGTCTCTCTTTGGCACTCGTTGTTTTGGGTTCTTTCCTTTGCGGCAGAGCTAAAGAAGAATGGAATGGTATACTAGATGAATTTGAAAACTCTTTGAGAAAAGATATTAAAGATGTACTTCAATTAAGTTTTGATGGACTTGAAGACAAAATAAAGGATATTTTCCTTGACATTTCTTGTTTATTTGTGGGAGAAGAATACAAGTGTGCTAAAAAAATGTTGAGTGCATGCCATTTGAACATAGATTTTGGAATTATGATACTCATGGATCTTTCACTTATTACGGTTGAAATGGATAGAGTGCAAATGCATGAATTAATACAACAGATGGGTCGTAGCATAGTTCATAATGAATCATCTGAACCTGGAAAGAGGAGTAGGCTGTGGTTGGTGCAGGATATTTGGGAGGTGTTTGTTAATAATTCTGTGAGTAACTCTCTTACCTAAAATATTGATAGTTTACTTTTCAGGGCTTCACATGATAAGAAATGTTTGTCAAAGTAAGTTGTCAGTAGTGTTTACTAAATACATGACTTTATGCAGGGAACAGATGCAGTTAAAGCCATAAAGTTGGACTTGCCTAAATCCACAAGGCTAAATGTAGATCCACAAGCATTTAGAAGCATGAAAAATTTGAGATTGCTTATCATTCGAAATGCACGATTTTGTACAAAGATTAAGTACTTACCTGATAGCTTAAAGTGGATTGAATGGCATGGATTCGCTCATCGAACTTTGCCGTCGTGCTTCATTACCAAAAATCTTGTTGGACTTGATTTGCGACATAGCTTCATCAAAAGATTTGGGAAAAGACTTAAGGTATGAAAATATATTTCTATCGCATGTGTATTTGATCGGAGGTTTAATTTCTTCATTGTTTTTCTTAAAAACTTTTAATAGGTAGCTTAATTACATTTTTAAAAAAATCACAAATACGTGGATTAGCAAAAATGATCATCGATTAACTTTTACTAGTCATATATTTTTTAAGAATTACAAAATATATCAAAATTTATTAATGATAGATTGATTTATCGCACAACAATAGACTCCTACTAGTCATATAATCTATTATTAATAGACTCATATTAGTGATATGATCTACCGTAGATAAACTCTAAGAACAGACGCTAATTTTTTCTAAATTTGTAATTTTTTATGTTATCCTTTTGAGTGTGATAACCATCATAATGCAAAATAATGTATTGGGTAGATTCTTTTTATGTTATGACCTTACTTGAATTAGATTTGTTACATAGAAGATTGTCCAATTATATTGTGTGTCCTTAAGTTCCAAGATTTTGATTTTGTTACGTTTTTATCTTTTTTTAATTTTTAAATTTGATTTATGATCAAATCAAACTAAAAATTGAAACCAAATTTCCACTATAAATTGACCAAATTACAATATTCTTGGTAATTAGTTTACAAACGGCTAAATTCAAAATAATATATTTGAGGTAAAATTACCTTTTTAGGACCTTATAAACCTATTATTTCTTAAAATTCAAGTAAGTAAGAAGATACATTTTTAAAACTCAAGGACCAAATAGGTTTATTTTTATAAACTTGGATACTAAAATTCATATCATCTTTAAAACTAACCGTTGTAAAAAGTGTGTCGTGGTCAACATGAACGTAGCTCAACTGACATAGTTTTTGTACTATCAATTTTGAGATTAGATGTTTGATTCTCTCATGCTTTAATTACAATACCTTTTAAAAAGAAAGAAAAGTGTTGTTATTTTATGGGGCATTTGTAAAAATAGCAAAAACTTTTATGATAATGTGGTTTATGTCACTACATTTTCTAAATTACAAAAATAGCAAATTTAAAAGCGAATAGCCCTCTGATAGCCGTATGATATATCTAATTAATTGTAATATTTGTCATATTTGCAATATGCAAAAAAGAGATGCTATGGAATGTTTTTTTCTACTTTTTTTTTTGTCATCGAATGCAACTTCCCTTATTATATATACAATATAATAGTTGTGGATTAGTCATAAGGATTAATGCAAATAGATGATTAATCTTGATATGCAAATCGATTTACTTTTGTATATGGAGTTTTATTAGTTTGCCTAAATATTGATTAATGGTTATTATAGAATTTTTTTTAGGAAAATTTACGTAAACGGAAGAAAATGGAAAGTATTTACATCCTATAGAGAGAAAATAGATACTTTAGACTTAGTTAAAATTTTGGTTATTCATTTTGGGCCGGATTAAAATTTTGGGCCGTAAATAGTTTGCTAATTTTTCTATTTTTAAAATTTTCCTTTTTTTAACCTATATTCTATATATTTTTCTATATTTACAATTATTCTTTTAGCCAATATTTTATCTAAATTTTGTTTGGTATGCCAATTACATACCCATTTTCCTTTTGGTTTCTTTTCCAATGTGTTTTAGGATTGTGAAAGGTTGAAGTATGCTGATCTTAGCTGCTCTACTTTATTAGAGCAAATTCCTGATTTCACTGCAGCATCAAACCTTGAAGAATTGTATCTCATCAATTGCACAAATTTAGGAATGATAGATAAGTCTATTTTCTCTCTCGATAAGCTTGCTGTCCTAAACTTTGATGGTTGTTCTAACCTTAAAAAGCTTCCAAGAGGCTACTTCATGTTAAGTTCTCTTAAAGAATTGAATCTCTCTTACTGCAAAAAACTTGAGAAAATTCCAGACTTATCTTCAGCATCAAACCTTACGAGCTTGCATCTCTACGAATGCACAAATTTAAGAGTGATTCATGAATCTGTTGGATCTTTGGATAAGCTTGGCCATTTGAACCTTAGACAATGCACTAACCTGGTAAAGCTTCCAAGCTATCTTAGGTTAAAGTCTCTTCGATATTTATCACTTTCTGGGTGTTGTAAGCTTGAAAGCTTCCCAACAATTGCTGAAAGCATGAAATCTTTAAGGTCCTTGGATTTGGATTTTACTGCCATAAAGGAGTTACCTTCATCTATTAGATATCTTACCAATCTATCTCGATTAAACCTTGACAGTTGCTCAGGCCTCATCTCCCTTCCCAATACAATTTCTTTGTTAATGTCCCTATTGAAACTTGACTTAAGAAATTGCAGGTCTCTTCAAGAAATTCCGAACCTTCCTCAAAACATACAAATTTTGGATGCGAATGGCTGTAAATTGGTGGCTAAAAGTCCAGATAACATTGGGGATATAATATCAAAAAAACAGGTTCTGTTTCTTTCCATTCAATTTGTTATGATATTTTGTAAACAGTTTTATGCATATCAAAATTCTTTAATTATTTTGTAGGACCTCACATTGGGTGAGATTTCAAGAGAGTTCTTACTAACAGGCATTGAGGTTCCAGAATGGTTCAGCTATAAGACTACATCAAATTTAGTGAGTGCTAGCTTTCGTCACTATCCAGACATGGAAAGAACTTTGGCTGCCTGTGTTAGTTTCACAGTGAATGGAGATTCATCTCAAAGAATTTCATGCAATATATTCATCTGCAATAGACTGCATTGTTCTTTTTCAAGATCATTTCTTCCATCAAAATCAGAATATGTGTGGTTAGTGTCAACTTCTCTAGCTTGGGGCTCCATGGAGGTGAATGATTGGAAAGAAGTTTTGGTTTGGTTTGAGGTTCATGATGAGGTAAATACAAGTATAAGAAGATGTGGTGTCCATGTCACTGAAGAGCTCCATGGGATAATACAAATGGATGTCAAGTGGCCGGTGGTAAATTATGCTGATTTTTATCAACTGGAGAAATTGCAAAATCTGTAAGTTGATTGTTTACTCTTTTTTTTTTTTTTTTTGAGTGAAAGTACGATTAGGTTAATATATGGACCGATATGATAATATGTTGTTTTAATTTAATGGCACAGGAATATTGAGGATCTTCTTGTCAAACGCTTTTTTCAAGAAATGTCCTCCTTGTCAAATTGCAAAGCAATGTTGCATGCAGGAAGTTATGATCCAGAAGCAATAATTGGTTCCAACGTACAACCTATGGTTTTCCCGTTGCACGTATCATATAATGGTGATACAGTGATATGTGGAATGGAAGGCATGGCAAAAACTGCACTAGCCAACTCTGTATGCAACAAATTTAATTGGTCATATGATAATGATTGGAGAAAACCTTTAGATAATCCTACAAGCTTTTACTTGGTCGAAGAAACACAGTACCGTTTCATGAGATATTCGGGCCTCGACAAGCGTGGAGGTTGTAAAAAAGGGACCAACATTATCGCAAACCATAGTACAATTATATCCTCCAAAAGGTATTACATATACTTTGAAAATTTGGATGATAGAGTATACAGATTTGTAAGTGCATGGGCTATAGCAAAACCTCGTTGGATTGAGATTTACAGATTTGAAGATCTTGATTTTGCAAGAAATCATCATTTTATTATTAGAAGGGTTGATCCATCCTTATGGCAACCCTGGGCCGGTTGATCCACCCTCAAATTTATTTTCCAAGTTTGTGTTGCAAATGTTTAAATTACTTACCAGTGTCTTTAGAAAATGGTAGAAGGTGGAGTGTTTTACTTTGTTTAAACCACACCTAATTTTTGTTTATCTATACCCCTATGTACTCTATGTTTACAATCTTGAAACAGAGCCATAGAATGAAATTGAGATAAAGAATTATTTTATTATTCCATGCGCATAAAGAATCCTAACATATTTATTTAAGGGGCCCTTGCAAAAATGGCACAATAAGTTTAATAATTAAGTCCATAGCATACACACTTTATTATTTGCGAAAATGGCAAAAAACGAAGCACAGCCCACACATCAAGAGGTAAAATGTCACAAATACCCTCGTTACTAATAATACGTTTGATACACCTTATACACGTCTGATACACCTAATACCCCTTGATACACCTGATACTTTTTTATACACCCGATACATTTGATTGATACACTTGATGCACCTGATACTTTTTTATACACACCTAAAATATCTTGATACACATTATAATACTCCTCGTTACACTTGATTATTCTTGATATACTTGATACCACTTAGGCCTTGATAGTTTGATACACTTAAAGACTTCATTTATAAGTTTGATACACCGCTAATAAACTTGTTATGCTTCATTGGAACACTCAACAAATTTGATACGTTTGATGTACATGATATGTTTGATACACCTGATGCACTACAAATACATTTAGTATTCTTCACTTATACAATTGATTGATTAAATGCACTTGATATGCTTGAAGTCCTACTTATACACTTGATGTACCATTGATATACACTTGTAAATTTGATTCATATACTTGATAATGATTCACTTTATTGATATTCTGTAACAATATATTGTTGATATACTTGATAATGATACACTGAGTTACATCATTCATATACTTAATAATACTCTAATGAACTGCATAAAATTTGAAAAAATAAAAATTACGTAGTAAGTATATTAATCAAGTAATACGTATAATATAAGTATATCACAACACTGATATATACAAAACTGAGACAAAATAAAACCAAAAGAAAATTAATGTAAAAATAAAATAAAATCATTTGGAATAAGATTCAACTCAAAATACACATCGAAGAAAGTAAAAAAAATCACAAATGAAGGTAAATTACTCCGATCAACAACCAATATATTTCATATTACAATTATTGTACTATTGATATTCTAAAATTAAGATTAAGACAGAAAGAATAAATAATTTTTGTGAAATTGCATAGGATAACATTTTGAGAATATGATATAGCAATTATAGCACATTGTTTTAGAATTTTGCAAATATGACAAAATTTTCACTTCTTTATCTTAAATTTGTTATTATTCCTAAACTATCATTCAATAACTTATTTTTCTTTCTCTTTTTAATGCTCTACTCATTTTTTATTTATTCTCCCAGTTTTTAAGGCCCTAATTATTTGTTTATTCTTGTACTAGAAAAATTATTTATTCTTTCTGTCTTAATCTTAATTTTAAAATATCAATAGTACAATAATTGCAATATGAAATATAATATAATGATTGTTGATTGGAGTAATTTAACTTCATTTGTGATTTTTTTTACTTTCTTCGATGTGTATTTTGAGTTGAATCTTATTCCAAATGATTTTGTTTTATTTTTTTACATTAATTTTTTTATTTTACTTTGTCTCAGTTTCATATATTAGTGTTGTGATATACTTATATTATATGTATTAGTTGGTTAATATACTTAATGCATGTTTTCATTTTTTCAAATTTTATGTAGTTCATTAGAGTATTATTAAATATAGGAATGATTTAACTTAGTGTATCATTATCAAGTATATGAATAATATATTGTTAAAGCATATCAGTAAAGTGAATCATTATCAAATATATGAATCAAGTTTACAAGTGTATATCAATAGTATATGAAGTGTATAAATAGGACTTCAAGCATATCATGTGCATTTAATCAATCAATTGTATAAGTGAAGAATGCTAAATGTATCTGCAGTGTATCAGGTGTATCAAACATATATTAGTAATGTTTCAGGTGTATATCAAAAGTTATCGAGTGTATCAGAGAGTATCAGGTGCATCAAGTGTATCAATCAAATGTATCGGGTGTATCAAGGAGTGCGTTAGGTGTATCAAACGTGTATAAGGTGTATCAAACATATATTAGTAACGAGGACATTTGAGACATTTTACCTCTTGATGTGTGGGTTGGATTTCGTTTTTGCCATTTTCGCAAATAATAAAGTGTGTGTTATATACTTAATTATTATAACTTATTTTGCCATTTTTGCAAGTCCCATAATTTTTCTAGTATAAAAATAAACAAATAATTAGGGTTTTAAAAATTGGGAGAATAAATAAATAATGAGTAAGACATTAAAAAGAGGAAGAAAAATAAGTTATTGAATGGTAGTTTAGGAATAACAAATTTAAGTTGGAGAACTACAAATTTTGTCATATTTACAAAATTCTAAAACAATGTGGTATAATTGTTATATTATATTCTCGAAATGCTACTCCATGCAATTTCCCTTTATTTAAAGTTAGACAAACATTATTATACAGAAACTGTAAAATTCTGTCTGTAATCAAGATAGCGAATAATATTATTGAAAGTGCATGTGATCTAATTGGTTAAAAAATTTCAATTGTAATGCACATGTGATAGCTAGATATATTTGTTTTCATTTAGTACGTCGTCAAGATTGTTTCAAAATAACACTTTCATTAACTTCTTTTCTTTTAACATGAAGATTAAAATGTACTATATGGTGAGAAGCAAAATAATAATAATATCTATGGTGTATTACACATCTACCAATATCGATTTTGTCATCCAACAATTAATACTTTTGACTTTAGTGGATGCGCCAACCTTGCAAAGCTTCCAAGCGTCTTCAGGTTAATGTCTCTTGTAAATTTAATTAATATTTCTTGGTGTAGTAAGCTTGAAAGCTTGCCAACAATTGATGAAAACATGAAATCTGTAAGGTTCTGGATTTGAATTTTACTCCAATTAAGGAGCTACCTTCATCAACTCGATATCTTACTGAGCTCCATTTGTACATTAGCCCTTGCAGTTTTTTACACAGAGCATGAAGTTGTAGATTGAAGAGCTTGGTTACGTGGTTGAGTGAGCTGACGAATCCAAATTTATCAAGCTCTGATGGGTCAATTCCACAAAATTACCAAAGTACCTTTTCTTTCTCGAAGCTCAAGAACTCTTGCTTCGAAATTGAGAAACTGATTCACCTGAATCCCAAATGAAAAAGGGCGAACAAAGGTATAGCAGTTATTGGAAGAAAAGTTAAGACTGTTTGCTGCATAATTTCATCCCTTCCAAAAATTTGGAGCGCCAAAGAAATCAAGATATGCATTGAGAAAAGGCATATCCATGGTGGATGCATCCACCGCAGGAAATCAGATGGCAAAGAAGATCGAAAAGCAAAAGTGAGCTTAGCTAATCAGCAGTAATATATTGGCATAACATTTCATTTTAGAAGTGGGATGTTCGAATCCTCAACTTCTAATTGTTGTACTAAACAAGAACATTGAAAAAATTTAGCACATGAGTGCACATAAAGCACAAGAAAATCTACTAATATTGAAAAAGAGGGAGGAAAAAAATCCACAAAAAATTCTTCAACCTTTAAATTTGGAGTTTAGTTATATACTTTCTACTGTTATTCAAAAAAAAAAAAAAACAACTAAGTCAAATTTTAGAAACTAAAATTAGTATTTGAAAACTTGCTTTTACTTATGTTTTCCCAAGTGCCTAACAAGCTGACCTTTGTGTCATTGAAAATTGAATTATTTTTTTCTATCCATATGACCCACATGATGGCAACCGCCATGTTGAATTTGATGATGTTTTTGATGATGTTGTATTTGAGTCTGCAAAGAGTTAGACATATCACTTTTATACTTGTCTTCTGCATAACCAGCCCAATTTCCTCTTTAGATTTCTTCCAGAATTCCTGTGCTTTAGGGCAGTGGATGAAGGCGTGGTTCATATCCTCATTTGGTGATTTGCATGATACACACCAATTTGGATTCAGGCATAAAGTTGGAAGTCTTTTCTTTTTCATTTGGCATTTGAAAATTTGAATGTTAGAGAAGATATAATTAAGGGACATGGGTTAGAGCACAGCGTTGGATTAAATCTGATTATTCAGAAGGTGGAAGTGTAAAAGGAAAGTATGATTTTGTTATTAAAATTAAGAATTGATCAATCCTTATGGCACACTGCATGGGGGCTCATGATGTATATCCTCAACTCAACGTATCAAAGAAAAATTCAATGAACTGCATTGTATCTTCGGATGACTCGTACTAGAAGTAGCATTTCCCCAAATTATTGTTCACCCTATTGACTATTGTTTGGATCGTCGGTCATTGATGTTAGAAGCAAGAAGATAGGAGAGACAAAGAAGTGCAAGCCATGGAAATTAATAATAAAGAAAAGAATAAGAAAAAACAAAAATACATTTTTATAATTCAATCATTAAAAATAATTTTTAATAACAAACAAGAAAATGTCGAACAAATAGACTAAGAATGTTTAGAAAGCCTTGAAATTTCCAAAATGGAACGTGAAAGTTTAGAAACAAAGTTATATTCAAACACAAATTTTAACTTTATTTAGAAAAGTTGGATTCATGTTGTATGAGAATCCATAAAATTAAGAAGGGGAGAGCAAAGTTATAACTTGTTTAAAACACTTGTAATTTTGATATTTATCCATACCCATAATGTACTCTTGTAATCTAATTGAGATAATGGATTATTTGATTCAACGTCAAAACATAAATCCATTGTTCATCAGATCTTAGTTTGAAATCCCAAATATATGAATGCTAACATTTAGACATATAAATCGGTTATCAATTGGATAATGATAAAAGGGAACTAGAACTTGAGCTTTAGAAGGAAAGGCATTTTGTCTGAGAAACGTGAATCCGATTATTGACAATACTCTATTTAATTATTGTTCGGACAACAACCCCAAATATCTCCACAATGGTACGATATTATCCACTTTGGGTATACATCCTCATGATTTTGCTTTTGGTATCATCCTAAAAAGTCTCATACCAACGAAGATAGTTATCCTTACTTATATACTCGAATCATCCCCTTATTTAAAGAATGTGAGACTTTGGTCGGATTCACATGAATATCACAAAAAAACTTGAAATTAAAGAAGTCAAATTTTTATATATATATAAAAAAAAAGGAAGTATAATATATAGTCTCGATTGTTTGAAGACTATATTACACAAACCACTCTAAAATATTTCCCAATAATATTTACGCATTTCTTAGAATCTTCCTTGAATTTTCCAAGAATTAACTAACCCCATACACGCTTGTTCCCCCGTAACAAAGTAGAAATTAAATAATTGCTATAGTTTTTTTTTTCTTTTGCTATCATTCAAACCTACTACATATAATTGATTAAAGGAAAATTATTGTATTAAAAAGTGAAATCAAATCATCTTTTGTCTTCAAGTTTATATTAAAAGAAGCAAAAAAAGAACCCTTTCTTTATCCCCTAGCTACTTTTGTCCTATTATTTATTTAGAGCCAAAATCCACTTATTGTTCTTTGGTTTCGGATGACGAATTTGACAGGCAATGCTAATACGACATTATGATCATTATAATTATAATGTTAAGTATGATGTTATTTAAAGATAAATATATGTGGCATCAATCTAATTAAATTGAAAATTTATGATAAAATTGGCTTTTCTGAGAAGTCGGTTAAATATACAAAATCATCTTTAATTTACAAATAAATGAAGTTTAAAATTGAAGATTAGTTAGGGAGTCACATCAAAAGAAAAAAAACAGACAAAAATAAAAGAGTGAATATTGATCTCTAAATTTAACCATTTACTTTCTACTGTTATTTTTTCAAAACACAAACTCAATTTTCGAAAACTAAAATTAGTATTTAAAAACTTGTTTTTACTCATGGAATTATCTAAAGTCCAAATTGTTACTCAAGAACAAAGAAAACTACAGTGAGAATTGGAGGAGAAAATAAGTTTTGTTTTCAAAAATCCTAAACTAACAGCCAAATGGTTATGAAAGGAAGTGTTAGTTTTTTAATTTCAGTTTTCTAAAAAATAAAAACCATACATGTGGACCAAATATGAACTCTACATACACATTTCCCACCTTCTTGACTTTTATGTTCCATTCAATTTAATTACGATGTTGATGGAAAAATGGGAGAGGTAGAGAAAAGTCTTTGGATGAAAGTGGAAGCTGTACTGTATCAATCAACTTCTTTACTGCGATGCCAACTGAATCAAATTATATTGAGAGTTGAAGCGTTTGATTTTTTCTCTTTATCTAATACATCATTCTTCAATTTTTGCTCCGCTATTCTTCACGAATATTGCTATTGGTGTTTTCAGTTTCTCTTTTGTTTAGTCTGGGTCTTTCTTTCTGATGGATTCTTCCACTGTTGCAACAGAATCACCGACTTTCAAATGGAATTATGATGTGTTTTTGAGTTTCAGAGGAGAGGATACTCGCACAAATTTCACCAGTCATCTTGATATGGCCTTGCGTCAAAAGGGTGTCAATGTCTTCATAGACGACAAGCTCGAAAGGGGTGAGCAAATTTCTGAATCCCTTTTCAAATCTATACAGAAAGCTTCCATTTCTATTGTTATATTCTCTCAAAATTATGCATCTTCTTCCTGGTGTCTGGATGAATTGGTGAACATAATTGAGTGTAAGAAATCCAAGGGCCAGATTGTTTTGCCAGTTTTCTATAAGGTGGATCCGTCGGATATACGAAAACAAACTGGTAGCTTCGGAGAAGCACTGGCCAAACATCAGCCTAAGTTCCAAACAAAGACCCAAATTTGGAGGGAAGCTTTAACTACTGCTGCTAACTTGTCTGGTTGGAATCTAGGAGCTTATAGGTATATATTTTTACAGACATTTTTTTTTCTATTCCAAATCTCATTTTTATGCCCGTGTATTGTATGTATGCATGTATTTATTTATGTATGTAGGTTAATGAGCACAAAGACCAAATTTTAATCTTAGAAGATTCATTCTCTCTCAAGATGCAATTTAATTAATAATTAACTGTGTTCATCGCCTTTTAATTTTGGTATGATTATGCACTTAACAACAGGAAGGAGGCTGATCTTATTGGAGATCTTGTTAAAAAAGTGTTGTCTACGTTAAATCGCACTTGCACGCCTTTACATGTAGCTAAGTATCCAGTTGGAATTGATTCTCAACTAGAATATATGAAGCGTCGTTCACATAATCTTTTTGAGAAGAGCAACAAATTCCATAATCAGACACAACATGAGTATGAGTCTGATACTGGTGTTGACATGGTGGGGATATATGGCATTGGAGGCATTGGTAAGACAACTTTGGCTAAAGCTTTATACAACAAAATTGCAAGCCAATTTGAAAGTTGCTGCTTTCTATCAAATGTTAGAGAAGCTTCAAAGCAATTCAATGGCCTTGCTCAACTACAGGAAAGCCTACTCTATGAGATCCTAAAGGTTGATTTGAAGGTTGTCAACCTTGATAGAGGAATTAACATCATAAGGAATAGATTGTGTTTGAAGAAAGTCCTTATAGTTCTTGATGATGTAGATAAGCTTGAGCAGTTAGAAGCATTGGTTGGCGGGCGTGATTGGTTTGGCCAAGGCAGTAGAATCATTGTGACGACAAGGAATAAACATTTACTTTCTAGCCATGGCTTTGATGAAATGAAAAATATTCTAGGATTGGATAAAGACAAAGCTATTGAGCTTTTTAGTTGGCATGCTTTCAAGAAAAATCATCCATCAAGTAATTATTTAGACCTTTCAAAACGTGCTACAAGTTATTGTAAAGGCCATCCTTTGGCTCTCGTTGTTTTGGGTTCTTTCCTCTGTACCAGAGATCAAGTAGAATGGTGTAGTATATTAGATGAATTTGAAAACTCTTTGAACAAAGATATCAAAGATATTCTTCAATTAAGTTTTGATGGTCTGGAAGACAAAGTAAAGGATATCTTTCTTGATATTTCTTGTTTACTTGTGGGAGAGAAAGTTGAGTACGTTAAGAATATGTTGAGTGCATGCCATGTAAATCTAGATTTTGGAATTATAGTACTCACGGATCTTTCATTTATTACGATTGAAAATAACAAAATGCAAATGCATGATTTAATAAAACAGATGGGTCATAAAATAGTTTGTGGTGAATCTCTTGAGCTTGGAAAGAGGAGTAGATTGTGGTTGGTGCAGGATGTTTGGGAGGTGCTTGTTAATAATTCAGTGAGTAACTCTCTTTAACATACTTATTTCTAAGATTTCAAATGATGACGAAGGTTTGTGAAATGTTGTTAAGTTACTAAATATATGACTTTTTCAGGGAACAGACGCAGTTAAAGCCATAAAGTTGGACTTTCCTAATTCCACAAGGCTGGATGTGGATCCACAAGCTTTTAGAAAAATGAAAAATTTGAGATTGCTTATTGTTCAAAATGCAAGATTTTCTACAAAGATTGAGTACCTACCTGATAGCTTAAAGTGGATTAAGTGGCATGGATTTCCTCAACCAACTTTGCCTTCGTTCTTCATTATGAAAAATCTTGTTGGACTAGATTTGCAACATAGCTTCATCAAAACATTTGAGATCAAAAAACTTAAGGTAATTATACTTCTACTGCACGTGTATTTGATATGAGGTTGCTAGTTCATTGTTTTTCTTGAAATTTTAATGGGTAGCTTAGTTACATTTTTAATTGTTTGATAATAATCATTTCCGAATGTAACATCTTTTAACATAAAGAAGTGGTAATATGATAATTTTTTGTTTTAAAATTAGTAAATCATTGATTTACTTAAACAGTAGTAATTACAATCAGTAACATTTTCAAATATAACATTTAATTAATCAAAATATTTATAAAATATGTAGAAAAATTTCAAATTCGCTATCAATGATAGACATTGATAAACTTCTATTCTTCTATTGGTGTCTATCAATGCATTGATAGACATTGATAGAAGTCCACCGGAAGAGAAAATAATTTATTGAACGAAAGGAGATCATGATACTTTTAGATCAACCAAATGATATAAAATTTGGAAAATGCAAATACATTTATAGTAAAAGGCAGGTGCACTTAGATATTTTATGACAAAATTTAAAGAATTTAATTATAACTTCAATTGTAGACCATGTCACAAAAGTTTTTTTTTTCTAAAAAAGGAAAACATATGGGTCAGGAAGTGCACTCGGACATCCCCACTAGGTGGGCACCCAGGAGCACTATCATCATTCCCCAGCAAAAATGATATTCAATAAGAATTGAGGTACATGATGATATCCAAAAAGGGCTAGAGATATGTCCAAGAGTACATAATGCCATTAATCTAAAAGGGCATTAAAATTGAGAGTGATGCGCAAGGTGTAACACCCTAAGTTTAAGAGGAAGACATGAATGAACCAGCATCACATCTGAATGAGAGGCATCTTGAGTATATGAAAGTAAAGTTAAGAAAAAGACTTAAAAGAGAATTAAAAAGTTACTATCTATACGAATAAGGCTAAGGTGCACTTTCCTTTTCGGTGACTCGATCATAGGAACTCCAAAGTTAAGTGTGCTTAAGCTTGGAGCAATTCTATGTTGGGTGACCTTCTGGAAATTTTTCTTGGATGCATGTGAGTGGGAAAAAAGCATGCTAAAGGGACTCGTGTTGGTTTGTGGGGATGACTTTCACTCTAATAAGCCTTAAGAGAAGTCAGGATGATGTTGCCAGGTCGTAGGGAAATGTCGGGGATTCGAATTCTAAATCCTAGGTCTGAGGCATTACACAAGGATTGTAATCTTTGAAAAGCGGGTCTACTAGCTAGACCATAAACCAAATCAAAGTTGGAAATGTTTTCCTAAGAGTTGATATTGCTTCCATGTTTAATATTATTGCTGAAAATGCAGTTGTTTCTCTCCAACCAAATCGTCCATAGAAGGGCCACTACAACGTTGTTGTCACGCCCCGCCCCAAAGTCACTCCCTACGACTAAGGGAAGGCATGCTACCTAGGCCCTCTACGTAAACCACAAAGCATGATAAAAGATGGAACGCCTTGTAAGCATAACAACTTCTCTACCAAACTTAAACTCACAGCTTAAGTTCCAAACTTATTGTCGCCACATGCCCGAGACGACGCGGAGCGGCCGACGTCCTCAAAAGAGTTATTTTTAAAAGAAAATAGGAGTCGCCACCAATCTTTTTTACGGTGTGATTGGACATCGAAATAAAGTAAACAATTAAAAAAAAATGGTCTTCGAAAAATAGAGTTGAGTTCGAGAGTCATTTGTGTATGGGGAAGGTATTAACACCCCACAACACCCATTTAGAAAAAACGGTAGCCAAATTTCAAATCTTCAATTAAAAATATTTTTTAATTTATTTTTAAGCTAATGTTTTATTTCACCCCTCATTACTCCAATATTTGAAGCAATGATCTCATAAAATAAGTGGAATAATATTCCATTAATTAGACTATATATTGAGAAAAGTTTCTCACCTTAAGAAAATGAGAAATTATTACGATTTCTCAAAATCTATCATGGGCTAGCCTTTGAATAAAGATTTTTTTTAAAACGTTGATTAAATTCATTTTTTTCTTGGGATCATATCTTGGACTTTCAAAGATGTGATTCCTCATCTCAAAAATTCTAGAAAATCGGACTCCCAAATTTTCTAGATTCCGTCATAAGATTTTTGTTTAAAGAAAACGATATAATTTTTTTAGAAAAGACTGATTTAGGAAACCTTATGAAGTCATAGGTTAAATTTGAAAGTTTTGAAAAACATAAAACATTTATAACATTATAGACAAATTTGCTAAATGATTAAAAAGTATTTTTATTTTAAGACATAAAGAATTTTAAATTGGAAAGATTTTAAAATATTAAAAATTTTAAATACAAAAAGTTACCTTTAAGTGCATATAACAATAATTATTATGATAGTAACGTGAATAAGTAAAAAAAAAGAAACATAATAACAAATAGATAAAATAAGGAATGAAAAAAAAAATGAATAAATAAAGAAAAAAAAAGGTAGAGGTGTGACGGCACCATAAAAGAAATAATAATAATAATAAGAATAAGAAGAAGAAGAACAACAACAACAAGTAAAAAGAAAAAAGAACCGTAACAGTAATAAAATAAAATATAATAATAATAATAATAATAATAATAATGGTAATAACGATAATAATGGTAATAACAATAATAATAATAAAATTTTCTCTATCCTCATTCTTTCCCTCTGTATTTTAGAGAAAAGAAAATAAAGGATAAGAGTTGGGATTTAAAAAAAATGAAGATTTTTCTTATGTCATTTTCTTTCTCCCTATTTTTTTTGGAGAGAAGAAAAAGACTAAAGAAATTTTTTTTAAATGATGATAAAATAAAAAAAAAAGTAGTAAAAACATACTAAAATTTTCCTACATTTTCTTTTCTTTCTCTTTATCTTTTAAAAAGAGAAAAAAAGAAAAATATGGATTCGAATCCCAAAGAAATTACTTGTTGTATGAGGTGCGGATTCTTATGATTAAATCTCTATCAAATGCAACCTCCAACTAAGTTTATTTAAACATGGGATTTGATTTGATTTGATTTGCTTAACATAAAGTAAAAAAAAAAAGTAGAGACAATAAAGTAACGGAAAAAAATAAAAAAAAACTCACATTTTTGCTATATTTTTTTCGTAGAGATTCGCTCTAAATAATAAAAATTTTGCTAAGCACTCTCTCTAAAGAAGTTTTTTTTTTCTAAGAAATTTTTTTCTCCCCTTTCCAAGTGACAAGGGTCCCTATTTATAAACCCGGGTGTACCACAAATTAGGAAAAATAATAAGAATAAAATCAAAATTTTATTTTCCTAAAATAAATTAAATGAGATATTTTGAGATTTTGTGAAAAATAAATTAATAAATTAAATGGATATTAAAAGATTTTTGTTTAAAATTGATTTTTTTCCTAAAATGATATAAACAAGTCAAAGATTTTCTTAATTTAATTTTTTCCTAAAATGAGTAGAAATAAGTTTTAAAAAAATATTTTATTTAAAACTAGTTAATTTCTTAGATATTAAAAGATTTTATTTAAAATAAATGGATTTGTTTTTATTTCCTAAAACAATAAAAATGAGATATTATGTCATTACTAAATTTTTACCTTTTTAAAATAAATAAATAAAAAGTTTAGTCATTATTACTAATATTAGTATTTTAAAAAAGATATATATGTGTAGGATAAAAATAGGTGGCTAAACACAACACATCGAAAAAATACAAACAATTTAACTTTTATTAGTTTAGCCTTATTGCCTAGCCCTTAATATTTAGCTTAACAAATCCTTTCTTCGACTGTTTATGCAACAAACACAAGGTAAGGCCGTGAAATGAGTACAATTACTCTTACTTTATTAACTTAACACTTTAGTACCTTACAAGAAGACTTGACATAAGCTTTAGGTCACAACTTTTCCAACCTGTCGTCTAGCTTGGTTCACCTTATCGTGTAGCAATGTGCCTTGTTTCTCTTCGCTGCAGAGGTGCAACCCGATGGCAATTCTTATTAAACCTTTTCTCTTTGCTCTGCTAAACACTGCTCGTTGTGGCAGGTACCTTGAGGTGTAAAGGCACACCTTAGCGCCCTTCGCCTCGATCGCCTAACCACCTCTCTTAGCGAACCTTGTTTAGGGTTACCCGTTCTCTGACTCAGCTCTCTGGCTTTTTGGCTTACCGCGCTTGGATTCGTTCGCCTGGGTATTGCACTTGCTTCCCTTCTGAGTTGAGTCATACGTGCTAAGGAGCAATGCGCTTGCCCACCGACTCCTCAAGAGTAATAGATACTTCCATAGCTAAAGCACCATGTAAAACTACAAAGACACTTTGTCTTCCTTCCTTAGCTTGGCTATATAGCCTTAGAACTAATATTCACATGGCTTCAACGCCCAACAACATTTATGTACTTAGTCCCAAACCCTTCCTTCTCTGCTCCTGAACTCTTCTTCTCCCTAGCAATTCTCTCATCTTGTCGTTCCACACTCTGAACTTCCTTTTGTCCCTTTCATCAGAAAATCTCATTTCTACGCTTACACGTGTCTCCTTGCCATTTTGCCGTGTCATGCAGCCAACCCAAACTTAACACGTGGTCTGAACATCAGTGGCGATTTGACTTTTCATTGAGATGCACACCTTATCTCCTTGGGAAGCTCAACTCTTTAATCGTCGAAGTCTCCCTTATCTTCCAAGAATCATCAGATTCCTACTTTGTGGATTGTCTAGTCACATCAAAAGGGTACCTCCTTCTCTCCATACTCTCGTAGGCATGGGTACTTCTTTTCGCCTTATTAAAAGCCTAACTTTTAACATTCAACGCAGACCTCTTCCTCGCTACTCACTCTTATCGCATCGCTTACACTTACGTTATATGACTTAGACAAGCATCTCTATTCTCGTCACCTCCTTCTCTTTTTTCATGCTCCTTCGTGAAATGTCCTATACTCCTATCCCAAATGTCTTCCCAGCAAGGATCCTCTCCAACCGGACTTCCTTTCTTCGAGTCAAGGTCTCACGCATATATTCCTTTTGCAGAATACATATTCTATTGTCAGAAATCTCTTCTCTCAGTATCCTTGTCGTTGGGTCTTTATCACATTGGCGGTACGTGATCAAAGCCTAAGCTTACAATTGAAAATGATGATACTTTTTCTATTGGTTTGCTTGAGGGCACACAGAGACAAGCATAAAGATTTTGCACTATCGCTTGCAAAATTCCGTATTTTATCCCAAAGAGACTTGATGGTGCTGCAATGGATGAAAAGGTAGTTCATTTCGTTGTTGTGGATCTTACATAGAGTACATCAGTTCGGATTTAGGTAGGAGTTTGGATATTTCCTTTGAATAACATCCATTGTGTTTATGCGCTCATAGATGATAGTCCAAACAAAGAATTTGCATTTCTTTAGGATAGCAGATCGATTTCCACAAATTTTTATATAAAAGAGGCTCAATGCTTTGGGTGTTATTTGGGCACCATTGTATAAGGACTGTTTTACAGAGGCAATGGACAAAATATTGTTTCCTTTGAGCTTCCATATAAAGGCCTGTTGAATCCTTCGTTTAGGGAGAGAGAAGGAAAATCTGATCTTTTGATATGCTTCCAAGTATTTCTTTCTTTGTCGTTTAAAGACCTTCTTGGTGTAATGTTCCAATCATCAATATTGTTGTCCCAAGCTTCCTTAACAGAAGCATTTTGTATTTGAGAGATAGCAAAGAGTCTAGGAAAAGCCATGGAAAAAGGGCTTTTACCACTCCAATTACTATGCCAAACAGACAGGTTTTCACCATTGTTGATATCCCATTTAGTTTGACTTCCAAACCAGTCAATACCTTTGATAATAGAGCGCCATGGAGTTTTCATGCTAGTGAATTTCCCCTCAGTCGGAATGGTCCCAAGATAGGATCCTTTGTATTTAACCAAAATAATTTTCCTCCAAAGAGAACTAGGCTCGGTATGAAAACATTAAAGCCATTTGCAAAGAAGAGCAAAATTTGTGTCTTTGATGTTTGTGATGCCTAAACCACCTTGATCTGTAGGAGCAATAATCACAGACCAACGAATAAGATGTGGGCTATTTTCCTCTTTGTTGCCTCTACAAAGAAAATCCCTCCAATGCCTCTCAATAGATTTGTAAGCAAATACTGGCGCTTTAAAAACTGAAAGTTGATGTGTGGGAAGACTAGTGAGGGAGGAATTGATAAGAGTAAGTTTTTCAACGTTTGAAATGTATGAGTACTTCCAGTTGCTTAACTTCTTGTAAATCTTCTCAAAGATATTCTCCCAAAAAGCTCTTGACAGATAATTTATTAGGAGGAGCTGATATGGAATGTCCCCATTGAATTGCAATCATAGAAGCCCGTTCCATGAAGACACTAATGGGGAGATAGGAGATTTTGAGTGGTTTATATTAAGACCAAAGGCGGCTTCAAATAACTGGACGACATTTTGTACGTGTTCGAGATAGTTATCATTATCCTCAACAAAAATCAGAATATCATCAGCAAATAAAATGTGATTTAGGCAGCGGTGGTCGTTGAAAACAACGCCTTTTATGGCATCTTGTTGTTCCATATAGTTTAGTAGTCTCCTGAGATAGTTCATAGTAATAACAAAAATGAAAGGGGATATAGGACAGTCCATTGCAAAAGATATAGATAGAAGGTAATGAAACTTATGAAATGAAACAAACTATAATATTGATACATTATTTTTAAAGAATTGCAAAATATAACAAAATCTATTAATAATAGACTTTATCATTGATAGACTCCCTAATAGTCATATGGTCTATCATTAAAAGACTATAATTGATATGATTGATCATGGATAAACTATAATATTGATACAATATTTTTAGAGCTTGAGCTAAATTTTTTTCTATATTTGCAACTTTTTTCTTTTTGTATTGTAATATATTTACTAATACTTTGAATCTAATTGTTATATATTTAGAATTGTGATGATGCAAAATAATATATTGGCTATATGTTAAGATCTTACTTGATAGGATTTGTTCTATAGGTTGTCCAATTGTGTTCTTGTGTTCCAAGAATAATATATGTTTTTATGTTAAAAAGTTGGTTAGTTTTCTTTATTTTTTATCTTTAGATTTGATTTAAAGATCAAATCAAATTAAAAACTGAAACCAAATTCCCACCGTAAATTGACTGAAACATATTCTCAACCTCTTTACGGTATCACCGGTTATTTTTACAATCTTCTAAATTAAAAATAATATATGTTAGGTATTAATGGTTGATTTAGAATAGTAATCAATTAATAAATTACCTATAAACTAAAATTTAATTCAAAATTATGTGTAATTTAACATCTTATGCAGAAATTACATTTTAAAACTTCTCTAATGAGTAGCATTTTAAACTTATAATTAAAATACAGTTCAATACACATGGTATCAAACTAATAGTAGTAAAAACTAAGAGTGTGCGGTAGCTCAACTCACACATTTGTACTATCAATCTTGAGGTTAGAGGTTCGATATTATGCTTTCACCTCACCTTTAATTACAATACTTTAAAAAAAAAGTGTGTTGTTATTTTAATTATGCAATAGTTGTGGATTAAATGCAAATAGATGATTAATCTTGATATGGACTGAGTTTATCACTGATTTACTTTTGTGTATATGTGGAGTTTTATTAGTTTGCCTAGATGTTGATTAATGGTTATTATAGAATTTTTTTTACCTATATTCTATATTTACGATTATTCTTTTAGCCACTATTTTATCTAAATTTTGTTTGGCATGCCAATTACATACCCTTTTTCCTTTTGGTTTCTTTTCCAATGTGTTTTAGAATTGTGAAAGGTTGAAGCATGTTGATCTTAGCTACTCTACTTTATTAGAGCAAATTCCTGATTTCTCTGCAGCATCAAATCTTGAAGAATTATATCTCATCAATTGCACAAATTTAGGAATGATAGATAAGTCTGTTTTTTCTCTCAATAAGCTGACTGTTCTAAACCTTGGTAGTTGTTCTAACCTTAAAAAGCTTCCAAGAGGCTACTTCATGTTAAGTTCTCTTAAAGAATTGAATCTCTCTTACTGCAAAAAACTTGAAAAAATTCCAGACTTATCTACAGCATCAAACCTTCAGATCTTGTATCTCCGAGAATGCACAAATTTAAGAGTGACTCATGAATCTGTTGGATCTTTGAATAAGCTTGAATTTTTGGACCTTAGCCAATGCACTAACCTGGTAAAGCTTCCAAGCTATCTGAGGTCAAAGTCTCTTCAATATTTATCACTTTCTGGGTGTTGTAAGCTTGAAAGCTTCCCAACAATTGCTGAAAACATGAAATCTTTAATATCATTGAATTTGGATTTTACTGCTATAAAGGAGCTACCTTCGTCAATTGGATATCTCACGAAGCTTTCTGAATTAAAACTTAATGGTTGCACAAACCTCATCTCCCTTCCCAATACAATTTATTTGTTAAGGAGTCTTAAGGATCTTCTTCTTAGTGGTTGTTCTATATTTGGAATGTTTCCCCATAAATGGGACCCAACCATCCAACCAGTTTGCTCTCCTTCAAAAATGATTGAAACTGCTTCGTGGAGCTTAGAAGTTCCCCATTTACTAGTACCAAATGAAAGTTTATGTTCCCATTTCACTTTGTTGGATCTTCAATCTTGCAACATATCAAATGCAAATTTTTTGGATATTTTATGTGATGTTGCCCCTTTCTTATCTGATCTACGCTTGTCCGAAAACAAATTCTCTAGTTTACCCTCATGTCTCCACAAGTTCATGTCCTTGTGGAATCTTGAATTAAGGAATTGTAAGTTTCTTCAAGACATTCCAAACCTTCCTGAGAATATACAAAAAATGGATGCCAGTGGTTGTGAATCGTTGGCTCGAAGTCCAGATAACATTGTGGATATAATATCAGAAAAACAGGTTTGCCTCTAATTTTCATTCAATTTATATTCTAATTATCTTGTAAACAATTTAATGCATTATGAATTCTTATTCTCTATAGGACCTCACATTGGGTGAGATTACAAGAGAGTTCTTATTAACGGGGATTGAGATTCCAGAATGGTTAAGCTATAAAACTACATCCAATTTGGTGAGTGCTAGCTTCCGTCACTATCCAGACATGGAAAGAACTTTGGCTGCCGGCGTTAGTTTCAAAGTGAATGGAGATTCATCTGAAAGAGGGGCCCGAATTTCATGCAATATATTCATCTGCAATAAACTCCATTTTTCATTTTCAAGACCATTTCTTCCATCAAAATCAGAATATATGTGGTTAGTAACAACTTCTCTAGTGTGGGGTTCCATGGAGGTGAATGATTGGAATAAAGTTTTGGTATGGTTTGAGGTTCATGAATCACATAGTGAGGTTAATGCAACTATAACAAGGTGTGGTGTCCATGTCACTGAAGAGCTCCATGCGATACAAACGGATGTCAAGTGGCCGATGGTAAATTATGCTGATTTTTATCAACTGGAGAAATTGCAAAGTCTGTAAGTTGATTCTTTACTTGTTACTTATTTAATTTTTTTTTTTATTTATTTTTTTTTTGGAGTTGAAGTATGATAGATCTCAAAGGGGAGATGTGTATGTTATGATTATGTTTGTTTAATGGCACAGGGATATTGAGGAACTTCTTCTCAAACGCCTTTTTGAAGAAATGTCGTGCTGGTCAAATTCCCAAGCAATGTTACATGCAGCAAATTATGATCCAGAAGCAATAATCGATTCGAACATACAACCTATGATATTTCCATTGCACTTAACATATAATGGTGAGACATTTATATGTGGAATGGAAGGCATGGGAGACACTACACTCGCCAACTCTTTATGCAATAAATTTAACTGGCCAGATGACAAGGGTTGGCCAAGAGAAGCTTTAGATGATTCTACAAGCTTTTTGGATTTTCGAGGAGGAAAGTTTCGTGGATGTTCATGGTCACCGTCCCACCACCGTAAGCGTGGAGATGGTGAAAGAGGAACCAATATCAAAACCCGCACAATATCCTCCAAACGCTATGTGATACTCTTTCATAAAGCCGAGAACTATAATGATTTATTTAACTGGTTTTCTGATAGTCAGCCTTGGATTAGAACTTTTTTCAGTTGTGACAGTTTTAACGGAAGAGGGAATGTTCAGTTGCTGATTGAAAGGGTTGGTACATGTTCCTTGTCCGAAGCTCTCAATTTTCCGTAAAAATTAACGTAATTTAAACACACTTTTAATCTTTTTGAGACTTGTAATAATTTAATATCAATTTAAACGTTCAATTTTTGTAACTATACGTATGAATTGAATATCCTTCTTATTTAATTTAGATTTCGTTCAAACTCTTTAATAAGATTACATTTGACCAAGGTATTCAATATCTTCACTTTCTCCCTCTGCTAGCTAGTGATAGAGACACCACGATGTTAACCAACGGTAACTTTGGGTTGTATGATCAATTGTCATATGTCTATTTTTAGGGTTACTTGCATAAATGAAAAAAAAAAAACCTCAAATAAAAGTATATATCGCACAAGTATAAAATAATTGCATATATAACACAAAAAATAGTAAAAGATTAAATACCCACGTCCAACCACCATTTTGGGCCTTTTTGTCGAATTTCTCAATTTGAAAGATATCACTAATAGCATATATATCATTGATAATTGTCAACGGTAACTTTGGCTTTCTATCTAAGAAATGATTATTTCACACACTTCATTTCAATTATTTTACGTTCAAAGCTATCACTAATAGCTACAATTAAGTGAATATCACGAATAGCTGTTATCGGTTATTATCACTGATAGTTACTATAAGTGATAACTTGTCATCATTACAAATATTTTTTTTCCGTTTTCTAGAACTGAAAGCTATCGTTGATAGCAATTGAGAGAACTCCCAACGCCACTAACATCGCAGTCAGGGTTCTCTCATTTCTCCAGACTAGGATTTGGCTGCGTCGGGAGTTTTATAGCTGTTGATAGATGAATGTTAAGGCTTTATATAAGAATATGGTCTTTTTTTTTTTTGGCTAATTGATGTTACTTAAATTTGTTTGGATGATTTCTTTTATTGGACTATCTTTTTTATGTCATTTGTATCCTTTCTTAGTCAAGAAAACTGATTTCTCTTGATACAACTTATATCTCCGTCAATACTAACTCATTTTAAGCATATAATTAACCACTTGATTTGATGCACTTTTTTCACTCTTTACATTTATTGTCATAAACGAAGCATTTTACTTATGTATCTTGACATTGAATTCTCTTCAAAATTACATAAACTATATGTTGAAATTTTGAAAGATCATTACTTTGAGCATAGTTGTCCAAATTGTGCAATTTTTTTTTCATGTAACTTTTTGAGATCTACACCCTAGGCATGTCGAGCTTTGTCCAATCCTTCATCCCAAAAAACGTCTGTTTTGGCCCCCAAATTGGTTTACTTAATGTTTTTCATCAAAGTTTCATTGTTTTGAAGTTTGGAACTACCACATTGAAGTTTCTTTTAATGGCTAATCTAAATTTTGTATCTTCTTTCTTTTATATGTAATATAACAATACAAGAACATAAAAAATTATGTGTGGCGGTACCCATACATAGCTAAATCCACGTTCCAATCGTTTTAAAACTTCTTTTTTGTAACTATTTGTTTTGTCTTACTGGAGCCCATTCTCTTATAGGTCGTAGATACTTGATTTGAATTACTAATTAGTTTTCTTGCATTATTGATACTTGATTTATGTCATAAATAGTTGATTTGAATTATTAATTGGTTTTCTATTCATTATTTTTCAGGGCCAAAACAATGAGTTTTTTTCTGTCATCTTTAACCCAGAAGACTACAAAGGATGTTTTGTTTAGATTGTGGAGTTCATTTATGTGACCTGAATATTATTCTTGTGTTCTTAACCTTCACTAAGTGATACACATGAACTTACAACTACGATCATTTGAAGATAGAAGTAAACGATCTCGTAAAAGTAAACGATCCCTTAGGAAACTTAGACTATCTTTGTAAATTCCATGCTTCACATTTTAAATACTTTAAACCTCTTCTCTTTCTTTTGTGGATTATTATTTAGTGAGCGTGAACATTTCTTATTAGCAATGGTTATGTATTTTATTTCATATGTACATTGTTATAGACTAAGTGTTTGAAAACAAATGAAGTTGTATAAAAAAGGTGTTGCAGAGTAAGTGATATATATATCTTCCATTTAATAATGGAAGGTATTTAAAATAAAAAATAAAAGATCTCCCGACACTCAACAAGATGCATTGGGAGATCATGGAGAACTTCCGACGCCACGACTTCGGAAGTGGTAATATTATGACATTATATGGATGATGTCAGGAGTTCTCCGTGATCTCTTGACACATCATGTTATGCGTCAGTTGATAGTTGATTCTCTCCCAACACATTTTTCCTAAACTCCAATTCCGACGGGTGGTCTTTATGCGTCAAAAGATCCTTTCCCAACACATTTTTGTATATCTTTCAACACACATTTGTGTGTCGGGAGATCATCCTTTTCTTGTAGTGATGGTATCAGTTGCTATAGTTAGTTGTTATCGCTAATAACTGCTATCGTGATAGATTTCAATTTAAGAAAATGTGATTATCAGTTGCTATCACTAATATCTTCTAATCAGCAATGTTGTTATCAATTGATATTCCTAATAGCTATCAGAAGTAATTTTTCTAAATTGCTACCAACTAAAAATGATATCACTAACATGCATTAGAAGGATAGCACTAATAGCAACTATAAGCGATAACATTAGAAAGATATTTTTTATAAGTGATATCTGATCTCCTTGGTAAACATATCAATTTTGAATTGATAAGGTTTAATTAGGCTATCAATTGATATTTTTTATAGCTACTATTAATGATATGTTTCTATTGTTATCACTTATAATGTCTATTAGTGGTAGCAACAGAAAGGATATCACTGATAGCGTCTATAAGCAATATCCCTAAATATGATACTATATATCAATGATATCGATGTCATGCTACTCTAAAGTGATATTGTGGTTGTTTGTTTTTATCATAAATGGACAAAGAAAAGAATTTGAATTAGCATGCTATTGGTAATAGCTTTGAATCACTAATAACATACTATCCATATGATAGCTTCTATCATTGATAGTATACATGAAATTGATATAGTTGCAACTTTTTTGTTGAAATAAGTTCTGGATTTTAGATTATGCTATCAACATTTATATCATTTTGAAATTCAAAGTTCAAGTTATCTGTGATAAATTTATGAAAAACATATTGTTATATTAGACATGATGTCATTGATAGAAGTCATCACTGCTAGTATGATATACTAACATACTATCAGTTATAAACATATTGACATACTATCAGTTATAAACATATTGACATACTATCATTGATAAACATATTGACATACTATCATTGATAAACATATTGACATACTATCAATAATTACTTTTATCACTAACATCAATAATAGAATTGAAGGCATCACTGATAGAATAAGAGAAAGGAAATTGAAGGGCAAATTGGCATTTTCTAAAAAATTTACATGACTGGTAAAAAATTATCATTTTTGCAAATATTATTCCCTTGAGCTATAGATTATATTTATTTTCTACTTTGTGCTATATGGTGCAATTTTTCTTTGTTAATATTTGAAGACAACACAAGGTATCTAAATATCTTCTATATTAAAGTAAATTTTATTATTTTAAATAATTATAATATATTTTAGGGAATTTTTAAAAATAGAATAATTAGGCAAAATTTGCAGCCCATAGCAAAATTTTAACCCAAGCCCAAAATAGATGGTGAAATACCCAAAAATCCCCTGAAAACCTAAATTCCAAAAACTAATCACAATTTTTTTCCATACTTGGCACACAAAATGATATCTTTTTATCAGTGATAGAAACTTATATATTTCTATCAGTGATACAAATTGATATTTATTTGTATCAAAATTTATATATCACGCGTAGCAAAGCTTGACTTGACTTTTCTTGACTTGAAAAGAGAGACGGAGCTAGGTTGACTTAACTTGAAAATTAGAGAGAGGTCATGTTAGAGGATTAGAAGCTACTATTAAAAAGAATGATTGAGAGTGGATTTTTGGTCTTTTTGGTTCAATAGGGTTGAAAATGTATTAGCCCCCTTCCTATGCACAAATAATTAAAAATAGAAGACTTGATACCACGTAATTGATACATGGAGTTTCTTTCTATTGGTTTTTCTCAATTCTATGATTGATAGAAAATTATCAATTTCTATCCGTGATAGACACTGATAGAAAGGTATCAGTTTTTATCAATGATAGAAACTGGTATCAATGTGTATCGATTCAATTCTATAAGATTTAATTTGAAAAAAATATACATGGAGTTTCAATGTGATAACTTTGGTAGACACTAATATAAAGGTGTCAATGTGTATAATTGTATAAGTTTATACACCACATGTTTCAATTCAAAGATGAATTCAAACAAAGACATCGACGAGTTTTATTGATGTAAGGAATTTAAAAAAATAACACTCAAAAATTTCAATATCATCAATTTGGTGATACAACATAAAAATGCAACTATAATTATTACATCATTGATTAATTTGATGTAGTTTGGTCCTAGAATTAGGTCGCACACAACCTAAATACGTTGACAACAATGTTAAGCATCCGAAGAACAGCAAGAGCATGAGAACAAAGAATCTCATGAAAATTCCATACCCGAAAGCTACAAGATCCCAAAATTCAACTTCACTATGAATTGTTTATCACCAGCCATTACATTGTATTCAACATTGTTGATAGGATGAAGCTAATAAATGAAAATAGAAAAAGAAATCAACATTTACAAATAAACGTTCATTGTTCTATCACAACCTTTCTTTCTTCCATCAATTTGATATATCTAAATAAAAAGAATGAAAAGAAAAGAAAAAAAAAAAAAATCTTACCAAGAAACTTCCCGAATATTCTTCATGTTGCTTGAGTAATATATTTTCAACTCAAGAGGTTAAACTTGTTTTCATTGACAAACTAGTTTTTCTTCAATTGTTAGTGATAGAGCTCTATTGCAAACTAATTTTGATCACTATATTTTCACAAAAAGTATAGCTGAAAGATAAACCTTAAACCCTACATCTTCACATAAAAAAAAAAAAATCAAATTATATGTAAATCAGTACACAAAGAAATTGAAGCCAATGATGAACTAATTATATGTATGAATCACAGAAAAATAAAAATGAACATTCTCAAAACATAAACAATTTGCATAAAATGATCCACAAAATTTAAATTAGTTCACCAAAAACACACAGAAAAATAGAGCATCAATTAGTTAAAACCTAAAACATTAAAAAAAAAAAGTACGAGAAGAAAAAGAAGGAGAAAAGAAGGAAAAGAAAAAAGTAATGTCCCAAAAGGAAATTGGGTGGATATGTTGGTGATGGATGTGGAAACACAAACAAGATGAAGAAAGAAGAATAAAAGAATAAGATGAAGGAAAGGGGAAAAAATGAATATACCAAGATAGGAAGTTGTCGTCGATGATGGACGTGGAAACACCGGCTGTACGTGGAAATACTTGCTGCTAGTGATGGAAATACTTGTCACTAGTGATGGATTACTTGCCTCTGGTGATGGATGTGGAGAGATATTGCCGCAGTATATGAGACAAACGAAGAAGACGATAAGGAGAAAACAAATGAAGAAAATCAGAATAAAAATAATATGGAAGAAGAAGTCATCGAAAAGAACGAATGAGATATTCCTCGCGTGAATATTTAAGTATGTCAGGGGTAGTTTTGGAATAACATAAAATTAATATATTCCCTCCATTTTTTTTACTATAGGTTGTAAATATTTTCCATTTTCTTCCATTATGTATATTCCCTTAAAAATATCATTTTGGTCCATTTTTTTCAGTTAATCTTAAAGTTATTTTAAGAGGTCTTTTAAAAAATATAACAAAGCGCTAAAATATTTACACTACATAAAACAATTTCATAAACGAAAAAAGCTCACAGGCCCACAATAGAAAATACCAAAAATGTTCTGTAATTAATTGGGATCCAACACAAGTAATATATTCGAGAAATGATCGTTTAGATTTGGCTTTTCTTTGCTACACGATCGTTTAGATTTGGTTACGTACTCAATTCTAAACGATTTTTTTAAATATTGTTTTGTACATGATCTTTTATATTTGGTACACGATCGTTTAGATTTAATCATTTAAATTTAGGTAGTAAAATCTCAACGATTTTTTTTCAAGATTATTGGGTACACAATCGTTGTAGATCGTTTAGATTTGGGAGCCCAATCCAAACTACTTTTTATTTTTCAAGATCCTTATATTTTGGTAGATGATCTTAAAGAACCAATAGTTTTTAAAAAAAAAATAGATTTTTTATATTTCGTACACGATTTTCAACCAAATAACAATTTTTAAAAAATAAAAGGAAAATGATAGAGAAGAAGAAAGAAAAATGGCAGAAGAAGAGAAGAAAAAAAAAAAGAAAAAAACGCAGAAGTAGAAAGTTTTTATATTTCATACACGATTTTCAACCCAAAAACAGTTTTTAAAAAATAAAATAAAAATGATGGAGAAGAAGAAAGAAAAATGGCAAAAGAAGAGAAGAAAAAAAAAAGAAAAAAACGCAAAAGAAGGAAGACGATGAAAAGAATGGCAAATCTAGAATATTTTTAAAAAATGACTAGCTTAATGGGTTTTTTCATTTTGTTACATAGGCCATAAATATTTATGAAAATTAACTTTATTTTAACGAATAAATAAAAATAGCAAAACAAATTAAAATATTTACAAACTATAGCAAAATTTTGGATTCTAATAGTCTTCTATCATTATACCATATCATTTGCAATAGGTTGTAAATATTTGGTAAAATTTGTTATTTTAAAAAAATTTCCTTATTTTAACCTACATTTTAAATTAGAAGTATTAAAAA